>UYYG01001157.1:970421-1167924 GCA_900625125.1 Dracunculus medinensis | reverse complement strand
GTTCATTTTGAGAGCAATAAAACCAGTCATTTCCTATACGATTCATTGTTTATAGAACGGTTTTATCATTACATTGTTTATAGAACGGCTTATCATTATCATTATATGTTAATAAATATATTCATAAAGCAATAAAAATTTCTCGACTAAATCACTTAAACGCATAAAATAACGCATTATTGTTGAATTGCTGAATAAAAAATATTTTTTCTTTTCTTAAACCAATAACCATTTTTGGTTTCAAAATAATTTTACGTTGATTAATTGATCGAAAAATTCAAAAAGCTATTTGGTATATCTGAAATGCCTATGGTCGAATAACTATCAGTGATAAAAAAAAAAGATAACTAAGGCAATAGAGATGGATAAGTATGAAAAATTATTGTTTCATAAATTCTATAAAATTAAAAATTTTAAAAATTAAGAATAAGAATAAAAATAATGGACATAATTGTTAATTTTAGAATTATTGGCTACTACTTTTGGTTTTGCCAGCGCTACTCGTTGATAAGATGAGATGAGAAAGGGTCATAGGAAGATAATTGATGAGCCCACATAGCTACCCACATGACCCAAATTTATTCTTGCTACAACTAGCGATTAACTTTGATTCTTGAAATGAGACTCTAAGCAATAGTCACAGCCTAACTGCAATCTCCTTGGCAATTTTTTTGCAGTTTCTTTTCCTCTTAGAACAAAGTCTATTTCGATTAGAACAACATAATCACCATATGACAAGTGAGATGAGTGGCATTAAATTTGTTCACTCGCATTTAATGCAAGTTTTCTGATAATGCTTATCATTTCTAGTTTGGTTAGCTCCACTGACTATTTTCTAGTTTCTAGTTTGCTTAGGTTCACTTAGAATTCTCACTTAAAAGCGCAGGTGGCTCAATATTATATCAAATATAAATATTGGCAAAAAACATATTCAGTTAAAATTTCGAATTATTATTTTATGACTCCATCCATCTTCGCTCAAATACACCATTGATAAAATTATCAAATCGCTTACACTAGTTGAACAATCCAGTAAAGATGCCAGCTGTTGGGGAATGGAAAAAGTGAATTATTGAGGAAAAGGTATTTATAAAATCTTAAAAGGCAAAGGATATTGAACAAGAAAATTTCAGAATTTCAATTTAATTTAATATACGAAATCACCGTGCAACAATTCGAAATGATTTCAAAATTTAATCTGCAGTAAATTTCACTGAAATATTCGCTAAGTAGCAGTCAAATAATAATGATAAGCAACTGTCCGAACCTTTTATTTGATAATCGTTAGTAATGATAAATTAATCAACTTCGAAGTGTTGAAGAGGAATTTTTTCGATCAGTTTCATTTGAACAAAATTGTCTACTGTATTGAAGAGAGCAATGGTACTCGTCCGGTGAGCGCCTTTATTATCAGAAATTATTTTATATAAGGATTAATCAATTTCCGATCAGTCGACCATGCGATATATTCGTTACTTTAGTTACTATTATCGTTATCATTGATAGGAATTTCTCCGAAGTTAATGATAGATTAATAATATCAGTTTAAAAAAAGTTACAAATTCATCTTTTGTAGGACAGATTTTATTTCCTTTTTTTTTTAAATATTTTTCAATTGTTATTTAATAGATTTGAATAAAACTTGTGAAATACTTTGGAAAATAATTCCTGCCTGATTCCTGCCTTCTCCCATATTCTTTTTTTCTTTTCTAAAACGTTCATTTTATGGAAATTAAGCAGTTTTTACACCCCACAAACCTAGTTCGTTTCAACTTTGAAAATAACTTCTCAATCAGAGATAATTTCATCAAAATTAGGCAATTTATATATTATAAAACTCCTTAAATAATGGGTAAGCTATGCCCTAATGAGAACAATGCTTTTTTAACTTTTCACCCCATTAACCCTTTAATTAGGCAGTTCGTGCGCTACAGAACTTGGTTCCTTACGTTGCAGACCTTACATAAAATTTCATTAAAATTTAACAAGTAAATTGTTTCGTACTACACTACAAAGATAATTTAATGACGAGAAATAAGGTGGAAATGCGAGTATCCCTTTTTTTAAAACATCCACTATTCCTGATTTGACCGGCAATTTCTGACTTTTAAAACTATAGAGTCCCTTAGAATGTCGGTAGCAATACTTCGGTTATGCTATTGCATTAAGTACTACACTCATGCAAATTAAACGATTTGTGCTCTTCCCACTTCTCTTTTAGGAAAATTGGAAACGAAACTAATATAAGAAATTAGTTGCCCTTATATGTTAAAATAGAACAGTAAAATTATTTCTAGTACAACTATTTACTATTGAAAAAAATAAATCTACAAAGAAATGAGCCCAGCTGAAAAAAACTGCAATAAAGAAGAGAGCAATTAGTGTCCAATAAAAAGGAAATTGGACAATTTCTGCTATCCTTGCTAAGAATGAAAAATTTTTGCGAGGAATTATTTGACAACTCGAAAGAACTTGGTTTACAGCACCACACAACCGTGCAGCTACGACAGCTATACTTATTTCATTTCAGATGATTTTTCCTGCAATTTTATTCACACTTTTTTGTTTCGTCAAAAATCTGTCGCTTCAATATATTTTCAATTCAGTAATTCTGAACTTGTGTTAAATTTTTAAATACTTCGATTATCACAGTTGATAACAAAAAATTCAGTGTAGTTTCATGATATCGTATTATATGTGGTCAAGGAGATTTTAGACTCAAGCACCATTTAATTCTCATTGAAGTGCTTGGGCATGGACTAAAAATCTAGAAGAACAGCTGGTCAAATTTCATTTATTTAATTATTTAGCCAAATTATCAAAGCAATTCGAAGTTTTACATTCTTTTTTATTTTTAATTTTTTCTTCAATGTGGAATTTTTAAAAAAATTATTTATTATTTATTAGATTTAAGCTTTAATTTTTAACGAATAAAAGAACCATTAAATATCAAAATATATGGTATTTGAGCCTAATAATGATGCATAAAAAAAAAAGCATCCATCCATCATATTGGTAATTTAGCACGGTACTCCAAATCACAAAACCCTGGTCCATAACTAGGCTGCACAGGATAACCGCGTGATACCATCCTACATTGCATTTCATAAAGTCTGTAAAACGTTAATCAATTATTCGACGGCACTCCAGAAACATATGTTATTTTAAAAATTACAAAATCTGGGCTTTGAAATTAGAAACCATTCTAAGCAGCTGATGCTTATAAGCATTTGGCTAGTGAGATTTAAGGCAACGAAAGAACTAGAGCGAAATTGGTTGATTTCGTTCTTCCGGAAGTGATAATGAATCTATATAGAATTGTCCTTTGAACTATCACCTTGGCCATGCGTCATTGGGAAACTTAGTCAAGTTTGGTGAGCTCCACAAGCGCTCTGCTACAGCCGAAGTTCGCGGCCATAAACGTGGAAACATATTTGTTTCATCGACCCATTCACCCCACAAAATTGCTGCACCACCCAAGACCAATGCTTTTTGCGTTTCGCTACCAGCAAATCCCTGTAAACATATTAAATAAAATTATTACCATATAGAATTAATCAGGTGATGCATGAGCCAATCAATTATCACGAATTACCACGAATCTCCTCCAATCTCCTAACAATAAAATAATAATAAAATTAAATTAGCCAAGATAAAAAAATTTAGCCTGTTATTTTAAGACTGAAATTTAAATGGATTCTTAATATTAGGAATGGGACAAACTATAAATGTTTGGTTAAATTCACGCTCTTGATGTCGTTAAAAATTAACTTGTGGATCACATTGATAGAACAAAACCCAATCGTTAAGACCATATGAGTAATCCATGTACCAACAAGATGATAGGATGGCAAACTTTCCTGCAGCTGTAACACGATACATATATTCCATCATTTCGTAATAGGAATTTCCTTGCCAAACATGAACAATTGAATCTGTTAATTGAGCTCCAGATTCGAATGCCTCCTTAAAATATCATTAAAAAATCCGAAATGCGAATTGGCGAAAATTTTTAACGTACTAGCAACCAGCGGAACCAGAAATGATAAGTTAACCGCTTATGACAAGGCACGACAATTTATATGTAGTAAAATCTATATTTTTTACCTGCCAATAAATGTATTTCTTCCCTCCGATACGATCCATCAACGTCCTCAACTTATTTAGGTACCATCCTTGTAATTGAAGGGAGGTGTTCAGCCCATGAAGCTAAAAATTAAATCACCACAAAGTGAACAACTCAAAGATATTTCTTTTTTTGAATCGGTTTGATTAAACCTTAAATCAGTCTCATTCTTTACTATTTGTTGGACAAAATATGGCATGCAAATATGGCTCACTTTCATGAAATCACTAATGTTTTTGTTGTTCTCCCAACATGGTTCAAACCAATAATTAGCTTCATCGCCACCAATGTGTATAAATTGGTCGGGGAAAACTTTGTAAACTTCCTGTAATTGTTTAAAATACTTTACGTTTACTGTATTGTTCGTTCATCCAACCCAAACTGCATTCAATTCAATTTATACAGCAGGCAATAAATTAATTTTCATATTAAATCTAACCAATCTCTGAAATTTTTTTTGATGGTTTTTGCTAGTAGCGACATTTGTCACGAAAGTGTAAGGCTAGCGTATCATTTCACCTGGAAAAGTGTTTCGAGAAAATCCCAAGTCTCATTGTTAGTTGGATCGACAATACCACCTTCGTATGAATCAGCAGATCCTTCTGCAAAGCATTTTGCCAAGACATTCGGGTAACCTTTGCCCCACGATCCAGCATGAGCTGGTGAATCGAACTCCGGAATAACTCTTACACCTCGTAAACGAGCATATGCTATAACATCCTGAATATTCTGTCATTAATTATATCATTAATTGTAGTATTGGTTCACTATAATATTTAATGCGCTTTGGCAAGTTCAACCTCAAAAATTTGCTCAAAAAGTTAAAGGCGACCGTAATTTCCTCGATTGTATATTTATGTTTATCGTCATATGCTCCGTGATCCAATTTGGGCAGAACTCTCGAGGAATATGGGCAAGATTCAGTGTCGGTCATGTGCCAGTGAAATACATTAAATTTATTTTGTGCCATTAAATCGATATTCCCCTTCAGGGCATTTACGGACAGAAAGTGTCTGAAAATATAAAATACACTCGCTCGCCTTTTCGTCAGCTTAAAGTAATCATTTACTGGAATTCACTACTCTTTCAGAAAAAAGCAAACCTAGCTGTGTCCAATAAAACACCGCGATGCGGAAATCGTGGAAAATCTTTGACGATCTCCGCCCGAATTTGATAGCCACTCGTTTTATTATAGTATACCATATGCGAGAATGATTCCAATCCTCGAAGAGCTCCCCAAACCTTTAAAATGCTTCGTAAAAATATGACTATTTAGTCCGACTTTATAAATAATCGAGATAATATAGGCCATGGATTCAATCTTTAAAATCCATCGACGATGGCTGTGCATTAGCAAAAGAGATAAGCATTAGCTTAATAAATGACTTATTTATAAAATAAAATCAAACTTCGTTGGCTTTTAGTACTGCTGTTTTTCGAGTTACATCAAGCTTGTAGCTTTCGTCCATTTTCAATGATGGAAAATCAATGGGACATATAATTTGGACAATGATGTATAAAGCCTCGAGCACGTTCTAAAAAATTCGTCGAAATGGAAGGAAATTTTAATTTGAATTTTTTTTGAATTTTTTGAAACTTCTGGATTTGATATTTGCTAGAATTGATCGTTGAAAACTTAGAAATTTCAACAAAAACGGAAATGCGAAAATTATGTTGTTCTGTTATTTTCTCGCCGACGGAATGCTCCGATTATTTGTGTTTATTTAACTATAATTTTAAAAAAATAAATAAAATTTACCTCTGTGGGATGTGAAAGTCTTTCATGTGCTATAGGAAAAAGTCTTTTTATATACCGATTGATAGCATCAGTGGTAATATCGCACTGATAATCAGATACTATCTTGAAACTTTCAGGATTTATCGACCAGACTTTTGAAGAAGTCTGGATCTCTTGAGGCAACGGCCAAATAGCGCCATATGTCCTTTTATAAGGATTATAAGGCCATTGTCCATGTACCACAACGATAAATAGTAGAACGAACGGAATGATAACGCCAGGCTTCATCGATGTGACCTTTGAAAGAGTCGGTTCTTTTGAGGAGTCGAAGGTCAATGCGAATAATATTTCTGAATTGTGGAAATAGTGGTCAATAAAAACTAAACTAAAAGCAATGTTACCAAAAAGAATCATTCGGTAGCAAAAAAAGACTCGAGAACGAAATATTAGTATAGTAGCGGTACATAAGCTAAAATTAAACCCAAGTTCTCATACTCTAATCGCTGTCAATTTCCTAATAAATGAAAAAAGTTTTAGCAATTCTTGTTCTCTTCTACAGTTATGAAAAGGAAGGTGCAGAATAGAGTAGTGGATAGTGGCTGAAGCCACCGTGTTAAGAGGGAAGGATTCCCAACATAGCATCAAAGCTGAGTGGTTTTGGCAATCTTTATCTATCTCTATCCCTCTATCACCAAACGATTCTTTGAATTTTCCTAATGATATAAATATTAAGTGGAGCTAATGCAATCTAATGTCGCAGGTATAAACCTGCACGAAAATCCGGGTGATGTTGGCGATTCACCTGTATTTCTATCGCCAAGGGACTCTCTGGAACATTATCCAATGCGACAAACCAGTGGAGCGAGTTTAATCAGTAATGGTGAGGATTCTTTAAAAAAATGCAACACAAAGTGGTGAGCACCAATAGCGCACTTTCTTATTTCTTTAAAAGAAGCGGAGTTGTTCATGCAAAATCGCTCATCTAACTGGCTTATGCGTAACGGTACGACCACTCCACTTTAGAAGGTCAGTGAATGCAATCATATTAGAAAATCAGCTCTTTACGTGCACTTTTTTATTACTCCTTATCTATACCAAAAAATAGCAATTATTATGGTTGTATTCATGCAGAAGTTATAGTTATACGTACACACGATATAACCATAATCCGTCGAATGACAGGGAAATTGTCCATATATTATTCAACGCAGTCAAATGTATCCTCTTAAAGCGAGTAGGACTCAAGCAAATGTGAGAAAATTTTAGAAAATTTAAAATTTTGAAGAGTTAGTCTCAAGTTTCGGAAAGAAATTGAGAAATATACAACACGACAAATGATCATCAAATTATTCATTACTATTTGGTGGAAATGAGATTTGTCATTCAAGAGTAGAATGCTGAACATCACGGGTTTCTTCCCAATTTTTTTATGGTAATCCGAATCTGATAGGAAGCTCTATGTCAACTATCTCTACTATAAATCCTACTCAATCACTACTTATCACTAACTAATTGGATAGATGGAGTTAGCCTGTTCCTCAGATTGTCGTCTTGAGCATCAACATGCAGTGTATGCTTGACAATATTTTAAAATTTTTTTATCAGATAAATCATCTAATCACCAGAAATTGACATTAAAAATCCAGGCTGTACTAGTGATCTACCTGCGCTTATATCGACAAGTGACAACAATCACTTACAAAACTTCACATTGCACTAATAGCCAACATACCAGAAATGACCAGCTTTTAACAATTAACTGATAACAATTGGATATCAGTCATAAGTGCAGCAGAGAGCATTGAGAAGTTCGATAAATATCACATCATTTGTTGGAAAGTTTCAAGCTGGAAATCATTAATAATGAACTGATCAATTAAAATAATAAAAAATTCTTTCCAATGGTTTTTTTCGACTTGGAAAAATTGAAATTAAATTGTTAAATCCACTGATAACTGATAATCGGAAAGAGATTAACAAAAAAACTTCATGTTATTGAAAAAGAAAATAAAATTTAATTTAATTTTAAATATCAAATTCTGTTTTAAAAAATTTGCATTTTATAAGTTTTATATTTATTTAAATAAAAAATTAAATTCATTAATTTTTTAATAACAAACGAATTTATAAATAAATAATGAATATTAATTTTACAGAAATAAAATTTTCATCCTCCTGTGGGCCATCATGACTCTCGACCTCAGGTCCTACCAGGTCCCTGGGAGACTGAGGGTTCTACATAATATCTTAGTTCTTCCTAATAGTGCGCTGTTCTAGAGATCATCTCTGATGCTGTTTCTGGAATATGCCGAAGCCACTCTTCTAGTTTAGAGGTTTATAAATTATGCCCACTTTAAGGTAAATTGTTATACTTGGATATTATAAAATTATATATTATAAATTTATATAAAAATCCACGCGTGAGTCATCGGAATAATTCAGATTTCTGAATGGAAGGTTCACTAGTGGAGGTACGTTCGAGACGACTTGAGCAGCACCTACTCGACTCCTGCATCTATACATTTGGCCAGGCACAAAATTATTTTTCAAAGTTGGAGCGTTTAATGAATCAGAAAGCATGTGGAATATCACTCACTAAAAAGCAAAATGAGGAATTATCATAGGTACCTGCTAAAAAATTGCGAATTATAGTAGATAAGTTAGGTGGCAATGACTCAACAAAAGCTTACGGCCTACAACCAAATATGATGAATTTTGAAATGAATGAAATTTTGAATTTCTGGTTGCAATAAAAGAAAAGAATAAAAAATATCATTTATTAAAGCATCAAAATCATGATTACAAACAGTGAGATAAGTCAGATTTCTTATCAGTAATAAGCTCAGTAATAAGTGATTAAGTGACAAACCATAGTTCATAAGTAAAAGCAAATTACAACTCATATTTTGCGAAAATTAAACCAAATTTATCATTTATAAAAACTTCGCCGGCAATATCGCTCCTTTTAGTTTGATTGACTTTTAAAAGCGAAATCTATTCGCCAGAGAATCGCATGAGAATAGAGGAGATAAATTGTTCGTTAACAATACGTGAAGTTCAGTTCGAATAATGACAGGTTTACTGCCCACAGGGAGAACCTCTGAACCTCTGATACTCGCTTGAACTCAATTAAAAAATCATTCAGCCATTTTTTTCCTTTCTTTTTCCAGCGAAAATTTTGAAAAATTTTTGCGAAACTTTTCGAACTGATTAGAAGAAAATTTTATCAAAATTTAATTCAAAAACTGATAATTTAATTGGCGATTTAATCAAATTGTATTTCGGTTATATTTTTTTAAATACCACAATTTTTTTGGAAAAAATTGGTAATTTTAAAAATACCAAATTTCACCATCATTTAGACTAATTTATTCATTTGTATATTTATTTGTATATTTATTTATCAGACGCAAAAATCAGATCGAAAGTGGCAATGAATATTTCATCTAATCGCTGAATGTGAATTTCATATCTTTAAATAATTTTAATATTTTTTTTCTTATTTTTTTTTTCGTTTTATTCGTAAATTTTAAAATTTTTAAAGAAATTTTGCATTTGTTATTTTTATAAGAAAGAATTTATGGCTAAAGAAGCAGAAAAAAATCTTTAAAATTGGAATTTTTTTTAAAATCAGCTGTGATTATTGATATATTGATATTATTATTATTGCAACTGTCTCAAATTAAATGGTATGGCAAATACCATAAGAAATAAAAAATTCACATTTAGTTTCATAAAAATATTTTTTGTCGCCAACGGAATTCGACTGTGCAAACTATAAAAATCGCTAAGGAATATTTTTTATGTTCAAAATAATTTTATAAAAAATTGAAATAAATTTTGCAAATAAATTTTGCTATGAGGAAGCGAATTGAATTTTTTTATTAAATTTATTATGATTAAAATTAAATTATTATATATTTTTGCAGATTCATCAGTTTTTGAATCTTAGAAACCTCATTATTTTACCTAAATTCAAACAGTGTAGGTTCCATTCCTTTCTTAATAGCCTATGGAACCTCTTCTGATTCTCAAAATACCAAATTTGAATGGTGAATGGATTTCACTCGACGATCCATCCTCACTAAATATTTCATATTTCAAATTTTATCAAATAAGAAATTTATATGTGACCAAGGATATGATAAATATGATAGGATAGCTGAATGATTATTGCATAGATTTATTGTCTCAAAAGTTCTGATCCAGAAGGACTAAAAAGCCATTTAAAAATCTGGATATTGCTTATAGCTTATATGTGATTCTATCTATAAGTGGTTCTCTGGCAAGAAATTTCTTACTGGAATAACAGCCAGTGGAACAGGTTTATAGTTTATAGAGATAACGATGATCGCTAAGCAAGCTCATTCTTACACAGTAGCAGTAATATTACATAATCTCATCGCTATAAGTATCCTTACCATTACTGGTTAAACTCGCTCCACTAGCTTGTCGCAATTGGGCATGCCAGGAATTTCTTGGTGATAGAAATACAGGTGAGTCGCCAGCATCACCCAGGTTTTTGTACAGATTTATTCCTGCGGGGAATCGAATATCAACATCAGTGCTCCAAACTGAGCAACAATCCACTGAGCAATGCTATCCCCACATGAACTCATTAAATCCATATAAATTATTTTTTTGCTTTTTCTTGCAGTACTTTTCATTTGTTATTCAGCTGGTTGTAGTAGACTGAGAACTCTAACAGAAAAATCTCTGAGGAACTGTACTGTAGCATGACCTACAACACCGCAGAGGACCTACTGTTGATGATAGATTTATTCTAGGACTCTTAACTCTTCAGGTCGAGCCTTTGCTTTCTCAAACATTAATAATTCTGGTATTTTATCGTTCGCCAAAGTCAATAACTTCAGAGGGAAATGAATTCGCGGCCAGTATTCTGCTCTATCGCTAAAAGATCCCTTTATCAATAATTTTGCAATATTAATATCTATCAATAATTTTTAATTCGTACCTCTTAAATTCTCATAAACTTTCAGCTTTTTCTTGTATCTGTAAATAAGAATCTCATTTGGTAATTAGCCAAAAGTTATAAGCGATCGATTTCAGCTGCCTTTTCTAAGCTTCAAAAGGTTTCCAATTGGCGTTGGAGAAATTTAAGAATGCTTGGGTGGCAAAAGAATTATGGGAAAAAGATTGGCCGAGGAGGTTTTATGATTCTTATAAATTTAAAAATTATAATCGTTATTAACGATCTTGCAATACTAATGATAACCTTATCATGACTATGTACTGTAGTTGTCGAACTATGTTGTGATTACCCAAGTTTCAGGTCATAACTGTAGTTCATAAATATTCATTCCCAATCGTTACGCTACTGAATTTGCAAAATTGTAATTCTGGGATGTTGATTAGTGAATATATGAATTGTTTTGGTTAAGAATCGCCATTAGTTGAATTCTCTGTAGCTGACAAAGTGAATTTCTGGCGAAATGGCCTCTTCCTTGTGGAATCACGCGAGTCAGAAAATACTGCTAGAACAAAGAAAATGAAAATGAAAATCTCATTATCTTTTAATAAATCTTTGAAAATATTTTCATGTTTTTGTATTTTCTTTTGTTCAATGCAATATATTTGAAACATTCTTGCAAAGATTTATTTTAAAATCGATACAAATTGGTCTGAAATATAGTGGAAATATCTTTTAAAAATCTATCACTTTCTATACTGGAAGTGTAATATGGTGTTCAATATCGCAAAATCCAGGCCCGAATCCAGGTTGTACAGAAAAACCGCGCGATACCATCCGACATTGCATTTCGTAAAGTCTGCAAATAATATTTCATTAAACAGCTGATTAATTATTCGACTATGCTTCAAAAAAAAATCGTATCGAAGTTCCCTGTGAAATATTCTCCCAGTAAAAAAATATTTTTTTTTTTCAACAACGATTACTACTTATATGTCATCGCTCAGTAATATAATGTCAATACTGGCGTGATATTAGGCAATTTTCTTGTCACCTTGGCCAGGAATTAATCGCAGAAGTGGTGAAATTTGAGGGACTCCACAAACGTTCGGCAACAGCTGATGCACGTGGCCACAAACGAGCGAATATATTTGTTTCATCGACCCACTCACCCCATAAAGCTGCTTCACCACCTAATACTAATTTTTTTTGTGCTTCACTGCCGTCAAATTCCTGCAAATATACTGGATTAAAGGTTAACCATTATACTGAAAAGAAGCTAGATTTGCTATGTTCCCACCGATTGGCATTGGTCATGACTCAACCAATTATGAATTATTTATGGGCCTCATAAGTAAATGAAACTGGGAGAGATGCAACAACTGAAATAGGCGAAGTCGATTATTAGCAATCAATAGCTATTTAAAAAATGGAAAAGATTTTGCTTGAGGGGCTTTTTTCCTTTTGCAAGTTATTGCCGAATTTTCAACTTACCGCTGGATCACAATGGTAGAATATAATCCAATCCCGTAAGCTTGCTATATCATTTAAGTACCAACATGATGATAATATAGCAAATATTCCTGCATCTGTAATACGACGCATGTATTCCATTCTTTCGCGATATGTATTTCCTTGCCAAACTTGAATAATTGAGTTCATTAGTTGAGCACCAGATTCAAATATTTCCTAAAAATTACTGAGCCGATTGAATAGTTGATTGGTTCAGTACCAAATACAACCCATTATAGAGCATAAGAATATTATCATTACTGAAGATGGCAAAGACCTTTATTACCTGCCAATAAATATATCTCTTATTTCCGATCTCGTCTGTCAGCATTCTCAATTTATTTATGTACCATCCTTGCAGTTGAATCGTGCTGTTCAGAGAACTTAACTAAAATTAAAATCTGGAGTGATTTTTAATTTTCCAAAATATTTTCGCCTTTTTTGTCCAATCCATTGGCTCATTTTTAAGTAGTATTCGCTTACTTCCTCGTTCAGCACAGCTAGGAAAAGCTCACTTTCATAAAATCACTAATGTTTTTATTATTTTTCCAACATGGTTCGGACCAATAATAAGCTTCATCCCCACCAATATGTATAAATTCATCGGGAAAAATTTGATACACTTCCTGGAAATTAAATCATTTATTTTCATAAATTGCTATACTTTTATACTTTTATGAATTTATTCAAATATTTTTCTTATTCCAGTAGCATTCACCATTTCTGTTGGACTAGTTTGCCTATGATGAGCAATATTGCTACAGCATTGCTATAAGAACCATTCAGGTGTTAAAGATACCGCATTAAAGATACTTGGCTAATAAGAAGAGAATATAATTTCTCTTTTTTTTTCTTTCCCAATTTTTTGCTAATTATTTCAACATTCTAAATTTAGAATAATAATTATTGTGATATTAACGAGTTCTTTTCTATGCATGATGAATCGAGAATCAAGCTACAACCGCGAAAAAATAAATTTAGTGCTTCTTAGAAAACTGGAGTTTAGATTGGGAAGAAGATAATTCGTTAATTTATTTATGCTTTTTTTAGCGTGATTCTTATAATTACCCGGAAAAGTGTTTCGAGGAAATCCCACGTCTCGTCCTTAGTTGGATCGAGAATACTACTCTTGAATGAATCGATAATAAATCCTTCTGCATAACATTTCGCCAAAATATTCGGATAACCTTTGCCCCACGATCCAACATGGGCTGGTGAATCGAACTCCGGAATAACTCTTATACCTCGTAAACGAGCATATGC
This sequence comes from Dracunculus medinensis, assembly GCA_900625125.1. NCBI lineage: Eukaryota > Metazoa > Nematoda > Chromadorea > Rhabditida > Dracunculidae > Dracunculus > Dracunculus medinensis. Next base: position 1,154,355 of record UYYG01001157.1, on the reverse strand, counting down.
TATGACATCCTGAATATTCTGTTTCTGTTAATTATAGTTTCAGTATTTGTTGCTATAATATTTAATGAGCTTTGGCAAGTTCAACCTCAAAAATTTGCTCAAAAAGTGAAAGGCGACCGTAATTTCCTCGATTGTATATTTATGTTTATCGTCATATGCTCCGTGATCCAATTTGGGCAGAACTCTCGAGGAATATGGGCAAGATTCAGTGTCGGTCATGTGCCAGTGAAATACATTAAATTTATTTTGTGCCATTAAATCGATATTCCCCTTCAGGGCATTTACGGACAGAAAGTGTCTGAAAATATAAAATACACTCATAGACTCGCCTTTTCGTCAGCTTAAAGTAATCCTTTACTGGAATTCACTATTTTTACAAAAAGGCCAACCTGGATGTGTCCAATAAAACACCGCGATGCGGAAATCGTGGGAAATCTTTGACAATCTCGGCACGAATTTGATAGCCACTCGTTTTATTATAGTATACCATATGCGAGAATGATTCCAATCCTCGAAGAGCTCCCCAAACCTTCAAAGTAAATTTTAAATATTATCAATTATCATTTATCTAATTTTGAATTTTCCATTTTTTCAAATTTCCTTCCTTAATGAAACAAAATGTTCCTCAAATTATTCCTGAATTTTTCCAAAGAATCAGAGCTTTTGCCGATGTGAATATAGGAATAACAGAATATAATAGAATATAGGCAAATTGGTGGTCTATCATCAGTTCGTCAAATTGCTAAGCGAATGGAGATAGGATGGCTTATTGGGTTGTTGCTCAACTCGAAGAGCGGATATTAAGGTTCCATTCCCAGCAGGAGTAAACCTGTCCGAAAAAATTCGATCCGAGTTATGCTGGCGATTCACCTGTGTTTCTATCGCCGAGGAACTCTCTGGTACTCTCTATTTGATCAATGAGACGTTTAACCAGTGATGGTGAAAATTTTTGAAAAAAAATAAAAATAAGGCAAATTCATCGGCTGGTTACTTAGTAATAAACAGTTCATAATGCAGGATTTCTTGCCAATCGAATAATATTTTTCGGACTTCGAAGTTCAGGTGATTAGTAATGGCTCATTTTGTTGAACTTAGAGACTTTTTCGATTTGTTATAAGCGATTTTTATAAGCGATATCAATTTTAATAATAACTTTGCTTATTTCTGCACGCTACTATTTATGCCACTTTTCTTGTCGCTGTTCTTAATTAGTGCCTAGTGCTTAAGTGATTGATTAGCATTATAAAGTAAGGATCTGATAATTCCTGATTAAAGAAGTTTTATCAATTTTTTATTAATGATAATTTTAGGGAAAACGATGGATGGATATCGATTTCTTCTAGTACTTACTCAGAAGCTCCAAAATAAGAACTTTTCGATACCAAAACGGGCAAAGTACCACAAATATCATATGCAGTCTTATAAGAGTAAAATTGCTTATGATGAAGTTTTCCTGAAATATACTAAAAAAGACTATAGAAGTGAATCGAACTTCATTGGCTGATAATATCGCTTTCTTTTGTGTCACATCTAATTCATAGCTTTCGTCCATATTATATGGCGGAAAACCAGAGGGACAAGCAATTAAAATATTGATATGTAAAGCACCAAGTTGATCCTGAAAAAATCTCGTCGAAATTTAATACTTATTAGTTTTAACTTGATATTCATTACTTTTATTTTTATTTCTAAGCTTTAAATATATGTTAGCAAAATCCAGAAAACTTGGCATAATCTGACTTTTGGAATCCCTTTTGAAATCCAGTCAAGATTTTTTGCTCTCCCTAAAATCTTTTCGAATCTTTTGTCACACTTGTCAAATCTTTTTTTTCTCTTGACATTCCTGCTTCCACCCATTTATCTCTCATTTGTCTCTTTGACCTTATAATTTGTAGTTGGAAAAAAGTGCACTAACTTAAGGAACATATTGAAGATAAGTGGATGTTAATGGTTAATGAGCTATAAGGAGATTAGAGGATAAGTGTGAAAATGAGTTTATAAATGGATTATGGCAGATATGCAACTTTTGGAACTAAAGGATCAAAGAAAAATAATTTCAATTTCAAATAATTTCATAATTTTTTCCGAACAGATTCACACATCTATACTGTCTGTAATATTTATAAAGACTTACATAATTAATAATTAATTACCATAAATGAGCTAACTATTGGCTGTTGGCTGACCTTTAAAGATCCAAGTTGTATCAAATACCTTAGCTGCACCAAGTGCATTTTGCGGATTTTGCTTCAATTTGCTGATTTTTAATCCTTTGTTTCAAAATTTTCACAAATTTTTATTATAAATTTATTTTATTCTAACTGATTAAGCTAAGTGATCATTAAAAAATAGAAATTCACTTTGAAAAAATTTTGAAAACTTTTATTAGATATAGGGAAAAGCCGTTTAGTGTAACGATCAATAGCATTAGTGATAATATCGCATTGATAATCAGATTCTATCTTGAAATTTTTAGGATCTATCGACCAAATTTTCGAGGAATTCTGGATATTTTGAGGCAATGGCCAAATAGCACCATAAGTCTTCTTATAAGGATCGGGCCATTGTCCATGTACATTCATCAGCAATAATAAAAGATACTTAGCAAATGCAATAAGCTTCATCTAAAGATTTTGTCTTTGAATAAGGTAATTTTGCTTGAAATTCAATCGTCCTAAATATTCAATATTCAAAAGAATAATTGTGAAATAAAGGATTAAGTAAAAAAGAAATTTCTGAAAAAATAACAGAAGTCGTAAAAAATTCGAAAATTTATCGGTGAAATGACCTGAAATTATTTAAATAAAAGATAAATATTTAAGTATAATTAAATAAAATTTTATATTTTCTAAAATTTAACCACATTCTTTTATAATTATTATAGAAGTTTTGACAAAACTTCAACAATATGGGAATTAAATAATCGAAAATTAAAATTACGCATATGCTTGGAGAAATTGTAGAAAATTATAAGAGTTTCTAGGATTTCCGAATTCCAAAAAGCCAAAAAGTTTCAAATTAATCTAAATCATTAATACTGAAACTCGTTAACGACGAAAGTCGATTGAATGAAATGCAAAAAAAATGATTTAAAATTTTTTTACACCTAAAAAAATTATTTGTCGATATCATTCATTGCCTTTGAATAAATGAAAAGTGAATGAAAAGTGAAAAGTTCGGCGAGAATTTATCGGCAGTTTGGAAAAAATATATTTTTATATATTTATATATTTTATAATGATAATAACAATAATAATATCACCATATCAATAGGGATGATATAAGCTTTGGTACTACTTGCAATAACATTTTCACTCTTATCTTGGCTCGGAATCATCTATGATGCTCGCCAAAAAACATATCCGATTTTTGCGATTGTAGCAAGAATAATAAAATTTAAAAATGAACAAAAATTGCGATTAGTGGTAATTTTGCTTATTTCAAAAATTCAGCATTGCACTGAACTGGCCTAGTCAAGCACATCGACCTATTTTCTTCCAACATTTTTGATGCATATCTGTGATACCTCAAAGCCCTTGGAAGCGAAAGATGATCTCCGTCTTTTTTATCATTAACCAGCAGAAAATTTCCATTGGAATGCAGGTAAAGAATCATAGGAATATTAGTGGTTATAAACTTCACATTTTCATATTAATATGCATATTAATTTTCTGTGGTACTCCCATGCATTTTTCAGGATTTGATCAGAAGAACAAGTATAATAGAGAAATATAAATATAAGAGGGCCATGATTTCGTTCTGTAATTTTTCAACAAAATTTCTTCCTTCTTCTAACAGCTCTCACCATTAGTGGTTAGATTAGTGGCCGGTTACAAGGGTAAGGGTTACATCTTCAAGTTCGACGTCATCTTTAGTAGTAATAGAAGCCATTAGTTTTTCGATCGTCTAAGTCCATATATTGCTGGTCCATTTATACATTCAAAATCTTTTCTGACTGTATCAGTCCAGGTATTCATTGGACTCCTTGCTCTTGGCGCCAGTCATCATAGGATTCGGCAAGTAACGAAATATGCGTCAAATCCTATGGTGGATGACTTGGCCTACCCAGTGAAAGCAACGCTCTGTGATAAAATTGTTAATACGGGTGGTATTTTCCGGGTGATGCTGGTGACTCACCTGTATTTCTATCGCCAAGCTACTCCCTGGCATATTACCCAATTGCGACAAGCCAGTGGAGCAAGTTTAACCAGTAATGGTGAGGGCTCTTAAAAAAAAAAAGCAACAGGTGGTATTTGAAGAATGGATACAATTATAATCATGTGTGATTTTATCCGCTCGATGGAACCACTCATACAATGTATGAGTGGTTGAAGGCTGATAGTTTCTCTCTTCTCTCTTTTTAAAATCTTCCACTCTTATCCCAGTGATATAGTAAGATCGAGCGAATTGCAGCTATATGGATTGCTTCTTCAATATCACGGGACTTCTTTACTCAACCTTATTACTTCTGAAAAACCGTAAGAAAACCAATTTTACTAACTCTATTAATGTAATTCTACTAATGACCTTATTACTGTCCCCGCGATTCTAAATATATTTTAAACATCGGAGATTAATTTTTCAAAAATAATATAATTTTTCACTGAAATGCTATTCAAATTCAAGAGTTTATGATCTCAGATATGCAAATTTCTGAAAAACTTCTACGAATAATATGCAATTTTTACTATTACGAAGGGAAAGGTAACTTTGGAGATTTCCAAGTTTGTCCGCCGCATGTGTAATTTAATTTCGATGTATCGGACAGGATTCGATCTCATTTTGCTTCACTAGCATTTCTTGGTTTTTTTCGCAATTCTTCGTTTTAGTTCAGAAAACTTTGAAGATGATAGTTCATATAATTTAATTTTAAGAATTTAAATATATTAAAAAAAGCGAGAAAATTTTTCAAATTTAATTTATGCTTCAGGTAGAGAGAATTATTTCTAGAAAAACTTTACGAAAACTTAAAATTTTCTAAAAAACAAATTCTATAAATTTACAAAAATGAATAATGCTTTGCTTAAATTAATAAATTTCTCATAATACATGGCAATAACTGATTTTATAATAATTATGTGAAATGCCCTACGTTGTGTACTGTCACATTTTTTTTTTTTAAGAACGCAAAATATGTATGTTCATTTGATTAATATTCAGCATTTCACGTCAAAAATCCTCATGGAAAATCTTTTCGCATAAATTTTTATGAAAGAATAGAAAATTAAAAATATGGTTAATATGTATAAAAATAAGTGAAAAGCTAAAAAACTTAATCCTTTATTCTTCAATTTCAATTTAAACAAATTTATTCGATTTTTTAAAAATTATTTATTATATATTTGCAATTAAAATTAAGATTTTATCCCGTTTGATTTAATGTATTTATCTTCTCCAAGCAATAAGCACGTATGAGAGCTGATTAGATTGGCGAAATTGCATTATCAGTTTCATTATCACTAATAGTTGAAGGATCTTATAACAGTTTTGTAAACGACGCAGACGGTTTAACTGTGGTTTATTCAGCATTTCTGGTTGCGCTGGCTCCATTGGTTGTTAGTAGGACGATTTCTATAAAATACATATTTTAAGCATCGAATGGGTGGCAAATAAGTCAATTTTCATCGAAGTTTTATAAAATTTAGCATATTTTTTAGATTTCCTTTATCATAAGATGTTTTTTAACGAAAAATTAAAAAAGAATATAAATAAGAATATAAATAAATATAAATATAAATAAGAATATAAATATAAATAAGATCATAAAAAGGATCGCAAATTGCTATTCATACAAGCTAATTTACATAAAATTCTCAGAAAAAAATGAGAATGATAATGAGAATTTCATAAAAGTAAAAAAAGTTAAATCAATGGTAATTGCACTAATGAAGAAAATAAATTGCAAATGGAATAGAAATAGCGAAGAAATGGGAAAAAGAAAACTCACCATTATTGGTTTGGTTCGCTTCATTGGAAATTGTTGAGAGCCACCTGAGGTGTCCGCAACATTGCCAGAATTTGATTTTAAATAACCTCGGCCATCCCAAAGATGGCTCAAAGATTCGCTCAAAGATGGCTTATCGTTAATCGATGCACATTATAAGGTGATCCATCATAAGGTGAAATTGGACAATCCATAAGCCTTCCAGAAACTAAGAAAAACGGAAATTGCGTACGATTAATGTGAAATAATACGTTATAAAGTTAGGTTGCTTTTTTTAAAAAAAAGCATCGATCGAAGACTCATTTACTTTTTCTTAGCCATTTAATCGAAATATGGATATGGAAAATGTTAATCCGACATTTCGACTTATTCGCTTCTGTTTTCTGATTTCTCATCTGAATGGTTGGCAAATTTCGTTATAAAAGGCAGTCAGTCTTGCCACCTTAGTGAAGTGTGATTACGACTTATTATATTGGTCGCCACAGAAATTGTCGCAGATCGTCGTCAATGCATTTCCAACTATACTCTTATCGATAATCAACATATACGAATGGCACAAAACGATACAATTATTTCTTAGAGGCAGTTGATAACTCTGCTTTCGAGCAAAAAACGATCGCATGAAGCATGAAAAGAATTCCCTAGTCGATTTTTTTCAATGCTGAAATATTTTTTTCGCTTTATTTTTCAAATTTTTCATTAGCTATTAGAATTTTTATATAAGAATGCGGATGAAATTCTTCTCTATCTTTGTTTTTACTTTTATTTTCATTTCACGTTTCCGATGCGTTTTTTAAACCTCTTTCAAAATAAATAGTTTTTTCAGAAATTTTTAAATTTATATTTATTTAAATTTATTTTTAAATTAAATTTATTTTAACTAAATATAAGTTATAAATTTAAATTTATGAATTTAAATTAATTTAAAAGTTATAAAAAAATTATAAATTTAAATATTTTACTAATTAATTTACTTGTTACACGTTCATTCGCCTAAATTTTCATAACTACTAATAAATCAAACTTAAAATCAAAGCAAAATTATAAATATTAATGATTTTTAAAATTACTTTCGTATGATAAAAATATTTTCAATGAATGAATTTTCGAAGAAAACACTCAAAAAATTAAATTCTCAATTATTTTGCACAATAAATAATAAATATAAATATAAATATAATAAAATAAATAAATAACAAAATATAAAATTTATTCAAATGGAACTGTGAAAGAAATAAAATTGGAGGAATTCTAATAATGAAAATTGTTGAAAAGTAAAGTATAAAATTTTTTATTTTTAATTAAAAAATTTATGACAATATAATTTAATTTAATTTAAAAATTATTATATATGAAATAGTTTTTTATTCTCACTTTTCAATAGTTTCAAATTAAGTAAAATTGAATAAAAAACTATAATCAATTTATAAAAAGTTTAATACACAGAAAATTTGGCTTTTCCATCTCAAGCAAAGCTTGGAGCTCGAAAGTTTATTAACACAACAACTGTAAAACCTCCAATCGAATTTTTACATTAACAATGTAAAAAATTTCGCTAGCGGTGAAGCATACAATTCAAAACTATCAAAAAATCTTAACAAATCTTAAAATCGCGAAAACAAAATAATTGGAAAATGTTGAAGGAATCAAATAGAAAGGTGTAAAATGGAAATCGGAAATTAATAGTTTTCTACAATTTCAATAAAATTTCAGAAGTTTTACAATTTTATGTTTCCCGTTTGGAATTATACTTTCCTTAGCTTTTTTCATTAGAATGACTTAAAATACTGAGAATTTCTTCAAAATTAAAAAATTTTTTTATTGCTTTATTAAGGTCTTGTTGAATTGATGGATAAAGCTTTATGTTGGCGATGACAACATAGCTCATGGGATGCAAAATAAATTAAGCAACTGGCAGCGAGGGAGTTTATGAAAACGTCTCTGAATATATCACTGTGGGTCGAACTATGCTCGCCATGGCCGTAATTCCGGAAACCAATCAATTCCGATCATATCGCAGAAATAGTTCATTCAAATTTCCATCAATTCAATGTTCATTTCATTTATCATTATTTCGGTTATTTTTTATATGATTTTTTTCCACTATTTGACTAACTTATCTGTCATTTTCATTTTTAATTTTAGATTAATGAGACCTTTTTTAAAATCCCTCTAAAAAATTTTTTAATTCTATGCCAATGTTTCAGATTTTGTCAGTATGGTTAATGGCATATTCATTTAGAGTAGTCGATGCTGTTGTGAAAAAGCCTCAGAATGCCGATGTAGCTTTGGCTATGTTCTCTAAAATGGCGCAGCCAAGTAATGCCAGTTCTATTTACATTATTTCATTTGCAAACTGCAATAGTTTTCGATATTAAAATAATTGGATTTATTCTATCTTTCGTAAACTACATTTTAACAGATTAAAAAATGTGATATTTCGAACAAAAATTTTTTAAATTAAAAAATTATTAAAATTAAAATTTAAAAAATATTTATTAAAAAATAAATATTTTTTAAATTTTAAACGCTCCTTTCTTATAAATAGCAAGTTTTGAGGTCAGTTTTTAGGTTTCGCTGAATAAACTCTCATTTCGTATCAAAAATTTCTGCATCAAAAATTTCGCGCATCCTGGAAATATTTTAATTCACTGTTATTTGGGATTACGGCCATTTAAAAATTCTGATGGATTTTTGGGGCTCACGATTTTTCTCCCCATAGATGGCTTTCGAACTGAACTATAATTGTATAACTTGTTGCACACCAATATTCCGTTAATTTTCTAGCCCTTGCAATTCTAATCTATAAAACCACTCGAGCTTTACGCTCTAAACACCTTTCGGCTTTATTCAGCTTTTCATGTACTGAACGCTTGAATATATCAAGTACTGATTTGTGCTTGCAGTTGCCTTTTATTGCTGGGATGAGAGCAATTCCGGAAACAGGAGAGTTTTCTGATTTCCTCGAAGTGGTTTTGAATAAATTCTTTCCGAAAATCTTAAAGATTTTGAGAAATTGATAAGCATATAGCCAATGAGAACAATAGATTATTCTAATCAGATTAAGTGATATAATTTTTTTTAACGACGATTAAATCTAAAAACGATTAAATATGCCACTGTTGAATGTTATGGAATCGTTTTGTTATATTTTTTGCTTTCCAACTGCGCTATTGGGCGATCAGTACGTATTCATATCGGCTGTCTCTCCAATTCTAACGTTTCATTGCGAATTTTTTGTGGTACTAATCGTATTTATTAGAATATAGCTTCAAAGCCTATGTAAGAATATTTTTAATGGAAGGGATTTGATTACTTTACAAATCATAACATGCGTGTGATAAACTATAAGACATCTCTTAGTTATCACTTAAACAATCGATTTTAAAATTATAAGTAATTCCTAGGTTTTTGCCTATCTTTTGTATAATTATTGGTCTGAATGTAGTAGACCAGCGGTTAAACCAAAGCCTAAATTCTTTGTGGCAAATTATCTTCTCACTAAATTAAGGACGCATCATGGTTTCGGCTACCAGATTAAAGGTGAAAAAAAGGAGCAAAACGAGGGGATAAAACTAGCTCTGCGCTGATTTACAGTACAATAGAAATTTTCAATTGAAAATAAAGCCAGCGGTTATCCATCTCTGCGATCAAACTCCGTTTCATTTCCTATGCTAAATCAATTGGGGCATTAGTGGAGTGAAAGATGGTGGAGTGGGGAAATGGAAATGGGAAATGGTTGAACTGTACTGAATCGGTGAATTTTTCTAGTTCAATTTCTAGTTTTAGTTTATTCAGAAATAATGATGTAAATTCATTTTTGTTTGTGTTTGATTGTGGTACTTTTCCAGGAAATTTTGAATATTTCGTTACTCATTAATCTTCTTCTTATTCTTCAATATTATATTTTTGTTTTATTATATATTTAATGACTGATGACTTATCACCTTCTTTTTTCTTTTTTTTTTTGGTATTTTGGACTTTTTATAAATATTTCTATAAATATTTAACTATAAATATGGACTATAAATATTTCTTTGGCATAAGCCAGTGGTTTTTTTCCATTCTCCAAAAATCCAAAGAATCCCAGTTGAATATTTTCAAATTTTAAAATTTTACAATATTTATAAATATTTATTTATAAAATATTTATAAAATTTTCTTATCTAAGAATTCTGAATAATAATTATATGAATATAATATAATGAGCTGCATAATTATTAAAAAAAATTATTTTACCGTTCATATTAGAACTTATAAATCCATATAGTCCCATGCACTATCCGAGAGTCCCCATGGACTCCAAGTCACCATTCTGAGAGGCTAATTTGACGACTACTGTTATAGGCTGACAGAGGATCCACATGAATTCGTACTATCATTAGTTAATTTTAATATTATGCGGCAATGCCTTCACCGAAAGTGATCGCTTTATTCGCCGCCGCGTCAAATCTGTGTCAATCACTGGAAAGTCAACGCATTTAGTGGCGCGATTCGCCTTTAGCAATGATTTGTATACTTCGCGTGATTTTCGCGGTGAAAATTATTTTCACCTCATAATTTATTTTATAGCCGAATAAATAATATTTGAATCGAGAATTATTATTTCCCCACAAATAAAACTTCGCTAAAAAATAGCGATATAATAGCGAGAAACGTGAAACGTGAAGGGACGAAGCGTGTCGCTCGGAGAAAATTTTGCTGTTCCTCGCTCGCAATTATTATTAATGATTAATTTTTAGTTTGTTATAATTAATTATTAATCGATTAACAAATTATTGTAAAATTTGCGTGAGAAACAAAATATTTAAAGGAGAGAAGAAAAACTAAAGAAAGCTTTGCTTTTTTACAACAACGCTATGGAAATTTAGTCTGCGAGAATTACGAAACATTTGGCAAATTTCGAATATTACAATTCTTTTTTGCTTCGCGAAATAAATCAGTCAGTTTCACTGATATGATAACAGCCATTTAATCACCATTTTATCAAAAGCAATTCATAAGAGAAACAAAAAAAATGAGAATTAAATTTAATCAGCAAATTTATCAGAATTTATATTATTTGTTGAATTTTATTTAAGTAATTTAATTTAATAATTTAATTTAATAAACTGTAATAATGTAATAATGTAATTTAATAATTTGTTTTTTTGTAAAATTATTCAAAAAATATCTCAATGAACTTTAAATATGTAAGTAAATGATAATAAAACTCCGGAAAAGTCCCTTTTTTATTCAATGAGTGGTTAATTGTGTAAAAATGTTTCGTTAAATTTACCATTCTTCTCACTCTTTCCTTCATCACATATGATAACGAACGTGATAACGAATGATAAGTCCTTTACAGTACTTATGGAGAAGTGATAAATTTGTCCCACAATAAATTAAGAAGCAGATAGTGCGCAAACTCGGACGATCATTAGAACTTTCATTATTTTGCAGCTTCAGTCGGTCAATTCGCGAATTTTATAATTCCAGCAATATTATTATTATTGTGCGGGTTGTTTTAATTTAATTCGGTTTAAATGATGGTGGCGGTGGTGGTGGAAAATTTTCGCGGTGGCTTTTTTATTCTGCAAGGGGAATTTTTTGCTTAAAGAGGGAGAATTCGGTAGCCATGGAAGAGAAAAGTCTAATAGGAATTGCGTAGATTATTCAGGCTTTTTTCTTCATTCGGCATTCTCGTTGGAGAAATCAGAACTTTTCGCTAAAAAATCATTTAGGAATTATAGGATTTGGCTTTGGCCAAGCCTCTGGCCAAGGCATATTCTTGGGCTTAGACGGTTTATATAGGACCATCGGAATAAAGCACGATGGTCTGAGGGATGGTCTGAGTCTAGGCAAGGTTTTTCAGAATTATGGATGGATCCGAGGCACCACGTGTTTATTTCTTTATTGTCGAGGATTAGGCATTGGTTCTGTGGCGCATTCATCTCCATCGAAGTACAATTCGGTCATCCTTTCCCGTTGTCATATTGCAGTCGTGCTAGTCTATCTTAGGTCTTACCATTTAAAAATCTAGATATTTTAATACCGAGCATTCACTGTCGCTGTTTGGATATATCTTCGTATGTTTTAAATTCATATATTGGAGCTGTGGTTCCTAAAGTAGAGAAGTGGCTTCAGCAGATTCCAGAAACAACATTCCGAGATCTTTATACGGAAGAGCGCACTATTAGAAATAGCCAAGGTACTGCGCAGAACGATTGACGATTTCTCACTCTTGGCGATAGAAGTACAGGTCAGTCCCCAGCATCATCCGGATTTTTGTGCAAGTTTACTCTTGAATAGAGAATAGAGCATAAAGAGCTTAGAATCTCAGTATCGGCGCTCCGAATTGAACAGTAATGGGGTTCATGGCAGAAATGGAACTTATCTTTCAGATGGTATATGTTTATATAGGTCCATGTTTTTTAATAAAATAGTATTTTTTCTAAATTATACTTATGTAATTACCAATGCAAACTAATAATTTTCATATATATTTGAACTATTCAAACTATTTATTTATTTTAAATTAATTCATACGATTAATTTTATCATAAAATTCATTTCGTTATAAAATACTTAAGTTACTTAAGTTAGTCATCGATATATTTAGTTAAACACATCGATATACATATTATATTTAAGCCTAAAATGGAACAGTTCCATTTAAGCTAAATTTGTACAAATTTAAGAAAATAAATATATTAAACCAAAAATTAAATGTTTTTTTGAGGGATTGGTAGAGAAATTTTTGTAGAGTGGGTCGGCATTTTGCAATTTTAGGTGTGACAGCATTGTTAATGGATTAATTGTATACATTGGGAATTCGCGATGTATTTTTCGTGCAAAATTTTCACGTATGATGCCTAGTATTGTCAAGCTAAGAGATAAAATGGCTCAGTGAGTTGTTGTTCAATTCAGAGTGCCGATATTGAAATTCTTCACCTATATTTCTATCGCCAAGAGACTCCCTAACATATTTATTCAGTGCGACAAGCCAGCGAGTTTACCCAGTAATGGCGAGGACTCTTAAAAAAAAATTGTAATGAACCCGTTATTTTATTGCACTGATGTTAATCTACTGGTAAGCTACGTATTTTGCGTAAAATATGATGCGAATAATCTAGACTCGATATATTTTTGATAAAGTTGCAATTATTTTATTTAAAATTTTCAGGATGAATGAATTTACAAAGAATCGAGTTCGGGGTTTTCTATTGGATGTTACGGGTGTTCTTTATAATGGTTCAGAGGATGGTTGTGGTACTGTTATACCAGGTTCAGTTGAAGCTGTTGAAAGGTTCCTTGTTTTCATTATTACATTATTGAGCCTTAAAAGATGGAAGGAGGAGAGCTAATAATAAATTAGATGGAAATTCAAAGATTTGAAAAAAATTTTTCAAAAAGCATTGAAAAATATCCAAAATAAATAATAAAAAGTATTCAGGTTTTTTCAGATTGTATCGTGAAAGTATGGTAAGATTTGTCACAAACGAAAGCACATTAGGTCGTGAAGGGCTGGCTGCAAAACTATCCAATCTAGGTTTTAGAATTGACCCAAGTCATTTGATAATACCTTTGGATGTCGCTAAATATTATCTAAGAAAGAATAATCTCAGGCCGCATTTACTTGTGCATAGAAGTAAGTTTTTAAATCATTGCTTTCTTCAGAGGTTTTTACCAAAGAATCATTTTGCAATAGTTCAGTTAAGTCATTTGTCTAACTTGGATTTTTCACTGATAAATTGTATTCCTTTCGAATAAACCTTTCCGCTCGAGTCCATAATATTGGTCTCTCCGACTCGACTCGTCTACAGTCTTACTTATATTTATTTATATTTGAAAATTAATATATCTAAAAAAATGTGAGGTTCAAAGAATTTTTTCTGTTAAATTCCTCTTTTTAAATTCAAATTATGAAGGAATGCAAGAAAATAGTTCTGCTGTTCGCATATAAGGGTTTATTTGAATCATTTCCAGATTTGCGAAATCATCTGGATGATATCGATCAAAATTCTCCAAACTGTGTTTTAGTTGGTTACGCTAGGGATGATTTCACATATGAAGCAATGAATTCAGCATTTCAAATTTTAATGAGCCTTAAAGAGCCATTAATTGTATCGCTTGGATGCGGGTATTTTTATTATGTTTTTCAAATTTTTGCTAATTTTTAAATATTTTTCGACTAATGGTGAATTTGTGAAGGGAATAGTAATATTTGATATTTCTAAAAGGAAATAAGAATTTTTTAAATTTTTTTTCAACATTTAGGAAGTTTTATCGTCGAGCTGAAGGATTTAATCTAGATGTTGGCAGTTTTGTAAAAGCTTTGCAATACGCAACTGATGCTGAAGTTGTAATTATCGGGAAGCCCACAAAAAGTTTTTTTATGTCGGCTGTTGAGGATATGAAACTTCAAACAGATGAAGTTTTTTTTTCAGAGACATAAAAAATGTTTTTATCATTTCTTATATATTAACAGATAATCATACTATCAAATTTTCAAATTGTTTCCAATCTTATATTTACAATTGTAATATGTATTTAGAAATGTATATATTACAAATGTATTTAAAAGTATTTCTGATATGTTTAGGTCGTAATGATCGGTGATGATATTGTAACAGATATTGGTGGTGCTCAAAATGCTGGAATAAAAGGTGTTCAAGTTCAAACGGGAAAATGGAGGTTTTTTCAGTCTATTTAAATTTTGTAACAAACGAGATGTTTCATGATGAGCTTGAAATGATCTTTTTTTTAGATCGGAGTGGATGGATCATAAAATAAAGCCCGATTTAATAGCAAATAATTTAAAAGAAGCTGTTGATATAATTTTATTAAATAACTCCTCATAAGCTTTTGTGCAGTGAACAAGTCAATTCAGTTTTTTTTAAACTATATCAGTCGCTTTTGATGATACTCATAGGGTTGATACTCTTTTAGACGTAAAATAATTTATTCGAATTTCTTCTATTTTTTTTATGGAAATGTTTAATTGTCTTTTCATTCCTGTGGAAAAAAATTTTTTCCAAAATATATTTTATTGTAAAAATTTAAAATTTTTAATTTCTATTGGAACTGTTTTTTTACAATAAGGAAATGTGCAAAAATATTCCATTTTTGGTTTAGTTTATGAAATGGAAAGAAGTAAAAATCACATCGTATGCAAATATTATTTATCAGATTATAATCATAAGAATTTAGCAAAAAACAAAAAATTATCACTTTGCATTCAACAAACTAAAAATTTTATTTTCGATAACTAAAGCACAGGTAGATCATGAATGATTTTTTTTTTTTTTATTGACATAAATTATCAAAATTATTTATTATTTAAAAGAACCATATGGCAAAGAAGACTCTGATGATTGCTAAAAATTATAAATATTATAGAGGTATAGTTTATAAGAAGGCCGATAGTTTAATTCGCCGCTTTTCATTATTGCAAATCTCTGCGTTTGAAATCGTTTAAAATTAATTTTTTTGTCGTTGTACGAGTCGTCTTTAATGCCACTTAACATGGTATATATTTGTACAAATGATACGATTTTTTATCGAAATTTTCTGCTACGTCGAAATTAACGCTAAAGTTAATTTTATCAATTAATTTTATCTCTTCCAAGAAATTACAAAATATCACTTTTTTTTTGCCAATTTAAAATTTTAGTACAAAAATATACATTGGTAGATAATTTTAAAGAAAAATCTCAAAAAAAAATAGCGTAAAAAATGAGATCATCGGTACGAATGAATTGAAAGAGGAACAGTTGTAGAGAGATTCGATTCGAAAAAAATTTTCACACATGGCACAAAACTTTGAATTCGCTAAGGGAATTCAAAGAGAACACAGAATATACTGCCTCATCGAAACAAATCATCCAGGCGAACCGCTTTAGTTTTGGCCTGTTTCATTTGTTTCTATATTAGATTGGAATTAGATCTATCGGAGGGGGGAGGAAGGAGGAAAAATGAGAGCATTCCACTCGTCTATGATGTGCGGTTAACTCTTATTAAATAAATACAATGAAAAGGCGTTAATTATAATTTATGCTTCGCGGAGAAGAGTGGGTCGCCTAGCGGAAAAGTGGGTTTTATGGGTTAAAAAATTCCGAAATTTTCGATTCCGATTCGTTTGAGAATGCGAATATTTAATGCTTGAAAATTATTCGAATAAACCGGGAACCATTCTTGGTCATTATTTATATTATATGAAAAAAAAAAGACTAGAATGAGGAGGAAAGCGATGAAATGTCAGAAAATTGCCCGTTCATTTATGTTGCTGATTCGTTAAGGATAGTGCGAATAGCTTTCAATTGTTCGGAGATTTCATCCTTAAATCGAGTCACCGAAGAATTAATACCAGTCTGTAGTTGAACAATAGTATAAATGCTATTTAATGCCATTTCCAGTTGTTTTTCGAGTCTGCCAACTCTCGTATCCAAGCCGGACAACACCTATAATTTGAATAAATTTTATCTTTTATAAAAAATTTTTAAGTATTTGTAAAAAAATTGGAAAATCATTGGAAGGACAAAAAAAAAAACCTGTTCAACTCGCGTTGCACTTTGAGCTGATCGCATTTCATCAATTTTATTTTTTATTTCTCGAATTTCTTGGTGAATTGGTGGCGTAGTTGATTCGGTATTGCCATTAGTTTGATCGATCATAGGAGCTCCACAATCCGAACCTTTTTCTCCTTGGTCATCTGATGATAATGAACTACCCGGTGGCGGAAACCCATGGTTTAATGTCATATGAACTTGAAGTGATGAACCTAGAAAAATATTTATCACATAATCATATCACAATAACAAATATGATTTTCAGTAAATCTAAAAGTTTACAATGCAAAAAAAAACTATTTCTTCGCAAATTAATATTTATTTATTGGTACTTCTTTTCTAATCGAATGATCGATCGAGTATTTACGCTTAAAGATAATATTCAAATTCAGGCAAATATTAAGTTTATTTATTTATTTTTATTTTTTGAAATTGTAAGAAGAATTTTAAAAAATCCCTCAATTTATTTTATTTCATTCATTTACTATGAATGAAATAGAACTTTATGGTAGATGAGAAATTTTTCTCACCTTTTCTAAAATGTTTTCCACATTCGGTGCACTGTGTCCGACTTATAACCTGGTTGACTAGCTGCGCTGCATGATTGTTCAATATCGTCGAGTTTTTCGCATGTCCACTGGAAGCAATTTGTTCGCTACTCTCGGTAGCAGCGTCATCGCATTCCATTGGACCCTCATTATTGTTATTATTAATACTGCCACTATTTCGTTCACCTTAATTTTTTTCTTTTTTTATATCGCTTCGTAAATAAATTTGATGAATTCGAAACTAAGCAATTTATGCTTGCAATAAGAATGCTTATAAAACAAATCGAAAAAAAAATTTTTATGCCAAAAAATAAATTTCAAAAATTAAAATTATATTATAAATTTTAAGACCGTAGATTTAATGGAAAATGAAATTTGATTTGATTTGTAAATAAGTTTTAGAAAATTTTCGAATCTTTGATCTCATCTCGAGCCATTTCTTACTTAAAACGAGAAAATATCGACCAAATTTTGTTCATAGCAAAGTAATAGCAATGGCTTTTCTTCATAAAACAACGCAGATTAAAGCTAAATATGATAAATTTCCACTATTTATAGCGAATTATACAGCTTAATGCACCTTTAACACCTAAAACCTTTGTATTCTCATTATGTACTTTTTAGATAATTCGTCTCGATTATTATAAGATTTTTTAAATTACGAGATTGCGCCATTAATATTTTGTGGATAAAAAGTTAGGCGTAGACTAAAATTAAGAATAACTGAGATCGATAAAAGAATTGTCCAGAAGATTTCATTGAGCCAAGTTTTAAAAAAAACAGTATATATACTTATTTATCAATGATAAGTGATAAATTTCGAAATTAAAGCAAGTAAATGCCCTAAAGCAATAATAAGAATTTTTTTTAACTATAAACGATCGGATTATTTTTGCTTCTAAAATTTAAATAGCTTTTTAAACTTTAAACTTTGTTATATTTAAAATTGCAATATCAATAGTATTTCCTTGAAAAATTTTGAAATTCATGATGAAATGATTGACTGAATCTAATAAAATTATATATTATCGACGAGAAACGTAGAGAATCTTCGATTAATGGAATTTTTTTGCATAATTTTTTATTATATTTTTTAAAAATTAAAATAATGAGTTAAAAAAAATGTAAAATAAAAAAAAATTTTTGCAAAAATTTTTTAATGAAAATTAGTTTCGTTTATTTAAGTTTCGAATGATGGATGCATTGCATTATTCTAAGTTTTTTACGGTAAAATAACGAGTAAAACTATGAAAATTGGTAGGAAATTGGTATTCGTTCTTAAAAAAAAAAAAAAAAAAAAGAAAATTAGCAAACATATATTTTGACTGTTTGATAAAAAATTATCATAAAAATTTTAATAAAGATATTTAATAAAAAAATTTGATAAAAAAAAGGATCGATGATTTTGGTTGATTGGTTAGCTAAGAGTTGGTTGGTCCCTCGAAATCTTTGTAAATACTCGAATCGTAGTGCTTATAAGACAGAGTTGCTTTCCATACATGATTCTCGAATGTGAAAATATTGATTTCGGATACTGTCTCCCGCTGTCTATTCAACGTTTTCGTTTAATGCCGCTAGCAAATTTGTATCATCGAGTGACAACGACCGCTTTGCTATCCTATCCTATTTTCCCTTTAATACAAGCTGACATCTAAGCACTCAACTCATAACGATAATGACGACGTCACAAGCGGTGCACGATAACTACGACGACGGCAATTACGATGACGATCACGACAACCATAACAATCAGCGATAACGATGAAAACCACATCGCATAGCATTTTTTCTAATTAATTTCTCGTTATTTTCCCTTTTTTTTTAATCTTTTTTTATAAATAAAAAATAAACTCGAAAATTAGATGCTAAAAACATGAAAAATTAATCGTTTTTTTGCAATTTCTAAGAAGAACACCGATTTTTCGAAATAGAAAAAAGTTTCTGGATCAGCGATTTACTCCTAAAACTATCGATCTCGATAAAAGTAAATGCTGGATAAAGTCGGCTGAGATTTTAACGCTCCACTGATCGTCCATCTATTTATTTTAATTAAGTCAGTTCTATTGAAAGTCTTTAATGAATAATTGTTTAATAAATAAAACTGACCGAAAAGTTCGAATTTACTCGTAGTTCTCCATAAGACTAACTGTCTTCTGTGTGATCTTATATTACCCTGGAAAAAAATAGAATTCATCAACGGAAGATCTCGTCATGACTGCTCGAAATTAATTAGCTGTAAGAGAGCGATAGCCGAGTGATAATGGTTCGAGTCACCGTGTAGAGAAGCGAGGATTCGGTTCTTATCTTTGACTTAACAGGAAAATCTGTTACTAAAAAATCAAAATGGTGCTAATAACTATTATCAAATGACTCCAACAAAAATCATGGAATTTTTTCTAGACAAATTAACAAATTCAGCAATGCCGAATCAAAAATGATGACCATTAACCGCTTATTTTCACCACCATTAAGTTATAAAGAAAATTTCCAGCATTTTCACCTTGGAAAATAGTTTTCTTTTGTTGCTTTAAGAATCTCCTTAGATGCGTTAGAATTAAAATTAGTCGAATAAGCCAATTACAAAAATTTTTTTCATGCATATTATTCGATTAATTTATAAAATATTGTCTGCCTTGTTCGCAATTCTCATTATTTTTTTGTAAAATAACGGTCAATGGTTTTGTTTTCAGAATTTCCTTTGAATTAGAACGAATTTCGTCGAAATTTGACTTAATTAGAAGCCAATTTTATAAAATCACGCATATTTCAAATTCATTTTGCTTTTTTACTTAGGTGAATTATTTTCTGGAAAAATTGAATTTCTTTTTCCATGAAAATTAGATGCTGTAAATCAATTGAAAAATTATGAAACAATCTATTAAGATAGCGCATTAATTAGTGCATGGAAAACAGTTATATTAATAATATTTCCCTGAAAATTAGATGCCTATTAGAAAGCTTTTTTGCATGAAACGCATAAATTTTTGCGTAAGATTTTTTCGCATTTAAGTTCATCAAATTACAATTGTTGTTTGTTAAAATTACTGCCGATAATGATTGTCTTCATATTTTTAAAGTCTCACAATGTGAAGGCTTTTTTCGAACGGAAGCCTAGGGCATTTTATTGATTTCGGATACTGTCAACTGCTTTGCTCTGGCTATTCTTACTTGATTGTGTTTACAATTGAAAGCGTTGCTTTGTGCTTGAATATTTTTGAAAAGATAGATGCATTTAAGATGAACGAACAGAATGAATAGTTGATTGGATGAAAAGATATGTATATACATAAAGATGGATAGATAATTGGTCGAATAGATTTATCGTTGTCATGAGGGATAGCTCAAGTTCCAAAAGCAAGAAAAAAACAACCAAAAAGTGCTTTGGTCCAATTTATCAATGGCTGTCATCAACTATCTATTCTATAATCCTGACGAAGCAAAACTGGACACACGGATAAATCTCGATGCGGTGATGCGAACCATTTTCTTAGATAAACCAACACATAAAAATTTGCCTTTTATTAACAACCAACAAACATGTATTTAAGTAAAAGCATATTAGAGAAAAAAGTCACCATTCCCTTAGGAATCTATTTACAATGAAAAACTTGTGAAATAAATAAAGTTATTGAAGGTTTCAAAAAAAACTCCATTACTATAAGGAATGAACGAATGTTAATCATGAAAAATGCGTCACCATCGGTGCTAATTTATTTTAATTATATTTTTATATTGCATCATGCAAGAGTTATCTAACTCGGTCGATATACCTCGACTCGATCGTTTTTCGTTTTTGATATATTTGATTTACTTATCTGATTAACTTTATATTACTTATATTATTACTTAATGCATTTTTTTTCCCTTTTATATTTCCTCATCAAAATCATTCACGTTTTTTAGTTTTTTCGAATAAATCAAGTATGAATCAATTTTTCTATAATATATTCGCCAAGTTATTCTTTATAAAACTCTTTTTTATCAGTAAGCAGAAAATAAAAAATAAGAATGAACAAAATGAAGAATCAAACGAGTTTAATTGGATCAACTAGGTTAGATCTCCTGCTGAAGACTGTTTCGATTGTGGCTCGCAGAGCAAGTATATTAGCCAGTATTCATTATCGAAATCATCTCTCTTGCATTCATTCCAATTGTTCCCATAAAATCTCAACTATATTCGTTATGAGTTTTCGATTTGGTAAGCTTTGCTCGTTGTGCAAATGAGACTTAGCTATAGGAGTAGATGAGTCGGCACCATCTGTCAAATCTTTTAATGATAGGTTTTCTCCCTTCAAAAGTGGAATCCTCTTTCAGTGCGACAATATTTTCTCCATATTCTGACTCACGAATTACTATACCAACTATTTTTCATTATGCAGTTTTGCAAGTCTTCAATTTTTGCAAAAACTTAATGTCGCAAGTTTTTTTAATCCAATAATTTTCTGTATAATTTTTTCGTACAAAATCAAATATTTTATGTAATAAGCAATGAAGATTCTGGCCTATATCAGATCAAACAAGTTTGGCCACGAAATCAGTTGATGATAGAAGTATAAATGGATCGCCAGTTAGCATTCACATTTCTTCTTTTGATAATATTTGATAGTATTAACTTATGATAAGAAAACCAGTGATAATATATTTAAAGACCATAAGGAAAGAATTCAATAAAATTTGCTTATTTTTCCCTTATCCTCATTTATAATATAAAATATAAATATATATGTATATAATACCTAATGTAAATTAGTCAGCTTTCTTCATTCATGCGAGATGAAATCGCTGAAAATCGACGATAAAAAATAATAAAAATTTTCCAGCAAGCATGCATATTTTATTCGACTTTTAACTAGAACAAACCATGCAAGCTACTTGAAATTTTTCAATTTTCCTCTTACTTCTTTGTTCACGATTTCCGTGAACAATAAAACAAATGTTCAAAGTGAAGACGACGAATTACAGTATAAAATAGTACAAAATATCTAAATTTAATCTCTTCATGAAACCTATTTTAAATGCGTTTGATTGTTTTGCCCCTCAATAAATTCGTATAAGTACCATCGTAGTTCAATTCTTACCATCCGACGAGTGCAAATATGTCATCACTGTAATTTCGGGTAGTACTAGAATTTTCACGTATCTCTCTGGCGGTATCATCACAACACCCTAATGCAATCAGCGATACTAATGTTCCTACAAAGCTACAAAAAATTCGTTTCACAAAACAAAATCAAAAATTGTTTCGATATTTTTATATTATTCCATCCCTTGCTTTAATGCTCAATAACTCAAAATCCATATGAAATTCCATCGCAAAAAAACAGCAAACAATAATATAAATGTTGCCTAAAGCAAAAGAAAAGATATTCATTAAATTTCTTGCAGTGAATTCCGTTTTAGCAAATTTTCCTTATTTTTGTAGTTTAATAAAAGTCTCATTTTAAAACAATTGACGGCAAATTTCGTGTATCTTCGATTGTAACAATCGATTATTAAAATAAACATTTAAACGAGATTATAATCCTCCGTAAAGTCCGATATGTATCGGTGTTTTATAGTGTTTAAATGAGAAAAATATATGAAAGTTGATGTTGTTAAGTGAAAAATCCACGAAAAATATGAAACATTACAGTAATATTAAAGGATTTTTCGATAAAATTATTTTCAAAGCTTATAATATTATAAGAAAAACTGTAAGAATGGAATATAATGAAAAATGCAGCAATTTTTCTCGAAAATTTTCATTCACTAAACTACGAGCGAATAGAGAAAAAACCTTCGAAATTTTCGATTTCGAAAATATTCATATATGCCAAATTTAATGTAATTAAGGTGATAGTATTCGGAAGGAAATCGTAAAGGGAAATGAGAAATAATTTGAGATACTACTTTTTTCATTTAACAACAGTTTCTTGCTAAATCTATTAATCTTCGAGAATAGACAGTTGTTTTCTTTTTTAAATCCTTAACAACGATTAACTTTAAAATTTGTATTATGGTAAATAAAGATCGTTTTTTTTACACATTTCTCCTGGAAAAACTAATTTTCCAGTGATCTTTGAAAAATCCTTAAATCGAATCTATCAACAAAGAGAAAGGCGTGATTTGATTTGATAATCGCTATATTAAATTATTTCATTCTATATTACATTGTTAGCTACAATTTTGAAAAAAAAAAAACTACATAAATATATGCGGTCAGATTGGATTATCGTTAAAAAATCAAGTCAGATTATTATTAAGAAAAAATCAAATTAGTCTATCACTTTGAACTGGAAAACAAAGGCTTCAACGGATTTAAGGATTCAAGTAAATTCATGTCAACCGTAACTTTTAAGATTGATTAAAATTTTTGAAAATCATAAAATATCAAAGATTTTAATTTTCTTATATTATAATAAATTTCATGTAAGGCTTTGCTATGAGAAATCCATGGAAAACTAGCGAATCGTCGATTATAAGAATTAGTATATATTTTATTTTTATATATATATTTTAGTGCAAAATTTTGTCTTAAATTACCAAAGAATTAGTTTATAAGTTATGAAAAAGCAATTACAAATTTTCGATTTGATTCGTTCACGTCAGCATGAAATCCCAGTTGGTGGTCTCGAATTACAACAACTACCATAAAAAAATTTCAGACACTATTTTCTATAATAATATGTTTGGTTGTGAGCAAACAATTTTTGAAAATCAATTTCCACACGGCTTAACTTCCTAAAGATCCGTTAAGTACATATACGTACGATTATTCCTTCACTGTTGGCATTCCTATCCAAATGTGAATGATTTTCTGAAATCCTTTTGTACAGCTATAACTCCCATAATAACTTCTAAAAATAAAGCATATTAAAAAATACGCTAAAAACCCATTATGAGAGCCTGTACTACTATATAGCCTGCTGCTTATTTGTTCGCCGTTTCATTTCTCCGTTTCATGGTACTCAAACAGGCAATCTCCAGGGCTGCGTTGTATTATTGATCCTTGTTCCTGCGTTTAAGAAAAAAATATAGCTTAAACTGGAATCTATAAAATTCACAAAAAATTTAGTATTTTGCCAAAATTTTTCATTTTCCTGTCATCACCGAATTGTTTCTTGTTGTATACAGTTAATATGAATTTAGTATGAAATAATTATAATTATAGTAAAAAGGATATGCAAATACCGAGTACTAGCCGAAATCTTTTTCATAAATTAGCCAAAGATAGCCAAGATAGATGGATAGCCAACTTCTTCGAACTTTTTAATGATAATGATGAGATGGAACTATTAGCAATTATTTAGCTTTCAAAGGTTATATTATTATCCAAGTAACGAATTTTATGCATTCGATTTAAGCACAATTCATGTCAATTCAGTGGATATTGGATAAATCTTTAGAACCATTAAAAACCATTTAGAACAGAGAACTAAAACCAAGAGTGTTACAAATACTAAAAAAAACATGGAACTTCATAACATGGAACTATAATTAATCGAAATTTTATTAAAATTTCTTTGAAAACATTGGTAAATTGGTGTTGGTTAAGTGAGAT
Organism: Dracunculus medinensis; assembly: GCA_900625125.1. NCBI lineage: Eukaryota > Metazoa > Nematoda > Chromadorea > Rhabditida > Dracunculidae > Dracunculus > Dracunculus medinensis. The sequence continues at coordinate 1,129,773 of UYYG01001157.1, read as the reverse complement.
TTAAGTCAAATGTTCGATTATTTTGGTCCTTTAAAGAACCATGGATTATTATCTGCGTTATCATTATTTGTGATAAAGATGAAATGATCGTAATTAATTGGTGCCAATGATCTGTAACGAAAAATCAGATTTCTTCTTTGTTTATATCGTTTTTTTAAGCGAAGAAATCGATGAAAATACTTATAAAATCGGTCATACTGCGAAAAAGCAAAATTATAAGATAACATGCTTTTTTAATTCAGAAAAGTGGCTTTTATCAGAAATTAACATAATTTCAGCCAAAATTTTAGTTTTAGCTTTCTCAACTGAAAATTAATCATTTAATGATGAAATCATTAAATGAAAAAAAAGAAAAATAATCTCTCCAAAATAAATATTCTGGATTCTGGATGAAAAACAAATATTTAAACACTGTTAAGGATATCAGAAAATTGCCTTCAAGTTAAGCAACTGCCGATCGCAATAAAAGTTCAATGAGCACATTGAAGGTTTTAAAAAGAATGCATCAATTATGCATCAAAAACGAAGCAAACGACTGAAAAAAATGATAAGACAATCATTATTACTTGTCCTTTAATTCCTTACAACAGAACTGTAAAACTGTAAGCAAATTCAATATATTCCAGTATAAACAAAATGAGGATTAAATAAGCTGAGCTTTGATTAATCTATCGTGAAGAGCAAAGAAATAGATGAGTTCATTTCGAAATTAACTTAGGATTTACAAGAATAAATTCATAGAAAGCTCGGCGAAAAAAAATGGAACTAACCAATACTGGAATTTTCTTCTTCAGGTGAATTCGACCTGAGATCCATGCTTCCTGAATCGAGCCCGAGTGATAACAGAAAAGACCGATTTTTATCATTTTCTTCGTCCATAATTTCCTGCAAGAAAAAAATTTCTCCATTCGTATACTTTAGAAAAATTAAAACTGTGTTTTTTAATATTTTTTTCGAAATATTTCCTTCTTATCATCATTGTTCTATTGTATTTTATTGCACATATAAACATATAAATATTAATTTAAATAAAAATTACTCAAGATTTACGAAGAAATCCATGAAAACGACCATTTTATCGCAGTGGATAATGGAGGATAAAATTACTATAAATGGATAGATTTGAGTAGATTTTATCCATTTTTGTGATGAACTGTGATAATTAGACGATTTCAATCGTGATAAATGGAAGTTCTGGTAGGCAAAGAAGTTCATCTACGAAAAATTTCATTATCCACTCCCTCCCACTCCTCCTTTATTTTAGTCAGGAAGTTTTTTGAATATAAATATGTTAGTTGGTGATACAATTCGACAAAAATATTCTCTATTCAATGTGATAAGAATATAAGAACATTTAAAGAATATCAATAAAATATATGATAAAATATAATTTTTAATAACATACATCCTTTGGATTAATTATGCTTAGAGGATTTTCGGACGTGCTAGTTGTAAGAACGATCATTGACTTCTCTAAAAAATCCACAGCTGCTGGATCTTTCACAGATTTCTTACCCTAAAATAATTTTTAGTTTTTTAAATACTATTATGAGATAAAATTTCACAATAAGAAAAGTTTTCAAGGTTGATAAAAAAAAAATTTCGAGTTTTAGTGAAAAAATTTTAGAAAAATTGAGCAACTTTTTTGATGATAATATCGTCCTTGCCAATATAAGCATTCTGTTCCTTCTTGTGATGCTTCAGGATATGCTTCGTCAAATTTCCTAAAGTCGCTTGCTATAGCTTGGTCTTTTCTATTTATTAAGTTACGATTTTAATATGGAATTGCTGGAAACATAATAAACAGCAAACAGGTGGGCATATTCGGCCTATTCTACAAGTTTTAGATTTTTCATATTTTTCAAATTGAAAAAATTTTTATCGTCAATCTTTTTTTATTTTATATATATATATATTTTTGCATAACTAAAATTTTCTTTTTTATTTTTACAATTTTTACCGTTGTATTTACTATAGGAAACAAAATAAACATAAAAGATTTTACGAAGATGGAAAAAATAAGAGGAGGGATTTAGTAAAAATTTTGAATGACAGTACAGACCAAGGTCGGTAGAAAGGAAACTTGTATAAGCGGTATGAGAAGCAGTTTAATACATTTCTATTAGAAATTTCCAATATTTCACCAACCACTTCTCGCTCATTTGTCTATTGTACCAGTGGTTATAAAAACCAATATAGCCAAGCGCCAACCTATAGTTATTACCTACATCACCAGAATATGCATTTTACATATTTAGTCTCTTCCACTGAATAAAAGGGCCATCAATGGACTCAAATCAACCGCTAGATCAGTATTCTAGGATCCCTATTCTTAAACAATCTTAAGGAAATGTGAGATAAACTCAATCACATTAAGGAAATTTATAGTATCTGTCGAAATTTAGTTGGAATGCTCGGTACAAAGTAGATTAAAATACTAGTGGCGCATAATTAAGATAGACCAAATTTGGCGTTTTATTGTATAACATTTGGCATCCTGGTTTTTCTGATAAATTTTTATAAGCCTCTCGATTCAAGTCCAATTAATCATTATTCCTGATCTTAACTGAGAGAAATTAATTAATTATTGTTGTCACCACCGCCACATAACAGCAAAAAAAATGTCCATCATTTTTGGTGAGGGTCGCTCTGCTGATTACTGCAAATTTTTAGCCAGAAGACATTTCGCAATTAGGTGGATCGCTATAATTGGGTTTCTTATAATAGGTTTATCACTTTAAGGTCAGCACGCGCTATGAAACAACATAATGATAAAATTTCTATATATTGCTCCGCGAATTTCCAGCCTTGCTGAATTTTTTAATTTTCATTTTTTTGTAATCTTCTAGTTGATAAAATTCATTCATATTTGTTAATCAATTTCTAAATGACTTAATGTCTGATAAAAAAAGAAAATAATAAATAATATCAGCAATATCCACCGCGATCTTATCATCATATTTCATGTTAATAAAATCGAAAAAAAATTAGTTGATCTTCTTTTTCTTATCATTTTTTTGAACAAAAAATTCGATCAGAACAAGTTTTCAAGTCTTAAATTATTTTCAATAAAAATAAAATGAAGCACTGCAAATTCCATTCTAATTTTATCTAAGATTCAACACAATCCTTATTTCTATTTTAATTGGTTTCTTCACTAATTATTTTAATTAGAATTGGTATCGCTAAAGAGGCATTTGGTGATAGAAATAATTCAACCATTTGCCCTATGTAATTACTATTTTATTACTTATTACATTATTAATAAATAATTTAATTTTTTTGCAGATGAATTTCTCCTAGCATAAAAGTCTTTATAGAATATTTTCTCGTTTTTTCGTTCGCTTACTGTTTATTTATCACAAAATATATTTGATTATTTTTAATGTCAACTTTAACTTTAACTTATTTTCGCTGTTAATGTATGGCAGAAGACGAAAAACAAAAAATTCTTTAAGAAAAATCTTATTTAATAATTATTTCATGACGAAATGATTTTATCGCAATAAATCATTCTCATTTTTTATTTATGATTGAAATTTTTATTTTTAATGATAAAGTTGATTTTTTTTGACTTTCAAATGATAAATTTTTAATCTTTAAAATTTTTAAATCTTTCAGATTTCTGTTATCTAAATTTTGCAAAATTTTTTTGCAGATTTACAATGATATTCAATAATAAAATTGGAAAAATTCTTGAAGATAACAGAAATCTGAAAGATTTCATTAAAAATTAAAAATATGTATAAAAATATACAAATGAATATAATATAAATATAACATAAAAATAGCATAAAAAGCTTAACTTATAGAAAAAAAAGCAAGTAAAAACTTCCAATGATATAAAAGTAAAGATAAGTGATCACCATTTTTGATTTATTTCGTCCGATTGGTTTATTTGTATAATTTAATGCAATTATGCTGGCAAATCATTCAGAAATACTAGGCAAGTGCCAGGTTTTTAATGACAAATTAATTCATGGTGAAGGCGAACTGTAATGCTCGAAATGATAATCTAAGCACTGATTACTTGTTTATTTCGTTGCGCCCCGTTGTGTCTTTTGATAAGAAACAACGCAAAAAAAATAATACTGTAAAAGAATGAATTATTGAAATTTGCGAAATACATCTGAAATCAAGAAATTCTTCAGAAATCTTAGTTTTCTGCATTTTATTCCTCACAATTTTGAGCATTTCGAAATTCTTGCAGTGACACGCTTTATCGATTCGATGAATCAAAGGACTTTTTTTTTCCAATTTTTATACAGTTTAACATCCCATTTGGTCAGAATTAAGATCCATAGAAGGTTTAAAACTTTATTTTCAATTTTTTTACTTTAAGTTTATTTGGACAACAGAGGATAACAGAATGGATAGTGAGTGATTCAGATTATTGTACTGAAAGTGCAAGTGCGAATTCTTGCACCTTAGCAAAGTACCAGTGGTGCTAGTAATCCACTTGTGCTTCCATCGTCAAATGACTTACAAAAATTTCTAAACATATTAACATATTAACATTAAGCAGAATGCGCCTAATCAAAATTGATGAGCGTATTTTAAACTTGAGATGGACCCTTAATAGTCATCATAATCCTCTATGGAATAAAAATTTTTAGTGAAAAATTCGATAAATAAGAAATCAAAAAATAGCCTTTAATTTGGCAATCAATAGAGCTAAGACGCTATTGTAAAAATTTATAGAATTAGTAATAGTTGATAATGAATTTTTATAAATTTTCCCTGGCTAAGAAAATGTACATTTCGGTATTTGGTGTGTATGAATGTAAGGCGGAAAACGGTTCATCGATGCTGCAATACAGGTTTCTTGTCCATTTTCCTTTTTCTAATTTGACGATGTATGTTCACTGAATGACCAAATGTATACATAATTGAGCGATCTTCCTTTGTAAACTGGACTTATGCCGTATGTTCATCGTATTTCATCGCTACAGAAACTGTTTCAAGTATGTTGCAAAAATGTATGATGATTGTCAAAATCGTCGAACTAAACCGGATATCGAAAATCACACAAAAATTGAAAAACTGGCCGCCTCTGTATATGAGCTATCCTTTTCTTTATTACAACATGACATTTTAATGTGCTTCTGTCCTTTTGTTTCTTTCCCAATAGCTCATAGTTCCTCTTTAATTTGAAATCCTCAAAGAAAGGTCTGAAACTGACAAATGTATGATCGGACACTTGGTAAGCAAGCGTTTCTAGGGAATTAAAGTTGATTTAACTAGGCATCAATGCAGTTTTTGTCTGTGAAGAGCCGAAAAATTCAGCTTTGGCCTTCCACAATTTACTTATCGCTCGTTGAAAATTTGAGGTTATTAAAGATAATATATACTGAAACATTGAAATAAGCTATTTCATTCGATAAATCATCTTCCGCTGGTAAATTACTAAAATATGCTAAAATTTGGAAACCAAATAATTATTATTAAGTCTAAAAGTACCAAATAAACAAATGGATTCACAATTCTTACCAAGAATGATTAATTTTTTTGAATAAATATTATTTGTTAATTATTAAATTATTATGTAAAATTAATTAAAGAATTATTATTTATTGGGAGACCTATTCAAAGAAGGCATTAATTCTCCGAAGTTGATGGAATTATAAAATAAAGGATTTAGTGGTCCATAAATACCAAATTAAAGAGGCAAAATTTGTAGAATTATAAACAGCTAAACGGCTGGACAAATTTTGGATGAAATTTTGGATATTTCATTTGGAAATAAATTTATCAGCAAAAGATAAAAGATAAAATGGCTGAATTGTTTCAAGTGCTACTTTCCATATTTTTACTTTTTATTTTCTTTTTTGATTGTTCACTGTTAATAAATAAGATAGGCAGTAATTTATGTAAAAGTAGACATAAACCTGTATTTCATTCAAATAATTTATTTATTTATTTAAACTTAATAGAAAACCTTAAAATCTATATATGCCTATGTAAAAATACTTTCGAATATAAAAACCAGCTAAACACTCATTTTTTTGGACCAACTTCATTCACCAATTTTTATTCACCAGCGTGTAGTATTGTAAATTCGGCTGTATTTCTAATCTCGAATGACTCTCTGGAGAAAAAATCCTAATAGTCAGTGGAAGAAACCTAATTTAAAACGGTGAATGAAGTAGAAAAATTTTTCAGCTAGGTGATAATCTGAAAATAAATTCTTTAAAAAATTCCATTCCAAAATTCAAAAAATTTATAATCTATTTTAAAAATTCATTATATATTATTTTTCGCATTTGTTACTAAAATTTAACAATTACTACAAAATCACAATTGAAATGAATTTGGGAAAAAGCAGTTTTATAAGCAACTGCTTACACCAAGAACTGTTGCCTTGTAATTGTGTTGGAAAATTTTCGAGGGTCCGATTTTACAACAGAAAGCTTAAATTTATGTTGGTGATGGAAAGCTTAAAATTAAAATCGTAAGAACACAGAACTAACTATCACTGAGAAAGGCTGACTTGATGTATTTTGTGTGTAATATTTTAGATATTAGATACAAGCTTAAACTCATCGTAGAATAACGATATTTTTTTCAGGAATTCGGGCAGATGGAAGAAATGAAGAAAATTAGAATAGAATTCCAACTTTATCCAAATTTGCTACAAGCAGAAAAAATGAATGTATAATTTATAAATTTATAGAAAAAAATATTCATCTTGGAATTCGAAAAAAATTAATTTTTTCTAATAAAAAAGTATTCCATTAAAAAAAGGCTAAAAATGTGAATTTTTTGATGATAAACAAATATTTCTTCATTTTTCTGTATAGAACTGTATAAAATATTATTTTTTAAAGATTTCTTGAAATTTTCTCAAAAATTTAATTTTTAAATTTTTACTCAAATACTTTTTTTGATAAAAAAGGACTCTTCGTTAGAACTTTTAAAGGATAAAAGATAACTCTTTTCAAAATAATAAAAACCAACAGTGATAGTAATTGTAAAAAATAAAAATAATAAATGAGTTGCACAGATTCAATAAATTTTCTTAAGAACAGTTTAATTTAACTGCATATGGCAATAATTAATGACAAAATTATGATTAATAATAGCAGAGAATAAACTTGAAATAAAAATAAGAAATTTCTTAAAATTAAGAAAGAACTGAGAGAAAAAAGTGACAAACCTTTAAGCCTTGAAGATTTTCCGCAAAATTTACAAACATATGGCTTGAGAGCGGTATGAACTGAGCGATGTTCGGCAAGATTTGAGCGGAAGCGGAACGCTTTAGCGCATATTTCACAAATAAATGCTTTATCAGTATGAAACATATGCTGATGTTGTTGTAATAGTTTTTGACTGGGGAACGATTTGGGGCACAGATTACAGTTATTATTATCTTTATCTAAAGATGATGTTGATGAGGGGAGAATAGATGAAGAGGCGGTACTCGCCTTATTCCCGCCTTCGAGATAAGTTGTTGTTGTTGTTGTTCGTATGGCAGCTGTTGTGGAACTCATGATTTTTGCTGCTACTGGTAATGATAGTGGTGATAATGACGGTGATTATGCCACTGACACTATATGCACAATTAATGGCGGATGGCAACTATAGCCGAGAAAATAAATGACTACAAATATAATAGTGCAAAAAAAGATAATAATAAAAAATGCAAAAAAAAAAGAAAATTTTGTTTCTTTTAGAGAAGATTTTTTATTTTCAGTTCGATTTCAATTTATCAACGCGGAATTCATTTGAAATATTTTGAAAAGAATAATCGAAACGAATGGTATAGGAAAATTGGCACATAAGATTAGCACCAACAATGGTGCATTGCTTTGGCTGTTTGGTTGGTACCAACAAGGCTGACACTACTTTATAAAGCTTTAGAATTCCCGATAAAACTCCTGTCGAGATCTCGCACGCGTTTTATGTGCTCCACCCATTTTTCTTTGCTGTTATTGCTGCTGTTGCTGCTGCTGCTGCTTAGCCTCCGGGATCGATACAATAATACAGCTGAAGTGCCAGAAATTTAACGAAAGCCTTTTCTACTAAATAAAATAGAATTTTTGCTAGCTTTCCCAATTTTTACAGTGTCAATATTACAACTAGGCTTCACAGCTGACACACAGATATACACACAACTCACACACGCATATAGATACACATAACCAAGTTATAGATGAAATCTCGCTTGTACACTGCTAATCGAGCCTATTCGAACGGTAGTAATTGTAGAGCGACGTTGATGGCGATAATATTGGCCGCGAGGACCGTTGCAAAAACGACTTTCGTTTATGTCGCATACGATTTGCCTTTTGAAATTGCCTCGAATTATGGAATCCATTTAGTGGAAACGAGGAAATTCACGAAAAATGGTATGTGTACAATGAATCAAGGATAGTACAGTTTTCTCTTTCTTCACCTTACCATAACATTATAGAATTGGAAATTTCAATCCAAGTGTTTTCATATAATTGCTCATTGATTGTGAGATAGGATAGCCGAGTGGTTATGATTATGAATTTAGAATAGCATGAAAGATAAGCTCCTCGGATAGGAATTCTACAGGTGGAGAATTCTGAAGCTGACGATTCATCTGCGCTTCTACTCGCCAACTTTTTGGCAAAAATCTTTATCTGCGATTTTTCTTAGCATTTCTAAGCATAGCAGCCAATGGCGTTAGTCTAGGCTAGAAAAAATGAGCCTTAATCTATTTTATTTTGGTAATCGTTTTAATTAATAAATAAATTCTTATTGGAAAAAAGAGGCATTTTGTTTTAAAATGTTCGCAATGCTTCTATGTAGAAAATCCGTAAAATTTTATTTCTTCGCAATTCAGCTAGCATAATTTACTACTTTTCAAGGGTTTCAATTAATAATTATCATTTTCAACTATTAACGTGAAAAAAGTCGGAATAAATATAAATCGAATTATTTTCAGCTTTTAAAAAATTTTGCTAATCTTTTTTGAATAAATCATTTCCAATTATATATGATAATCTAAATTGCCTTTCATCAATTTTTTCATTTCTGGTATTTTTGAACATTGGAACCAAATCGCTGGGTAATCATGTGGAGACAGGTGGATTGCAAGCATCATTCAGATTTCATTTTCAATGGCTGATTTGTGCCCGACGAGAAGGCAACTGAACTATATTACTTCTATTAAGAATAAACTAGCATATCAGGTCGACCATCTCTCAGAAATTTATCATCGTAGGATAGTACTGGAACTCCGATATTTTATCAGTGCGATCAAAAGATGTTCCATAAAATAGTATTTAGTAAAGGTAGAATAAGAGTGTAACGTAGATCGCTTATATGCAATTGTGATACTATCGAGCAATACAGCAATACACTAATGCAATATGATAACGATTTTTTCCGGTAATAATTCTCGGGACTTATAGGCTTCGTTAGCGCAGACTCTGATATTAGTGCAAAGGAAATGAGTGCTTCAGTGGTTATTAATTTTCGATTAATTGAAGTATAATTGACACCTGATTGCTGCAAAAGTTCCAATGATATATACAGCAGTGATCAGTGATAATGTTCTTGTGTCTGCTTTAAATAAGATGTAGCGACGCGCTATTATCAGTTCTACTAAGAAATTATGTAAAATGGATAAGAGAACTCGGATTTTAATTCAATGCAATAGACAAGCGATGGATAGACAAGTAATGTAGCAGATGGTCGTCTAACCGATTTGATTTTGAGTTTAAACAATGTTTAGCAAACAGCTCAAGGGATTCGGCTGTCGACTACCATTATGCAATCGATTTTTGCGAATGTGATGGTGACTAGCACAAGACATGCCTTGTGGCGAAATGACAAAATATACATGCAAATGTACTATATATGAGGATTAGAGCAATTGGCTCGCAGTATCTTAAATTTCTGCGATTTGTTGCCAAAGCAATTAACTTTTCCTATATTTCTGCAATTTTGTTGGCAAAGCAATTAACTTTCTCTAATCCATATATGCCCATTATGTTTATTTTTTTGCATTTATTCTCTTACAGCTTGCATATTCATTAGTTTTTCAAATAAAGTCTTGAATATATGAAAAGAAGCTTTTTAGACTATATTTTTCATAAAAATCGTTGTCGTTTCATGATCCAAAATTGCGATTTGCTTGAGCATATCCTATGATAGAAAATTAGAAAATTGATGCAAGCATGGTGCACTTGTACCTCTCTGTCTCTAAAAGGTTCTCTGATGGTACCTTATCCTAATAGCCAGTAAAGCAAATCTAAACAGAAATGGTGAGCATGCCATGCAAATGTTATTCTGAACTTGTGAAATGTGTCGCTTATTTTCTGAGGTTATTGCACCTCACTTTTCGCTTGATTATTTATTTAAGCCTAGCTTCTTAATTATTTATAAATCTAAAATCAAAAAATGTAATGCAGCTAAAACCAGCGGGATGAATAGAAATCATGCAGATATCCAGAAAAAACAGGATTCATCCGGAAACTTGAAAAAAGAAGCATCAAAATATACGAATGAAACAAAATTCACTTTACATATACTACATATACAAAGCAAAACACAGGAGGAAATGAAAAACAGACATAAGATCGATAAAATTTAATAAAACTCTCGTCGAAATCAGAAAATTGATTCAACTGTCGTCGTTATCTTTAATTTTGTGCATAAGTGGATACATAGTAAATCCACTTTGTAAGTACCACAAAAGCTTCTTTGTAGAACAATGATTACAATTTTCTTCTTGAAACCACAAAGTACCAGTGTCCATTGGTTAGAGTGGTGGTGTTGATTTTCGACAAAATTTTTTCATTTCTCGTCCCCTCAGAGCCTTTTTTTATTTTATCAGCAATTTTTTATCGGAGTTTGAGTGATCATTAGTGAGCATTCGGAAGACATTTTAAGGGCAAGTGATGAGAGTAAATGAAACTATAATTACAGACATAAAATTATTCTTTTTTCCAAATTTAAACATCTTCCGAGCGCATTCGCCATTCCTGGCTTTGCTGGCTGAACTGTTAGAGGCCGCTTCGTTAAAGATTTGGTCCTTAGCATTTCTCAGATTTCATTTTGATGATAGTTTTAGACAAGCGATGTGTCAAGTGATCATACGAATCGAACCTGCGACGGCTTAACTTGAATCGATACAATACACTACTTAACTATGAACTGAAATACTTGAACTACAAATATATACGATTCTCAGTGGAACTTTTTTCGCTTACCTTATATGCATAGCTGGGAACTTTTAAAAAAAATATTAATGTCCATGAAATGTTTTTACAAACTTGAAAAATTGCTGCCTGGCCAACCTTTTTAGCTCTAAGTTATGGTAGCTCGATGAACGTAATTTTTCTTATTACAATATTTTTTTGCTTTATATATATTTAATCAATCAATCGAATTTCGTCGTAAATTTTTTTTCATAAATTTAAAATAAATTATCTAATTAATTAATTGTGACAATTTTTTGTTACTTATTAAAAATTTTTTGTACAAAAATACCTCTTTCATTTTAAATGAGAAATATAATTATAATATGGCTGTTTGTGCGGCATAGAACATCAGTCGTTCAGCTCCTACTTCTTGTGCGTGCTATGGATCCGCCACTAAAAACTCCGAATGGTACTAGTATATGGTGCTAGTGATGGTATGCGCGAAAGACTCTTTGCGTGAATTTTCTTATCCTAAGGCCATATAATTATCCAAATCGCCAGCAGAGCGTGCTTAACTAAAAAAAGCTGAAGAAGCAGAAAAAGGAAAGAAATTAATCAACCGATTATTATTTTTGTTGACAGTTTATTTAGCATATTGTGCATTTCCGCTATTCTATTAATTAATTTCATTCTATTTGCATTTTGCCAAGCAATTAATATTTAAGTGATAGAAATCCATGGTTTTACATTGAACCTTATTTATGTTTAAAGTCATCATAATTTGTTTGCAATTTAATTTAACAAAATTCTCATTTCTCAAACGAGCAAAATTGTGCAATCAATCTGCTTGCCTCGATAAATTATCATTGTTATGCGCAGCTGTTCAAATGCAACCTCCATGGGGATCAAGCGAAGAGTTCTTTTCATGGGGACATGAAAATCGGTGAATCAAGCTAAAAATCCATTCACCATGTGCGATAATTATCCAATCCAATGTTTTTAAGAGTTTTTAAGATCGACAGTGCCATGAAAATTAAATTTCAAGGGCTTTAAAATGAAACTCTCCATAAACTCGACTATAATAATATGATAATAAAATGCTATAACTCGACTATACACTCGCCGCCACACTTCACTGCTTCATTGCTAGAATGGTAGAATTCAAGCATGGCGATAATTTTTATCTGATATTCTGCAATTTTCTTTTTTCAAATTTTAAAAAGTTTATTTAAAAATAAATGCTTTTTTTTAAGCCTACAATAATGCTAATTATAAGCAAACTCTTCTATTTTTGAGAAATTTCCAGTCTCATAAAGCGAAATATATGCTTACCGCGGAAAAAAAATTCATAAAATTTTTAAAACAAAAAGAAACTAGTTTGTGGCGAGATTTTCCTCGAAAAATTTCTATTTCTACAAATTCCAATGAGATTTTGAGAATGTCTATTAATTTTTCATGAAAAAAAACATAAGCAATTTCTACGAAAGGCAATTTTGACTTGAAGCGATAAATATATAAATACGAATATAAATAAGCGATAAATATGCGATAAATATAAAATATACAAATCCAAAATCTTAATAGAATTTTATAGGTAATATAGAAATATCGCATATTATAAAAAAAGGAAAAATTTTACATAACCGAGCCAAATAAATGAAATTATTAGAGTTGAAATTTAAAAATTTGTACCATATTCTTTCCAAAAAGCAAAAAAGTTAAATTTTAAGATATGTGAAAAAATTTAATTGTCGTCGCTTTTTGTTAGAAAATTAAAGAAAAATTTTACCTATTTAGCTAGCAACTAAAATTGTCGATTGTAATTTTGGCTAAAACTTCTTTTTAGGCAAAAAATATTGCACTTTTATTTATTCATAATTTGAGAATCTCTTCAAGCTATTTTTCAGATTTTTTTTTAGTTTTGATTTGCATCCTTATTGCTTACGCATTTTTGCAACTTATTAAAGGGTAGTTTAAAATGCAAAAAAAAATCTCAATGAAACTGAGCGTATTTTGCCATCGAAACTCCGATGTAGATCTGTGATTCGAGCCAACTTCTACTGCGATCTTGGAGTAGAATCGGCCAAAATAACAATTTCATCTATCTGAGGTGATCGTTTTGTTGTTACTCTTGATTGGTTGTGGTAAACTCGTCTATCGCGTGAAGTTTCTATATATTTTTTACGCCATAAATTCCAAAAATGTGTGATTATTCTAGCATCTTTCGTCCAATTTTCAATAATTTGATCTCTCGTGTCTTTACTTTCTGTTGCATATTTCTTGTTTAGGTTGTATTCTTCTATGATCCATGGGGAATTTGTTGCATAAGTAAGTCACGTGGAGGAACAAAATCAAGATTTTTTCTCGTTATGTAGTAAATTGGCCGCTCGTTTACTACAGCTGTGATCTCATACAAAAGGGTTCTGAATCGATCTCGGTCTATGATTTTATTTGCTACTATTACTCTTAATGTCCTTTTCATAATTCCAGTTAAACGTCCGTAAATTCCACCAGCCCATTGGGTTGTATTTGGTTGATTTTATCATTTGCTATATCAGCTTGTATCCTGCGTATTGTCTCCTTAAAGTATAAAGTTTTTTGTATTATCTGATAGCAACGATTTCGATTTCTTAGCGATAGTAAAAAACTTTCTGCTTTCAAGTCGTCGACGAGTTCCAAGTGAATCGCCCATGTGGCAAGGTGAGTAAATAAAGTTCAATTTTTTTCTTGTAATCATCTTGTTTTATCCAAATAGAGCCCCCAATTTCTCAATATCTGCCAATGCTAAGTTTTTGGCACCATTATAAGCCAATATAGCCACTGGCCCTGTAGGCCCTAATTCCGTAATGTCGGATCCCATTCGGGATAACAAGACAAAAAAAAATTTGAATTATGCCGTGAATGAATATCAAGAAAGGAAAGTACTTAGAAGTTTCTAGCCCATCTATAATAAATCTTAGTAGACCCATTGGCCAAGTACTTCACCATCGAGAGGGATTCGAATGCAGCCAACCGCAGGAGGAGCTGTTAAAATCTGAAAGTCCTAGCAAGTCATTTGCTTTCCTCATCAAGTGACTTTCAACGACAAAATTTCGCAAGCATAGTTTACTAGAAGTGGTGAGCGTTAAATTAAAAATCTGAACAATAACCACTTATGTCCTCGGTCGTTACGATAACTTTCAAACTTTCAATTGTTAATTTGCCATTTTTTAAGAAATTCTGAAAAATTTTTATGTTTTCTTGCAAGTTTTGCTAACATTTTTAGAAATTTAACTTAAATTTGAATTCTCCAATCCAGCAAGCGATTTAGATTATTAAAGAATTTCCTAAAGTTAAACTTTGGATGAAAATTAAATTGAGCGAACATTTAAATGCAACTGAAATAGATTATAGGATTTTTTTCAACTCATTTGGTCTTGGAAATTCAAGGAAAATTGACAAAACTGTAATTTGAAATATGGAGCAACTATCATTACTTGCATGAAATCGTTTTTAAAAGTCGTTATAGAGGATTTCTCCTTAACTGTAGAAACAAAACATGTTGTAGTATAATTCTGTATTTACAGTCGAATAAAAATTTAAAAAGATTTGAACCTCTTAAAAATGGCTCAATGGGTTGCTGTTCAATTAGGAAGGCCGATGCTCGATTCCCCGCAGGAGTAAACCTGGATAAAAATCCAGGTGATGCTGGCGACTTACTTGTATTTCTATCGCCAAGGGATTCCTTGGTACATTTTGCACAATGCGACAAGCCAGAAGAGCGAGTTTAACCAGTAATAGGGAGGAAAAAAACCTTAAAAAAGACCTTCTTAAAAATCTTATTAAAAAAAAAAACTTTTTGAAAAGTCTTATATCGCAGAATTATTTTTATTCTTATTTTTTTATTCCTCTCTTATCTGTAAAAAAGAATTACCGAAGCAATAGTTCAAATATAATATTAATTTGGTTTCTCCAACTATGGTAACAAAAATTTCCGATTGTAACTATTTTTTATTTTAGGCACTACATATTGCATTTATAGCGAAAAACAGCAATTCAATAATTCAGCTATTAGCTATTAGAAAATTAACTGAAATTATTAATTTTCCAGCTAATTTTAAAGACGAATATGCCGATATTCTCGGGAAAAACTGTTCTACCAATCGCACTTTAAAATGTTTGAATACAAAAATTGTAAAATTATTTATGAAGAGAAACTTTTATGTGCCCACTTTCCTCGTTCTCCATTCGATATTCTCCAATCGTTTATGAGAAAATTTCCTTATTTTAAATTAAAATTCTTTTTTGATATTTTTCTTTTTTCTAAAATAAAATTAAACTAAATTCGTGTCTAATGAATTTAAATTTCATTGAAATTATCATTTTAATTTTTTTTTGGTAAATTAAGAAATTTTTTTGATTTTGCCTAATTTTTTGTTTTATTTTATTTAATTTATAATAGTCGCATTGATTTTAATTTCTATTATTTCGATTTTATGCGTTAAATATAATTCGCATCTTATAATTTCCCATTTATATTCCCAGAAGCAATTTTTAGCAAATTTTAGAGCAGAGAGTGATTGAAAAAATCCGCCGAAAATATGAAAAGATTCAACTTGGTAAAATGAGTAAACGAAAAAGCCAATCATTAAAACAATTAGTTTCCTTTTGTAAGCAAGCAAATTCTTAATGATAGCTTACTGCTCGCTCAATTATATTATTACCAAGATACAGTCAACTGTACCATGCGCTACCGCCCAATTTATTTAATTCGTATTGAGGAGCAGTGCTTGGTATTGAAAATTTTTGCTAGGATATGCATATATATATTTCCGTGCTAAATATTGGATCTAATTAATTCAATCTTGAGATAATTTGCATATTTAGCCATATGGAAAAATTATCGCAAAAAACAGCTTAATAATTCGTGTTTTATGAAAAAATTTTCTATTATCAACCAATCTTTGCAATTACCGACTGTTAGAAAAATTATCGCAAAAAACAGCTTAATAATTCGTGTTTTATGAAAAAATTTTCTATTATCAACCAATCTTTGCAATTACCGACTGTTAGCATAAAATTTCTGCATCAGAAAATTAATTAAGAGGGCAGAGATGGAACCATCGGATTTCCCTTTTAACAATAGGCTTATTCCCATCGAGCGTATAATGGGCTGAGAATTAAAGCAGCGAATCTGTTTCTCTATTAAAAAAACTACAAAA
The DNA here is from genome assembly GCA_900625125.1 of Dracunculus medinensis. Classification (NCBI taxonomy): domain Eukaryota; kingdom Metazoa; phylum Nematoda; class Chromadorea; order Rhabditida; family Dracunculidae; genus Dracunculus; species Dracunculus medinensis. The sequence continues at coordinate 1,113,455 of UYYG01001157.1, read as the reverse complement.
ATTTGCGCAAAACATTATGAAGAAATCTTTTTTAAAATAATTCTTCAGAAAAAATAATGGATTAAAATGATAAATTTTTAAAATTTTAAATCATATCAAATGATAATAAAATGTCAGTTATTATCAGTTATTAAAACTTACGAAAATATTTGCTACATATGGGAAAGAAAAATTTCTTGAAAAAAATTTGCATTGGCCTTATCAGCTAAAAATCAATGCAAATTATGACGCTTTTTCCTTGATTCTTTGAGATATCATTTTGCCATAATTGTTTTACAATCAGCCTCAAATTCATAATAATTTAAACATCAACTGCTTAATAATTTAAACAGGTGCAAAAAATGTTTGTTGCCAAGGTGATACCTTTGGACAAAACCAATTTTATATCTCCAGGAATTTTTTTTCGTGGTAAATTTTGCGAATTACAAACTTAATAAATTTAATATAAATCATCAAAAATTGTTAAAGTATTTAGATTTATCGAAATTATAATTTTGCAAAAACAGGCTGTTTGATTTGATTTCATTTGCCCGTTTTCGATTTAGGCAACATCAAAACCAAGCGGTACTTCGCCATAATTGCTGCATTTTCGAAAATAAAAGTTTAATTTGCTAAACTATAGAACGCCAAAGAAAATAAATAAATCAAGCTAGTATGCTTTGACTGATTGATAGTTTATCGCTTGTTGCATTATTTGCTTGTAGTTGTGTTACATTTAAGTTGAAGTCCAGCGTTTTTAAAACATTCGCATGACTCTTGGAGGCGTTTCGTTGGTCCCAAATCCAGATTCTTTTGACAAGTTTTTATGACATTCATCGCGCCTTGATCAAGCGGCTTAAGTGCACAACTACAATAAATCTTATCATTTGTTATCATTTGTCATTTGTTATTTATGAAAGGAAGAATTAGATAAAAAATAAAATAACTCTTGGAGAGGTGAAAATTACCAAAAAGTGGAATCAATAAAAAATCAAATTATAAAAAGCATTCCAAGGAATAAAATATGATAGATTCTAATTCACCATAAAATAAATAAAAATTTATGGAAAAAAGCAAACAAAAAAAACTTCTTTCTTTATTTTTACCCATTTTATTTATTTACTTGCTCTTTATTGTCAATTTACCATTTCTGGTTTCTGATTGCATTCACTACCAATTGAGAACCCTTCGCCAGAAAATCATTCGAGGTAGGGGAGGGGTGGGGGGGGGGCGTTAAATGTGGTTCCTCTGCGTCATCGCATAAAATTGAAATAATTTAAATGGAAAAAATAATCCATTTCCAGACTTTATTTAAAATAGTTCACTTTTTGCATTCTTTTCATTTACTGGAAGAAATAATGGTTTCGATTTGATAGTAATCTGAGGATTAAATAATCATAAACAAAAACTGATCCTTTGCAAATCTTTCTTACATTAAATGAAATGTAAATTTCAAATATGCTTCATTAATCAAATCTTCAAATTTTATTTCCCCTAAAATGAACCATTTTATTATTATTTTTTTTCTCTTTTTTAATCCGATTTTTTATGGTACTTTTAATTTTGCAAAAATTAAAAAGCTAACTTTAATTTCATCGCGCAAACAACATCCAAACTTCGTCGAGCTCTCGTATTCTTCAACATTATTTCATTCATAATGCAATGATCCAGGCACATTAGATAAGCAGCGAGTACGAAAAATTGATCCTTGGATTCCATTTGTACCTGAATAAATTAATTTGCAACCTTTTTTTCTAATTATTCTATAAAATTAAATTACTATATATAAAATAAATAAATGTATAATATGAAATAAATAAGAAGGAAATGAAATAAGAAGGAAATTTTTTGGATATTTCTCGTGATTTTTCCAGTAACAATTGTGAAATTTTTTAAAATCTATCATTTACCACAACCATACAAAAGGTTTATTACAGAAAACTTTTGCGAACAGTTTGCGAGAATTTTTTTGCTCTAATAACTAAAAAATCTAATCATAATTAAGTGCAATTTTTTTCATAAATCCCATCATAAATTTTATATTTATCCAGAAACACCAATCAACGGATGGCCTACCAAAGCCACGCTTTATCCTGAAACATCAACCAAGGGATAGACTGTTAAAGCCGTATTTTATCCAGGAAAAATAACCAAATAATGGACTATCATGTATTTGTAAAGAAAGAATGAATAAATAAATAAATATAAATAAAATGAAAGAAAACAATGTAGTTAATAGCGATGAAATATTTCAAATGAATAGTGCTTAATAAATTTGCAGATAAATTTTATTTAATTTAAAGTTAACTAAATGTTAGAAGCTATATTACTCGGTAATTTATTCCAAAAATCGACATTAAAATAAAAAAATTAAATTAAGGAAAAAAAAATAAGGAAAAATTAAGTGAACTCATTCATGTTGTATTTAAGCTTTACATTTCATTCTCTTATTGCATCTTTAATTTTATAGTTATTTTCTTTGGTTTATTAATATCATAGAAGAAATAATTATTTGGGTCCACTAGAAAATCCGAGCGATTTAGAAAAATGAAAATACTAACGTTTGATGTTAATCCTCCGCTGAAGATATTCTGCGAGTCGAATTCCTCTCCAAACGATAGTGGACTGATCGTTATATTGGGTGGTTGATTAGCATTCGTACAACTGAAAAAAATTTGCAGATGAAATATGCATTTACTGTTATTAAAATAAGTACGAATAAGTACTACGAGACTTATAAAAAAAACTTGTAATTTCGGTTAGATTTCTTATCATAAAAAAATTTTGGATGACTGATGATTGGAGTCAAAAAACAATAATTATAGCTTTTAAAACTGAATAAGTATTCATTTAATAATCTCTAATTATTTCACTAAAAAAAAAGATGCTTGAAAGTTTTATATCAGTCATAATTTGGATGTAAGGGACCACAAATATACGAACCCAGCTACGCCGAGATTTTTTTTGATACACTGGTCTAAGCGTTCAGCGGCCATATGATCCGCATGTAAGCAACTATGGATCTTTTTTGAATCTCCAACTTTTTTAAGGATTGATTCGCAGTAAGAGCTGCAAACAGAAACCAAATGGTAATATGCGAATGAAAATAAAATAAAATAAAAATGGATAAAAGAATTGCGATACAGAATTGTAAAAAAGTAGAGACAAGATTGCAATAAATTATGTGGCCGTCTCTTCTCATTTTTACATAACTTTTAGGATCGTCCATAATCATTTCTTTTTCTCCTTTTAACAGTTCATGCACTACATGCACTCCTGTCGGTCATATTCATGATCAATAAAAGCATTAAATTTAAAATAAAGAAAATCCGACTCCTGAGCACATGTAACAAATCGTTGCTCCAACATTGTATTGCAATCTTCAATATCCGAACATTTGCACTGAGGTAAAATAATGGGATAATTGAACACAGATTGTTCCGCTTTCACCTGAAATTAATGCAAAACAATTAGTTTTCATTTGGTTAATTAGTCCAGAATAAATTTTCTCTTAAATTTATAACAATATATAATAAAAACTTTTTTCATAAAAAATTATTCATTTTCAGAATAAAATATTAATTCCATGTGTTTCGATTTTTGCCGTTTCGCTGAAGCAAATAAATGTCTTCAATGAAGCGATTTCATTCTGGTGATCGAAGGAACCCGGTGAAACCAGAAATAATAGGTGATGTTAGAAGAAGATCGTTGCATCATTTGATTTGAAAACGTAACACTTAAAGTGATAAGAGGTTGCTTTGGTATATCGTTATCAGTTTGAATTCCTAAGCAGCCGTAATTTATCACTACGAATTCATTCACAATTGATAATTAATTGATAAAACTAAGTCGAATGTTCTAATGGTGTAAATAAAAATGAATTGCTTCGGTTGAATTCGAAGTAAAATCGTTTTTTTCTAACAGCACTCACCATTTTTTCTTTGGTTAGCTCCATCTTTTAACGGAAAATCGTTTTTGAACAGAAATGCCGATGAATTCTGAGCATTTTCGATGCCAATCGGAACAAACATGTCGACGTAAATTATTATTAAATATTAATTAATGAATGAAAAATTGAAAAAAAAGCTAACCATGACACGGAATATCAAAGCGATTAACCAAATCAAAAACATGATTAACCTAACCACGATGAACGAACACTAAGCGATAACTGCCGGAATATTTCTTTATATACTTTGCATAACTTTAGTCCAAAAATATAACGCTAAACGCAAATGCCTGCGATAGCCTTTGTCAATATCCAAAGAGAATTAAGTTGACAGGAGAAAGATGATTTCTGAGGTTGAGCAAATATTTTGCTTATTTTTCAGTTCAGAATGGAAAGTTTTTTGATGAAAAAAGAATGAAATGAAATGCTCATTCATATAGAGGAAAGGAAATAATAAAAATAAAAGAAAAAAAAAGTAAATAAAATATTTTTTATAGATATTACTCAATAAGTGGATGGAAAATTCTCATGCAACTATTATTGTAAAAACTATAAAAGATTCTTTTTTTAAAAAAAGTTTTTTCAGCATTTGTTTGTATATACTTGCAATATATATATATATATATATAATAAATATATATTTGCCTTCGATTCTACAATTCAAATAAAAATGCTAGTTGATATTATTATGTAATATCACCATTTATTAAGAGTTATCATATTTCTTTGTGATAAGATCACTTAGCGATTCTATTGAAAAATTATATTCAGAATATAAGTCGAACGATTAAAAAAGAAGTGATTAAAAATTGAATTCCATAGTTTAATCGAAAAAAAAATCATTATAATTCAATGTATGAAATTTTCTAATAAAATCAAGTGAATCTATAAAATTTTACGCATTAATTTGCATAACTTTTATGAAAATACTCCATTGAGCCAAAAAATATAACTAAAAAATGGAGTAATTAAAATTAAATATTGAAATATTAAAAAATAAAATTAAATGAATAAAAAGAAACCATAAATGTTCCTAAATTAATAATCGTTGAGTTCGATTTGAAAAACAGTTCGTAGAACCATAGAACAAATTTTCGAAATTACGCATATACTTTCATGTTTTGAATCGTGGATTTAAAATTTTGAATCATTATTATAATTATTTTGAAATTTTATAGGTTACTAATATTTTCTGAATTTTTAACAATTTGGATATATTTAATTGAAAAATTATCAAGCACACGCCAAACCAAGAACATGGTGCATCGGTGACTAAGTGGCAAGATGATTGCCACCGAGAATCGAGAATAGTTCCCGTTTAACCACGCTGGCGCACCACGCTTGTTGGTAATATCGCCAAAAAGCGAAAATAAAAGCAAGTTTAGCTCAATAAGTTATCTGGTTTGGTCGATATTGAGTTTCTGGTAGGGGTAAACGTATCCTTCAAAAATCAAAGTGATACTAGCGAATTAGTAATTTTATCATCAAGCCACTCTCTGGCGAAATTTGACTAATTCGCAGAGAATAGCGGAGCGAGCTTAATGATAATGAATTCTCTTAGACCTAAAAATCATTCATAAGTTTGATGTTAATAAGCATATTTTCTAAAAGGAATATTAGAAAAAAGAAATTGATAATAAAGAGATGAAGAGCCAAGGCTGAGGATCAGTTCGATTATATTTGTAAATTCAACTAGTCACCTATTCATTTATTCGTAAAAACAAATAACGTGGGAGCAAAACTTACTTCAGATGGTGATGGTGATTTATCCAGTTATTTGTGCAGTGAATAAAGAAGTTCTGCAATCTGAATTTTGGTGTATCTGAAAATAGGCTTAGGCTTAGATTCTCAAGAATTATAAAGATAGTTTTTTAGACTCACCACCACCTCGCAAATAATTTTATTCAACGGGGAATTTTCGCTCGATTCGAAATTAGCCCCTTCTATTTCTCCGATCTTCTATCTTCTATCTGCTAGTAATCAGATTGACAACATTGCAGTGTGCAATAGCGATTTATTTCCCTATTTTTCATTACTATTTCCTTAAATATAATAATATTTCCCACATTTATGTCCATTTTATAACGATTTTCAAGTAAAATTACCTTATCAGTTATCAGTTTTGATTAATCGATATCTCTATGAAGCAATCGGTTAATTTATAGTTCAATTATAAAGATTTTTGATGGCAATCATCATTTGTTTCTAAATTTAGACCAATTATTATTGTTTATTATTACTTATTAGGCTTACTATTTATTACTATTTGTTACTTTTCATTCAAAATTTCAAAATTGAACTCAAAAATGAAGTGGAAAAAAATTTATTCATTTATAAAATTTGATAAAATTTATAAAATTTTTCGCTTTTGTGATTTGAAAAAAAATTTATATATTTTTTTATAAAAATTTATATATTTATATAATTTATATACGTTTATTTAGAGAATATCAATGGTATTTTTATTTGCCTCGTGTTGATTTATCATTGACTTTTATCAGTAATGAAAGTACTAACGGTATGTTTGTCGTGTTTTATCTTTCTATTGATTGGCCTATCTCAAGCATAAAAATGATTAATTTTGTGATCTTTAAAGTCACAATTTTTTGTTCCATTATCATCATTATTGAATAAAATTAGCCTAAATTTTAGGCTTAACTGACTCAATTAACCATTAGATTCTTATAGGAGTGAGTTAGAGAAAAGATCTCCGACAACCTCAGTGCTCGGATTTCGCTTTCAAGGAAGAGGATATTTATTCCCATTAAGGAAGACCACTCGATTCACTATTCAATTTTATGTTAAATTGCTTTTTTTGATTGTTTATTAATATATTTAATTCTGTAAGTTGATGCTACTTTTTCAAAAAGTAACTCCTGGATTTGTAGGTACAACTGATTGATTTCGCAATCATTTTTCCATCATTTGGAAAGATTCTTTTTCAATGGACGAAGCGAATTTACTTAATGATCAAGAACAGTTAGTTTGTTCGCCTTGTTGGAATTCAAGAAATCTATTATCAGCGGCTTTTTTTGGTAGGAGAAATAATCAGATGACATGCATGGTCCCTTGATTAATTGATGCTTATATCGTTGGTTAGGATGTGCTTTTCGTCGCCAGTCACAGACATTGGAGGAACTAAAGCATATCTTGCTGGATGTTGATCTTTAGAGTGGATAACGAAAACGGTGATGTCTGATTAAGAACTGATAAAGGAAAAGATTTTATAGACCAACTCCAAGATGATAAAGCAATATAGATGGGATTCAGATAATGGAAAGCGGAATGGCATGTTATTTTCAGATATGGCGTTGGATTGGTATCTTGGCCTCCTAGTTAGAAAAAAAACCTATCTTATGGTGAAACCCCTCCCTTCTGGCTAAGACTGAAATCTAGTATAGGATGAATGATTTCCTATACAACAGAGGAAGGTTTGTTGAAACGTAAAAGACTGTGGGCTCTAAATAGAAAAATGTTTTCATTATCCATTATAATATTTCAATAATAACTAATTTTTTAAAATTTTTAGAAATTTCAGGCAGTTATCTTATGGTTCAACCGAACATTTAAATGATTTCCATTGCCACAAAAATCTTGATGAAATACCATCTTCGAATAAACGTGCCAGGAATGTTTTGTGGCTTTCTCTTTTAACTTGTCTTGCATTTATGATTGGTGAAATTGTTGGCGGCCTAATCGCTCAATCTTTAGCTATTATTACGGATGCAGCACATCTGGTATAAATTTCCTAATGAAAATTCTTATCAGATTTCTCAAATTATCATTTATCGTCAAAATCTTGGAAATTTTTAAGCGATATTTAAAAGTGAAACTTTACTTTAAATATGTTGGTTTAAGTTCATTTACCGCGAACTATTCCTTGTTCTAAGAAATTTTTTTCTCAATTTTTCCAAAAAATTTGGTGAAAAACCAAATTATTCGAAAATAAGAAATTGATTTTTCATGATGAGCTCCTTGAAAGCGAAATTCCATTGTGGGTACCTAAAAATGGAAGTTTTTCTATCATATAGCACTGCTCCATAATTGAGGAATAAAGGAATAATTTCGCTAAGATCATAGCTGCTTGACAGGCGTAAAACTATCGCAAAATATGAAATTCAGATAGTGCTCGAGACCTAATAGCTAATTGTACGAGCCAAGCCAGAAGTAGCGAATGAATGCTTTTATAAGGAGGAAAAATTCCCTTATAAATTACCATAAAAAATGAATGAAATGATTTTTAGTTGTAATTATAATTCAATTCATTTTATTTATTTATTTAATCGGCAGATACGAGTAAAATTCATAAAATTTGGTGCATATATTTCAAATTTATAATTATTAAAAAAACTTTAATAATTATAAATTAATTAATAAGCAATTAATAAAATAAGCAAGAAAAATTTTTTTTAGTTGACCGATTTTGCCAGTATTCTTATTTCCTTATTTTCATTGTACCTCGCAACAATGCCAGCATCTCAGCGAATGAGTTTCGGATGGCATCGAGCAGGTGATAATTATTATTTGATAAGAAAACTAGCAAAAAAGCTAATATTCATAATTCTATAAAAAAAAAGCACTAATAATTGATGAATTCCAAAAAAATTTTGATTTTGTTTTTCCAGAAGTTCTTGGTGCATTTATATCAGTCTTTCTCATTTGGATTATAACTGGTGTACTTGTTTATTTAGCTATTGATCGTATAATCACCAACAAATATGATATTAATGCAACTGTTATGGCTATTACCGCCACATTTGGTTTACTTGTAAATATCATGTGAGTATTGCGAGTTTCTGTTCAAAATCATATCAACAATATCTCCTCCTTATCATTTTTCATTTTTTACTTGCCTGATTCCCACTGGTTATTCGTTTCATCGCCAGAGAATCACTAGAGGGATAGAAGAGCAGTATGGCCGTGTGGACGTTAGTGATAAACGTGTATCAATGATCGTTTTCAATTATAAATATTGATTAGCTTGAACTGATAAATGAAAAGCTGTAACCATTTAATGTGATAACACTTAATGTGATAACGATGTAACTCAATATATTTTTAGAATGACAATTATGCTTTATGTTGGTGGCCATTCGCATTCGCATATTAGTGAGAGGTCACCTAGAGAAATGCAGTCGAGCACGTCGCACAAAAAAGTTAATATAAACGTGCGTGCAGCGATGGTGCACGTTATCGGTGATCTTATTCAGAGTATTGGAGTACTCATTGCTGCACTTATCATATTTTTTAATGTTATTCTTAAGTATTTTCAATAGAAATAGAAATTATTTCTATTCAATAAAATTTTTATTGGAAAATTAAATAAGTTTCTTTGATGCTAAATTCAAATTTTCTATGTTAGTTGTATGGCTGCGCGAATTCTTTTATCCGTGAAAACAGCAAAAGTTTTACGAAGAAATTCCAAATAGTGTCACAAAAGAAGGAGAGAGGAAATAAGCTAAGCTTTGTCTGTCACCTTTCATGAGAAGTAGTAAAGTGAAAATTAAAAAATTATTTCTTCCAGGATTTTAAGAAACTTTTTTAGGTTTAGCCTAGTTTAGTAGTAATGTTCGCTGATTCCAGAAAGAATGGTCGATAGTCGATCCAATATGCACTCTCTTATTTTCGATAATAGTGCTATGCACAACAATTTACATAGTACGAGACGCTCTCGTCGTTCTTTTAGAAGGTATTCTTTAATTTGGTAATTATGTCCATAATATTTACTTGCAGATCCAACAAAGAAAATATGAATTTGATGGAAGACTGAAGAGCGGCGGAATTGATAAATATTGTCGATCGAATACATTTGCTTTGATAACCATCGCTTAAAATTTCATTAAATTCATTGATAGTTAATTGATAAATTTTGTAAGATTTAATTTGAACCCATTCCAGGTCGACCATCGAATATAGATTTTCGCTCAGTTTTTGCATCGCTCGAAAATATTGAGGGAGTCCAAAAAGTTCACGACCTTCGAATTTGGTCGTTAACAATGGATAAAATAGCCCTCAGCGTGCATTTGGAAATTATTCCCGGTGATGATGCTCAACGAATACTTAAAGCAACTACATTAATGCTACGTGAACGATATGGAGTTCATGAAAGTACCGTGCAGATCGAAGGCTACAGCCAAGAAGATCAGAATTGTGATCGATGCATCCCACCCGCATAAAAAGCAAATTCTTAACCTGGAAGTGAATAAACTTAATTATTTATAATTTCTGGAAACACTTGCAAAAGTAAAAATATGCAAAATCCTGCAAAATATTATAAAACCATGTGAAAAGGGTAAAAACGAGATAAGATATTTTTCTTTATTTAACGAGGACACTATTTTTTATTTAGGTGACTTCGTCGAACCCCTCAGACCTCTTTCGGAAGAACCATTTCAGGATAAAAGTACAGGGGGACTCTCCGTACCATTCAGATTCATTTCTAATAGAATGTTTAATACTAACCGAAACAAAATGATTATCATATCTTTAGCATTTTAAAATGCAGTTTATGATTTATTGCATGCTTTAATATTTATCCATTCATTTCCAACCTCCGTATTTCCTCTACCGTTTTTCATTACCAAAAAACCTTGTATTTTTATAAATATGAGGAAATCTTTGTTTTATCTCTATAGAAGTACCACAAATCCGAAACTTTTCATAACTTTCGCATTTTAATCGCTCAGACTTTTTTCGGAATGGATAAATTTGGAGTGATTTGGAGGAAATAAATTAAGGATTAAGGATTTGTAGATCGATAATGAATGTAACTATTAAAAAATATTCAATAGAATTCGATAGAATTTTTCATTCGAAGAATTTTTGCTCTTTTTATTTTCAAAAATTTTGTTATGTATCAATAATAAAATAATAATAATAAAACAAAATCAGGATTTAACAAATAAAAATGAAAAACAGTTGAAAAAAAATTTTACCTTTTTTTCGCAAAGATAAAAATCAATTATCAATTATCAATTCTAATTTTAATTAGGTCACATTAGAAGAAATGATTTGCTAATCTTTCAAGGCGAACAAATGCAAATGAATTTAGGCAATAAGCAATATTTTATTTAATATTAATAACTAAAGCTTAAAATAAATATGCTCAAAGAATAGAGGATGTTATCATTAAAATATCACCAAAATTAAGCAAAAAGATTAGCAAATAGTGATGAATTGTGCACATTAAAAACAAAAAATTACTGGTTTGTCAATAAAACCAGTATTTGCAGAAAACCAGAAAATAAACCATTTCAAAATTTTTTGAGAAAGACTTTAACAATTAAAAATTTAAAGAATTCCTACCGGTAATAAAAAATGATTTACAAAGTAAATTTGGATAGTCAAAAGATCTATAATATATAATATATTATAATATAATATATAATAATATAATAAATAATAATATATTAATTACAACATAAAAAATACAACAAATAAAGTTGTCTAATAAAAAAATAAAACAATAACCTTTACAAACCTTATTTATTTATTTATTATTATTACTATTACGTTATTAATATTTTTATTGCTTATAATTATTTTTATTATTGCTTATAATTATTATTACTAATAAAACCAAAAGAACCATTTTTATCACTTATCAGTTACTAATATTATTTATATTATCACTTCAAAGCAACTGCTTCAGCCTCTGTTCCTGGTACAAACAAAACTACTCTACAATTAAAAAACCACTCGACAGTGCTTAGAACCTATCTGCGTTTCTGGCAGCCTTTTCCTACTAGTAGCCAGAAAGCCTAACCAGAAATGGTACCAATCACTTATTTAAACGCTTAGCGTCACTAATTAAGTGACTTTCATTCCGTGACAAATCAACTTTTGTAAATTTTAAAAAAATATTGAAAGTATTTATTATTATTTAATTATATTTTATACTATAATTACAATTACAATTATTTTAATAACAAATTAACGACTGATTTTTCGAGGAAAAATATGAAACCTCGAATTATCGAACGAATCAAAAAAAAGAAATTATCCCAAAATCCATCCTCTCTAAATCAAATTTATTATTAAAAAACACCTACTAGGTGGTATTTATATTTTTATCACACATTCGTAATCTGGCGATTATCAGAATGTCGAGAAATTGTCATATTATACGCTGCGTGCAATTTGTTTAATGCGAGTACCGTTCTCGCCAGTTGTTGAAGATTTCGTCGCTCTAATATATCCAAAGAATTGCATAGTGATGCCTGAAAATATTTGATTTGATATCGTAAAAAAAAAAATCTTTTAGCAGAGTGAATTGTAAATCATTTCCAGCAATTTTTCCATGTGATCCCTTTAAAGGAATCCATGTTCAAAGATAAGATGAACCTGGAGATAGAAAATCTCATATCATATCAAGAAATTAACAATGCGATGTCAACGAACGCTTGCCGTTTATTAATTCACAATCAAGCTGAAGCTATTATGGAAGTCTAAATTTGAATTTGAATTTGAAGTTGTGAGTATGTCTCTAAATTATTTCATATTTTGTGTTAATTGTGTTAATTTTTAATATATTTTTCTTTTATTTATACGAGAAAAAATTATTAAAATAAGGACAAAAATATTTGCACAAAAAAATATGTTTTATAAGAAATAAGCACGAAAATAAATAAATTTAGCGGAAATTACGCCAAATAATTAACAATAACAACAATAATTTTTTTCAACAAAAAATTGCTATAAAAAAAAGAAAAAATAAAATCAGTTAGTTTAACATAACTGGCATATTTATAATCGTAAATCAATGTAATTCTCATTTTATTTGCCATTTTCTAAAAATAATTTGAAAAATTGCACTATGTAATGAAAAATGTGGAGAGCACCAGCGGAATTCAATAAGCAAAACTGAACGCAGAACAACTGAACCAAATTACGAAAAATGAGCAAAAAACTACTGAGATCGACCGTAGGCTATTAGCAAATAGTTAGAGACATTTAAAAAAAAAAATATTTTTTAACGGAATTTATTGAAAATGATTGGCGAGCAAACAGAAAGAAATAATATTCAAATGATAATTGATAACTGATCCTATCAGTAATAAGATTTTTGCTAAAAACCTTTACATAATTATTGCCTCTTTATTTCATTATTACTTCGAGTATTCAAATCTATAAGATTTCAAATAATATCTTAACATCTTATCACTTATGAAAAAAACAACTAATCAACTCTTTCTAGTTTTTCTGTAATAAGTAAATATTTTGCATTTATTGTTCTGCGCATGATATTCATTCTATAAAAATAAAGCGATTCGCTGCACTCATAAATTTTCCATAAAATCAGCAAACTATTTCTAAAATTAATAGAGATGATATGGAAAAATAGATAAGTTTTGCTGAATTAAACCTTTAATGAATAAAAATAGAATAGTTGAAAAGCGAGCGCGAAGATATGACAAATGACAAAAATATGTGTTTTAACAATAAATTTTTCAATAATCAAAAATTAATAAGCGAAATAATTAACGACGAATACAAGCAAACACATAAGCTAATTGGATTATAAAAAAATTATAATAAAAATAAATTAATTTTGAAAAAAAAGGAGAAAAAAATTCTTTAGTTAAATTGAAAAATTTTAAGATTTCTGATCTGAAATCTAAACGAAAACCTAATTAGAAATGAGAATTTTAATAAAAATTAGGTGGAAAAAAAATTTAAGGCGTAAAAATAAGAATTATAGCCTTCAAGAATCAAAAAGGAAACAAGAACGCATAGAGCAAAAATGTGAAGAACACGGTTAGTAGAACGTTTGCAAGTATTTTATCGCTAATATCAGCAGTTCCATGCAACAGCACCTGAAAGCCGACACAATAACGTTTCTTTAATATTCTTTAATACGAAAATAATTTATTATAATAATTCAGATAATCGGAAAAAAGGCCCCATAAGCTTCCATAAGGCATGTTAGTTAGGCCCATTGTATGACGTCACCCAAATTCAAGTATATCAATAAATATTTAAAAAGGACCATTCTAATCACTCAAATCATTCAAATATTATTATCATTAGCATTATCGTTAATAATAACCGAAAAAGTGAAAAACATCAAAAATTAATTAAAAACCAAATTTTGAAAAAAATTTTTCAATAATTTTGAAATCAGCGAAGACTTACTGAATAAATTGTCAAAAACTAAAGAATATTCTTTAAAAAAAAGTCGATTCGAATTTTACATAAATAGAAAACAAAATTTCTAATAAAAAAACTGAGTTATCAAATTATCAAACAAATTTTGTTAAAAATTAATGCGACAACTATTAATAAATAGATAAATTTGATAGTATATAAATTATTTCTAGATTTTTGAGCGATCGCGTTTGGATTTGCGATTTATATCAAAAAGCTATTTCCAGAAAAACCCCGTAGTATCCCTAGAAGAACCCCGTGGTACCCCGCAGAAGAATCCCATAAATGGATAAAATTCGAATGATAAGGAAAATTATTCAAACAATAAGAAAACGAGTGGAAAAATTAAAAAAATAAAACTAAAAGGGCGAAATCGGAAGCAAATATTTTTTCAGCCATATTGTCGTACATATGTCGAAAAAAAATCTGCTATTATCTGATTTATAAATAAAAGAGTAAAAAAAAAATGAAAAAAAAATGAAACACAGAATGACGAAGCCATCTGATATGACACAACAAAAAATACAAATACGAGAACAACGATTTGGCAAATTTCGATTTTATCAAAAAATGATTACAAATCTATTTTCGCAACAACGAATTCAACACTTACAGCCGATAAAAAAAAAGAAAAAACATTCAAATATTTGAAAATATTTATAAATAAATTAGAAAGTGCAAGGCAAATAAATATTATTAACGAAGTATCGAATGACTAAAAGTGATTAGAATTGATAAAATATAATTAGAATTTTTTAAAAAGAATAAAATATATAGCATTCACCATTGCAAAGCCTTTAATGAAATTTGAATTTGAAAAAAACCGGTGAATATTCATTATTGCAAAAATAATTTATATTATTTATTTATTGTTGCAAAAAATAATTATTTTTTATTATTTTTATTATTTTATTTTTATTTATTATTGCAAAAATATTTTTTAAAATGGAACAAACATAAATAAATGGTGCAAAATTTTTCATTATCCAATATATATTATATAAATTTAAAAAATATTGTATTATATCCAATACATATATTATAATTTTAAACATTATATATAATATTCATTATTAAAAAAAAAAGCTTCTAAAGCCTTGTCAATTATATCCTAAAAATTGAGTGTGGAAAGAAAAACACTGTACGTTTGACAATGGCGCACTAGTGTACCAAATCTCAGTTAATGTCAATCATGGTGGATAGCAGTTCTTTCGCGATTCATTCTAAGGTACCATTTTAACCTATCGCACCAATTTCAACAAAAAATTACGATTCATTCATGCCATTATCATAGTTGCTTAAAAAGAAATTACAAATAGCATGCTACCATCACAAAAAAAATAATTTTTTGAAAAATAAATTCCATAATTTTAAATTTTATTTAAAAAAAGGAAAAAAAGTTCTAAAAAACCATCTTATATTTTTCCATTAGAAATTAATTCAATAAAAAGATTCGCTAGTGATGATCTAAGATGAATGATAAGAAATGAAGAAAAATTTTTCCTGAAAATTTCCCTTCATCAAATTGCATCTGAACGACGAAATGGATAAAAAAAATTTTACACCAAAACACTATACCTCTGGTATTCCTAAACGCCGACAAGCATTTAAGAAATTTTCGATATTACGACGACATTTTGGTGAAGAAAGTGACGCCTAAAACAATAAATAATGCAAATTCTTAGAAGCCATTTTGAAAGTCAAATAATTAAATGATGAAAAATTGATTCTGTTAAAATACGATAATTTAAATAAATGGATAAAATAAAAGAAAATGAGGAAAAACGATCAAAAAAAAATATCCCTATTTTATAATCGCTTGCAATACCTCTTGCGATGGTCGAAGAAGCACACTAGAGATGGTTTTGGGGCGTATTTGATTGGCAAAATTGCATAAATGAATGCCATCGGCCAAGGAAATCGCCAATTGTTCACGATCCTTCGGTAATTCTGTATTCAAGCGTTGCTCGATTGCCTGAAGAAATGATCCGTTTCAACTTTACCGGTAGCGATAATATTAAGAAATATATCAGTAAAACTAGATCAAAAATATTATATGCAAAAAAATTAGAAAAAAATGCAATTTTTTTTGCCGTTTTACAGACCCTATGCTATTTGGAACCAAAATTGAAATGAAAACACAGCGCCTCTTCCCAAAATTTTTTTACTATCTTTCAAGTTAAAAGATAAAAGCTTTAATCAGTACATGTTAAATTAAGATACTGAAACATCTAAAGATAATTAGCAAAAGTACTTAGCGCCTATGGAATTACCGAGAATTACTGGTCCAAGTCTAAGTCCTTCTATGAGTTAGGCTACCTTAAGATATACAACTATGAAGAAGGCAAGATGAAACAGCTATCTGACAGTTCTGCCAGGAAATGTTGGCCGTCGTCTTCGTAGACTCGCAAGAATCATGGAGAATCGCTAGACAAAAATCGAAAACAGAACAATAAGGCTTTGAATGTGGAGTTTAAATTCATCGAGCAATAGGCTTACTAGAAATTTTTAAGGTTTCTAAGATTTTTGCCTCTTTTCTGCTTAATAGACATAGTTCGAGGGTCGAAAATGTTCCGCCTGCTTCCATCATAAATCATCTTTCTCGATGAATTTAAATTTAATCTTTCTTGATGGAGCACTCAACATCCGAGACATAACTAGAACCCTTTTAGAGCTAAAGAAGACGAGACAACCTCCATAAAAGAGCAAAATCCTTTGAGAAGTTGATCTTCAAATCTCCTCAGCGTCCTTTAAAATGCATTAACAAAAATTATATTCACTAGAAGGAACGAACGCCATGTGAAGGGAATAAGACATTTCTGCTCCCAGTTCATAAGAAAGGTGAAAAAATGCACTGTGATACCCATCGAGCAATAGGCTTACTAGAAATTTTTAAGGTTTCTAAGATTTTTGCCTCTTTTCTGCTTAATAGACATAGTGTTACAGCACGATGCAGTCTGAATAAGCCAGATTTAGGCCACGGCTACGCTGATTAGCAAATTTTTACTATGCGATCGATTGGACTATAGCCTGCTGATAATCGTTTCAGCAGATGTACAAATAAGTCCAGAGCAATGAATACGTAGATGATATACTAGTAACGAGACATTTACGAGAAATTGCGATAGATTTTATGACGACAGCAGCAGCGAAAATTGGCCTTCAAACCAATATAAATACGGTGAATCTTTTTCGCTTATAAATTGGATAACAACAAATTTATATTTATCAAACGCTAAAGACCAATTATTTCTTCTTCCTTCTCGGATCTCTCGGATCCATCTTCAATACAGAAGGCCAGAGGTGCTTTTTTTCATCTGGCGAGACTTCTCTGGAACTGCCAAGATCAGCCTCAAAATGAAAATTTGTATCTATCTGGTTATAGTACTAATTCTACTATTGGCTGCCGAAAGCCATCAGTGAAAGTCTGCCCTTTGACCATTCTTGCCAAATCTTATATATCTGCCAAATCGACAATTCTCACCTAATTGCGCCCATCTCACTACTTGTTAAACCTCGTGATAGATGGCAGACCAAAACATAACAAAGTTAATTAAAACCTGGATCAAAAGGGTCAAAAGAGATTATGAACGCATAGGTGGCTCAATAATAGGAAGAGAAGAAAAGGAAGAAAAAAGGAGTGATTTCAGTTATTTTCAGGAATGATATCGGGAGGCTTAGAAAATAACATATAAGAAACTAAATATCTTATCCTAATCACAAACCAGCAGTGTACGCTATTAGAAGAAGATGGCTACTGATTGACCTCATAATAAACTCTTTGGATTATAATAATTCCAACATCAATATACACAGTACCTTACGCATAGCTTCAACAACACCAGCTGCTGGAACTTGGCCTGCATTGCTGGAACTTGTATTGTTATTGACACTGGCTATCCGAGTGAACTGATGTCGATTAATTGGTTCACAAGGCTTTTTTGTCTTATTATTCAGACTATTTCGCGCAATACCAATACTGTCACGGGCTTTCAATAGCTTAGTTCCATCTAAATAAATTCATATAATCATCAAATACACGAAAATTTTATACATTAAAAACATTTTGTGCATTGACAAACGCATTTTATTTCTATTTTATTTGAACAATTTAAAAGACAATTTCATCAAAAAAAGAAAAAATTTCCCAATTTGAAAATCCTTTTTGAAAAAATTCCTATTAAGGCAAATTAATTAATGAATTAACCAATAGAAAGACTAGAAGAACCAGTATTTCCAGTCTGAGATAGAGTGCGATTAGTAGCTGACGGTTTCCTAATACCAGAAGCAGCTCGCGTGAAGGAAGACTGCGAAGGTCTAACGACAATGGGAGTTACGTTAGGCTCCTAGAAATTGCATGATTATAAAACTGTATCAAACAATGACAGAGTCTCACAATGAATGAGTAATAAATTTGACACCAGATACAAAAAAAAAACCTTCACAGTTGATGAGAGAGAAACTTTCACTGGGGCCGATCGAGTAACGGTTGTTGCACTACAAACATCTCGTGAACCTGCGATGGTACTCGAAGTCGAACTGATATTACTACTTGTATCACAAGTTAAAGAAGTTTCTAAAAAATAGAACTGTATTTCTTATATTTCATATATTTCAATTCATAAAAGAGAAGTGAAATACAATGGAAAATAAACAAGTTAAACCCAAAATTTAACCATATATTACCTGGTGTATTATTCTCAATCACAGGTGGAAGAATTTTTGTTGTAAATTCACCAACTGAAACCTGCATACCGCGTCGATCATGTCCTCTTAAATTATTATTTTTCATTGGTTCTAGTTCACTCGAAAATTGATCATGCCGACTTGTTGATAATTTATGATTAGTTCCACAACATTTATCACCACATTCAATAGTAGTATCCATATCGAATTCAGAGATATTATTGTTGCTTACATCCATAATACATTCAATAGCGTTCAATTCACTTTTCGATAAATTATCACGGAAATCTACTGATTCTACGATGGTAGCTTTTAAAGCAATATTTGTTTCCAATTGCGGTTCATTTGCACAAACTGTCGTTGAAGTAATCGGAGAAACAATCGCCTGAGGACGAGCAATCGAAGACGATGTAGAATTTGAAATGAAAGTGCTTTTTGAAGCCAATAACGAACGTTCAATAATGTTGCGATCAAACAATTTACGACTAGCCTTTGCTTCCAAATCAGCCTGAAATTATAATCATTAAAATCATTTAAACTATTTCTTATTTTTCTAAAATATATTAGATTCTATGCGAATATTGTCCAACCTGAATGCTCTCAATATTTTTTCACTTTTCATCCATTATATATCATAAAGATTTCTAAATTTGGATATTTTCGATATAATTTAAATGGATATTTTCCAGGATAAGCAATCGTTACCTCTTTTATAGGACCACTCTTGCAACTTGACGCAATTATTGTGCCCATCGACAGAGGTGCTGAACGTTTATGCTGAAGTGCTGTTGGATTACTGCGAATATTCGAATCGTAATTGATCCGTGTTATATGCGATTCATTATTTCCAAATAGAGAACCAGCTGTTGTCGATGACTAAAATACACCCAGAAATTTCGAAATATTTATAGAAATTAGCTAAAATTCGATACCTCATATGAATGTCGATGCTCATCAACAGTTGAAGCATAACCGGAGTCGCTACCACAAAGAGTATTGAACCTCGACGAACGCGACCTTCTATCGCAACGCCGTAGAGATGCTTCCGAGATATTTTCACTATAATTAGCCCTCCAATAGTATTAAAAAATTTATTTTTCAAAAATAAATTTTTATAAAAAATAAATTGATGACTCTTTCAAATAAAAGTCAAATCGAATTATCAATTCATAATTTGAATAAAAAATAGAAAAAAAAATATTGGAAATCAATTAAAAATTCTCAAAATTCTTAAAATTATCGTACGAAAAATTTTACCAAAAAATATACTTAGCAATTCGATTTATCACCAATTTTATCACCAATTTATCACCAATTTTAAATCTTAAAACGAAAGAAATATTACTTACTATTTGCCTCGTCGCAAAGTTGCATTTATTGTTTCCGAACCATTAAAAGGAATATCGGACATTTGCTTTATATTAGATGCATGAAGATTCGCATGAACATGTAACCATTTAAATACATGTTCAATGCCCTAAAATAATGATTAATGAGGAAAGAAGAATTATGAAAAGGAATGAGAGAAAGAATTTACCTTTTGGCAAACTTTCGCTAATGGCGATTTAAGAGGATTTGAATCGAGATTCAAATTAATTAGAGAAAACATAAAGCGAAAATCGAATGGCAATTCTGTTAACTCATTTTCAGACACGTCGAGAACACGTAATTGCAATTGCGATAATTCTGAAAAAAAAACTACTAAAACAAATAGAAGGGGAAAAAAAGAACAAATATATATTTTGCTTAAGCGTTATTCGAAATTTACTAAACTCGCTTCTTCGTATTAATTTCTCATTTTTTAAAAAAAAAACGTTAAGCAAGAAATATGAAAAGCAAATATCGAAAGCGTTCACCTGAAGGCAATTGAGTCAATTGATTATCCCGTAAGTTTAAAACTCGCAAATATTTTAGTAGCGCGAAATCCGCGGGAATACGCTTTAAACGATTACAGCTAACATCCTAAATCTCAAAAAATTTGAATTTGAAATATAAAAAATTATTGGATCGAAATTCGATGAAATCTATCTCATTGATTTTGTTAATCTCAATGTTAACATTTAATAATTTATGAAATTCTATTAAATAAAATAAAATATAAATTACGAAATTAAGAAAAATAAAATAAAACGAACTAATTCATTAAGTGACGCAGAAAGTTGTCGTATTTCGCGCGGTATAGATTCAAGACGATTTCCAGACAACAGTAAAACTTGCAAAGGAATTGAAAACAATTCAATGGGTAACGATGTCAATTGATTACCACTAAAATAAAAATAAAGCAATTTAAATAAACAAAAAAAAAAAAGAATTTTCGAATTTTCGAAATTATTTCTAAAATTTAGCTAAAATTGAATTATTCATTAAATATTTTTTATATTAATTATTTTCGTATTAAAATTAAAATAATAACGAATATTTGCGGTCAAACAAATTTTATAAAGTAAATCTACTGAAAAGATTTATGAGCGAATCGAACAGAAACCAACCATAAATCGAGATATGCTAAAGATTCAAGAAATTGTACAGTTGTAGGCAATGAACGAAGAGATGCATGACGAACTCTTAAAGTTTCCA
Source organism: Dracunculus medinensis (assembly GCA_900625125.1). Taxonomy (NCBI): domain Eukaryota; kingdom Metazoa; phylum Nematoda; class Chromadorea; order Rhabditida; family Dracunculidae; genus Dracunculus; species Dracunculus medinensis. The sequence goes on along the minus strand of UYYG01001157.1, from coordinate 1,092,118 downwards.
ACGACGATAATTCACAAATGCATGATGGCAACTCGCTAAAGCGATTATCGCTGAGATCTGCAATAACACTGCGGAAATCTCGAGAATCTTGATCCGACCCGTAATTTAACCAATATTAAATTATTAAATTATTTTTAGAGTAACCCCGCTAGAGAATTTTATATTTGTGGCTACGTCTAGCGAAATGTCACACAAGTATGACCTTGAAAGATCGCATATCTCTAAATTATAAATCAACAATGAGGATGTTCGGCACAAATCGGACAATAATAATAATAATCATCATAATTTATCAATTCTTCTAGAACGAATACCTTTTGCACTAAACCAGACGAATAAAAAAAAAAAAAAACGAGAAGGAAAGAAATGGCTTATAAAGTAACTAAAATCCAAGCCCACACTTCTTACTTACTGTAAAGCAAATTTTGAAAAACAGTAGAACTAGTAGAACAGTGAACAGTGAATAGTGAAAGAAGATATAACTTATAGTTCATGGAAAATTTTGATATTCAGCAAAAATAAACAAACAAACCAGCAAAGACGACATCGGATATATCGTATTTAACTAGAAGGCCAACGGGAAACTCCTTCAATTTTCGGCCAGCCAAATTCAAAACACCGCACAGTTCAGCGTCTTCATATATCTTATCAATTGATCGCGACAACAACTATAACAACTATTCGACAAAATGTGCAATTTTTTTACAAAATAAAAATATACAATGAATTTAATTATTCAAATCTTTGAAATTTAAAAAAAAAAATTTTTTTCTCTTTTAACAGATATTCCTTTAAAAGAATAAAATTTAAAAATAAAAGGCGAATTGCAAAAAAAAAAAAGCTTTTGTAAAGCTTTAAAATTTTTAAAATTTATTTTAAACATAAATTGAACAATTGTTGACCGAAAAAAAAAAATCAAAAACCATCACTATTAATTCCAAGAAAATCAACTAAATTTAATTTTTCTTATAAAATATTTAATGAGAAACCAATAATTTATAAAAAGAAATACGAATTTGATTTATTGGAAATAAAATACATATTATAATAAATAAACAAATGGGGTTTTGTAGGGAACCACTTAACAATCCTGAATTTTCTTGGATTTTTTAACAAGTTGGCTCTTATAAGAATCCGAATTCTTACGATTATCTAATAACAACCACTCTGATTTTTTTACGACTTAAACAGAGATGCTAGATCTCGATAGATCTAACATATATATATATATATATAGAAAAGCGGCTCCAACAGTTAGCAGGAATAAGATCAGAGATCTCCAGAAGAACACACCGCTGGACAAGAGCTAAACCCTCAAGTTCGCATACCTCTGGTGGAGGAAGCAATGACGGAGGGTGACCACATTCCACCCACAATAGGTGAAAACGATTTTTTTAATATTTAATTGATGTTAAAAGCTGAAATATATAGATGTTGATTATCATTTTGCTATCAAATATCACATTATCACTATCAAATACAAAGAAAGCTCGGATCGTTAACCTGCTGCTGACTAGAAGTCGATGGAATGGTAGCTGGTGCAATTGGTGTTCGTGTGTTCGGCACAATTGTTGCACCAAAACGACGTTTACGCCACGCTGATGCCGTTTCGATTGCTTCAACTATAAAAATCGAATAAATTTTTTTTACGAAAATTTCGCTCATTTCATTCGATACGCATAAAAAGCAAACATCGTATATATTATATTGTAAATAACACATACAAAAAAATGCTAATATTTTCGCGAGTAAACATTTCTAAAAAAAATCCATTTTTTTTTGATGAGAAAACAAGAAAAAAATACATAGAACGATCCATGAAAATTATAATCCAATATTTACAAAAGAACTATTAAATCATAAAATTTCAATAATATATAATAATAATAATAATAATAATAATAATAATAATAATAATAATAATAATAATGATAATAATGATAATAATAATAATGATAACAATAATAGTGATAATAATGATAATAATAATAATGATAATAATAATAATAATAACAAAAATAATCTGTGCTTTTCCTCCTCTCCTTTTTCGTATTTGGGCTTATTTGGGTTGGTTTCAGCTAACAATTTGAGCCGAAATTTCTAATTTCTAATTTTAAATGAGTAAATTTTAATTCTAAAAAAATTCAACCGTTTAGTAGGAAATATTAAATATTAAAATCACATAAACTGATACGGAATGGACGCAATAAATTTAGGTGATAGTTGATTGAAACAATTTGTAAAAATTAATTTTCAAGGTCAATTTCAATCGCATAATTCGTCGTTGAGTTAAATTTATTCCATAAATTAATTTTCATTTATCTTATAGATATTTTTTGGAATGTCTCTGAAAGCTATCAGTTATCAGAAAATTAATAGAGAATCGATCAGCATTTATTGCATTTATTTCATAAAATAAAAATCGGCAAATTATGGAATAAAAAAATGGATAAATGGATATAAAGAAATTGGAACCGTTGATAACATTCATATGTGCTGATAAAGTTTGATAAATCATGCGATCTGAAAGAAATATTTGCAAATCCCTACAATTTGCTTATTTTAATAAATAATAATTCAAATATTATTCGATATTTGAGGCGATTTTAAATTAAGTAAAATAGCAGCGATGAAAGATTTGCAAATCCGAATAAATTATTAGAGTGTTAATAACGAATCCAATGATACTTCCAAATTTTCAGCGTTTCAATCCAAAAGGCAATTTTTAGAATGACCACTTATTTTGGCAAAATTAATAATAATCAAACAACGAACAATATTTATCAAAATTGCAGAAAAAAAGAAAATTTTTGTCAAAATAAAAAAAAAAACAAGAAAAACCAGTTTAATCAAGGAATAAGTAGAAGTATTGTGTTAAAAAAATTTGTAAATTTAATCAACATTGATAACTGATAATTAATAGTGACAAGAATAACAAATTTCAGATCATATAATTCCCAAAAGACAAGTAGTAAAAGAAGTATTAATGATAACGATAGAAATCATCACATAAAGTCATATTTTTATAAAAATTGTGAAGAGTGAATTCGAAGATGATCAAACGATTCATTGGTGATTAGTGGCTTCATCACTTGGCCAAAACACGAAACGATCTATTATAACTGATTTGAGAAAGAAAAATGGGCTACGAGAAGAAATACCATATTGCCTTCCAATCGTTTAGGTCTGTTCGTCCATTTATCCACCAACTAATTTTCATCTTCCGATAGCATAAACGCATTTCCATTCCACTGATTTCCAGGTTAAAGTCTCTCGTCAAATAATCACTGCAGTCCGTCGTCCATCAAGAGAAGGGAACTGAGAACGTAACTCGTTGCCCGATGAAATTAAAAAGCTAATATTTACACTTCCAAATAGTTTTACTTAACAGCTCTCGCTTTTAACGAGTAACGCTACTTACCGATAAAATAGGCAAATAAGAGTAACGAATCGGTTTTACTTAAAATAAAATTCAATTTCTTAAAATCTATTTTAAATAGAATTTATGGAATAAATTTAATAATTTGATATTTGCAAATTTGTCATTACAAATTCCGAGTTGGAATCGAAAAATTATACGTCCGACTAAATCTCAGTTTTTTCTATTCTAAAGCTAGGAACTATTTAAAAAGTGCTGAGTGCCAAGCCTTTTAGGCTGCCTTGGCTCGCTCGGTCGTTTTTTCTGGCCAAATTCCTAGGCGAATTTTGCTCGACAAAAGTTCAAAGAGCTCGCCAGTATCACGCCAAGTATGACAAAAAGTGAAATATTCCACACGACCTTATAACTGTTCTCGTCTTATGTCACTTATAAATTTTATTACTACTGAATTCATAAATCACTATTTTTCGACAATATTTGCGAATAAATTAAAACATCGAAATAATCGTATAAATCAGAGAATTGATTAGGAGAGATTGATTTGCCTATGGAAATGTATTGAAATGAGAAGAATTGAGACAATCGCCATAAATAAGAGTAAACAAAAATGTGCAAATAAACCAATGAAGACATTTACATAAATTAAAAATTTTATGCTAACTTTTTCAATCGAAAATTCCACTTTTCCATTAAAAAAACAAAAAATGAAAACACGTTGTCACAAGTCCAACAAGATGGACTAAAAGATAGGACGCTGGTCGAGCAAACTGATAAAAATGGACAATGATAAAGTGATAAATAATAATGAAGCTGAAGTAATCGAGTGAATAGGATGGATAATGAAATTAAAACTGGAAGGAAATTAAATTAAAATTTTTGAACACTTTAAATAGAATTGGAAATTGCAGTAAAATAAAACTTATAAAATAAAATATTATTAAATATTATTAGAATTATTAAAATTTAAAATTACTGAAATTAAATATTCTGTTCCAATTTCCATGGAAAATTGCAAAATTTACAAATTTGGAATTTTAAAATAAACAAAATTAATAAAAATTAACGAAGACTACGAAGAGTCATTTTTTGCGGGCTTAGCTGATCGAAAAAACGCAGAACCGTTACAGCCAAAGTAGCAATAATAATTATCAATGACGTGGAACTATTAAAAAAATAAACAGGAAATATCTTACAATAAAAAATAATAATCCAATATAAATATTTTAAATTCTCTTTGCTTAAATCGAAGATAACATATCAATATATCATAAATTTTATTTACTTTATCATAAAATCATTTGCATAGCTGAGAGAATTTTTCTGAGATGAACCAAATCGATTTCAGCAATAACAAACATCTTTAGCAAGCTCATTTCATAAACGGTGGAATACTGAATAACGGTGGCTGTTAAGTTGGTGCAAAACCGGTCTCGGAAAGACACCGCTGTCCAAAGCAAATTCACCTTGCTAAACTTGCCGACTTTCGTCGAAACAAAGTTTGTACATTAAAAAAAAGAAATGAGTACAATCAGTTAAAGGTCATCAATCGTATTGCAATTTGAGAATTCCTCGAATACCTAAATCATAAAAAGCCCGGCTTTCTGCCATATTTCTTCGTATTCCTCGTATCCTTTTGTGCATAGTTTAGCCTAAGGCTAAGTCCTAAACCCTAATCAATAGTTTAGGCCCAGCCAGATGAAAACCACAAAATACCAGCAATTTACTTTAAATTTTATTTTTTCGATAATGGAAGATTAAAAAACAATAAATTGAATCTCCAACTACTGATATATATAAAATTAGCGTAAAAGGTGATATGAAAATAGTTGTTATGACCAAACCGTTCTTTCTGATATGACCACAGTAAAATCATGGAATGCCTCACGACATTTGCGCCAGTCCTTTCCTATTTATTTTAGTTAAATCATGGAGCGTCCCGTGGCAGTTGCGCCGCGTCGGTCCTTCGCTATTTGTTTACTTTAATTACTAATTAATATTTATAATATTCGAATAATTGTTTGCCGATCGCAACATTTGTTAGATAACCATTGGTGGAAGGTCGGAGAATTTGTTGTCGCAAAGTTGTCAGTGGCTTGGCCTGAAATATATATTAAAGTATGTGCCTTTAGATGAGTATAGATTCTATATATCAATATAAATAACCATCTTCCGCTAATATTGTACTGGCTTTCATACTGATATTAGTCCAATGGATTCATATAATAATATCAGTAATATATCAGTAATCTTTGTGTATCACTGATAAAATCACTGATAAAAATTTTGTCTCCATAAAAGACATAATTACAAAACTTAAACAATGTAAACCTACCTTATTTCCTTCCAAAACATATATTTTAAACATATTCATTTAATCGAAAACATACAAAAACACTTTTTGCATTGGTTAAACGCTAATTTACATATTACAATGAATACGAACTAAATTTATAAAATTTATACTTCCTAAATTTTCAAAGAAAAATTTTAGCAAAAAATTTTAATAAATTTTAACTTTAATAAATTTTATAACTAGAAACGCGTTGAATTGAAATTACTTAAATTAACCTATTTGTTACCCATAAATTTGTAAAATAAAATTATTTCTTCCTTTTTAATTAATTTAATTTAATTTAATACTATTTTTTTGCAATCAAATTGAATTCCTATTTGGCTTTTTTTTAAATAAAACAAATTTTGATAAGAATTTTATCATTTGCTTACGACTGATATGAAATATATTATTAATAATAGCAGTTTCTGGCATATTCAGAAACGCCCAACGATGACCTTCTTTTACTTTGGCTTTAGATTATTATCAGAAATTATTCTCTTAATTTATATAATACTACCGAAAAAGACTAAAAAAATTTATCTTTGATTATAGATCATTTTCTTTTCAAATAAATTTTAAATGAGAAATGAGACGATAAATTTTAAAGTTTAGAAAAAATAAAAAAATTCGGAAAATAAATTTGAGGAATAAACGAACAAATTAAAGGACTTAATGGCGCAAACGGGGTCAATCGTGGACTTCCTTCAGGCGATTAGCGGATGAATCCAACTTTCACTGCCATTTGACCGGAGTCGACCTGCTATTCGTTATAAGTGGAATGCGATTACCCGTTTAACTCTCCGACAGCCAATTTTAACAACCAATGAAGTCAGTAAAAATTAAAATTGAGAGAAAAATTTTTTAAGGATTAGCGATGTAAATAAAATTCATTCATTGCAACAATTAATTGCATTTGCAACAAATGATTCTAAGCCAATCGACTTAGGTAATAAAAATAGAAAAACTAACAAAAATGAAGTAATAAAATTTAATATCATTCGAGAATCGTAAAGATATTTGATGATTATTTTATCGTTTTATCATTATATCGAAAAGAGAGCAATACACGATGATTAGTAGATTAGAAATACGAAATAAATAACGAAGCAAATAGTTTAAGTACAAAAATCCTTTTTTCATATTAGTGAAAAAAATTAGGTCATAGGTCAACAAAAATGGTCAAATCAACCTCTTTTTATTTCAAATTTTTAAAAATTCCTGGAATTTTCGGAAAATTTAGCCGCCACAATTCGACAATAAAATCTCACTATGTCGTAAAATTTTAAAAATTCATAGGATAACAATGAGTGACTGACGGAATGGCAAATGACACAAAGGACATTTGAAAATAGAATATAAAAGAAGAAATTGATGGGGAGCAAGGAGGGACGGCGAAAAAAAGAGGGGTGAAATAGTCGGTCATCTGTTGCTTCGTTGCGCATCATTCGGTTACATGCGCGTAATCTGTCAAAAATGAAACCCGAGCGACGCTGGAGAATCCTAGTTTCGAGCGGTTCTCCGGAGGACGAATTCCTTCCTTCTTTCTGAACAACCACCAAAGCAATGTAATCCAGAAATGGCGTTTTTAGAAGAGGAGAAGGAGAAAGAAAGAAAAGATACGAATAAACGATAAGTGTTGCAGATAGGTAAAATCTGAACATCTGGCGCCTCAAGTATTTTTCGCCCGTTCTCGCCTAATTCACTCGAATAAATTTTTCACTTTTCTTCATTCATACTCTTCCTCATTCATGCGTTTCATAGCAATTCATTTCCATTATTAATGAGAAATAAGCTAATGAAACGAAATTCAAAGTCGAAGAAAAATTCAAACATGGAATGTAAAATTGATTCAAATAGAAATGGTTAATAGAAATGCGAAAAATATTGGAATAAAATAAAATATTTCGATTCGTATTGCTGAAAATTAGAAAAAAAAAGACCGTTCAGTGGATTCGAACAAATAAGAAACTCGCGCGAGAAGTCTCTCAAATGTGCAGAAATCCCTAATTTGAATTAATTAAAATATTCTTTAAAAAATATGAAAATTCCATGCAAATTATAGCTGAACGCATGTTTTAATTTAAAAAATCCTATGAAAAAAAGAAATATTCATTCCAAAATATTTCTATACAAAATAATAATCGTTAAAAAGGCAGCCAATTAGATAAAAATTAAAAATTAAAGATGAAATGAAAGTTGGAATTTAACTGAATTAGTTCATATTAAATTAAATAAACGCACACATTTGGCTCGGCGTATTTGGCCCATTTCTTTTGCAGACACAATGCACCATTCTCGATTAGTTTTTTTTAAGACCACTCACCACTGGTGGTTAAACTCGCTCCACTGGCTTGTCGCATTGAGCAATATGTCGGAGATTCGCTTGGCGATAGAAATACAGGTGGATCGCCAGCATCACTCGGATTTTCATACAGGTCTACTCCTGCGGGGAACCGAACCCCAGCATCGACACTCCCAATTCTCGATTAATTACTGAAATAAGAAGTCCATAAACCTAATATGATTATGAATCGACCTCAACCACTTTGATTTCGCTTTTGTTCCCTGATAAGTGATAAGAATGAAACGCATGCGGAGCAAAGCGATACATCACTCGACTGCCTCTCATGCTTCGCTCAATTAAATTCATGAATTGGATATTAGTGATCTTCTATGGAATTTTTATTAAATATAGCGATTTTGCATAGAGAAATGGGAAATTCGCCGGAAAAAATATGAATTTGGTATTTTCATTAATTTTTAACTAATTTTCTATAAGGAGAAGGAGAAATTTTCATCATAAAAATTTTGCAAGCATATTTGTCATTTGCGTAAAGAAGACGGTGATAATTGAATGAAATAAATCGATTTGAAGCTTTTAACGATAAATGGGAAGTAGGGAAAAAATTAATCAGTGATGCATTAGGAGTAATTAATTGAAAACGCTTCAGTGGGAAAAATGGGAAAGAGGGGTGGTGGGGAAGGGGAGGGGAAAACCTAGAATGAGGAATATAGTAGAAGGGGAAAATTCAGAAGGGATGGAAGAAAGCGAGTGCAATGCAGCCGGGCGCTGATTAATTATTTCAAAGTGGTGAATTCGTGTCAATTTATTTCGATAATCAAATGTCGTAAAATAAGTTGACACATGGAGAAATGTTTCTTTCTCATTAACAAATGAAAATGTCCTCGGTTTCGTCGTCTATTTTTCAAGCATTTTTTTTAATGACTAAAAATTGGAATTAAAAACAATAATCCGAAATTCAAGGTCAAAGTTGAAATTGAAAAATTACTATGCATTTAGGAAAAGAATGGAGATTTTTCATTGCTATAGTCTAGACAGTTAGTCGGAGAGGGAAGTCAAAAAATCTCTTCTGAAAATGCATTTCTGAACATTATACTGACAGCAGTTGATAGACGGATGAATGGACGAATGGATGGATGGATGGATGGACGCATCTAAATGATTAATGGATATTCGCTAAAACTTTATTAAAACTTTCTTCTAATCAACAAAAATGCGATTTGGTATTATCACAAGAATTATTATTTGATACGATGAAATGAGCCTAAAATTTGGAAGAACTATAAAATGGTACCAAAATGAACATTTCGAGAATAACACGAATACGAAATGGGATAGCCGAATGATTGCCTCGAGTGTAACAATTTGATAGGAAAGAGCGTATAGGAGGACAAGCGATATGCGATGGATATTATTACTATCAGCGGTGGTATCACATTGCGCCTCTTCGAAACATCTTATCCTTACAACCAGCGAAGCCATCCTAACCAGAAATGGTTAGAAGTTTGGATACGGCCCCCGACGATTAAAGCCGTCATTAAGAAATCCGAGTGAGCCATTGGCTCCCTCATAAAAGACCTCCACTAAACACTTAGTTAGCCTTCCTGGAAGCGATAACTTTATCACATTTACTATCAAAAGAGAGGTGGTATTTCATAGAAGAAGCAGTAAAAAAATCGAGTATTTTAGTTGATTAATTGCGAATAAAAATATAAAATAAAATAGTACGTTTTAAAGCAAATATTGGTTTAGTCAATAATACAACAATGAAAAACAAAACCAGTTATAGAGAGAATAATCGTTACCGAAGTTCAACAATAACAACAGCAGTAGCCAGCAAAAAATAATCGTCGATTAGGATAGTAGTAAATTTGAAAGTTTTTAATAAAGAACTTTTTATCGACAAACGAAGTTGTAAACTAAACTGATAACTGATAACAAATGATAAAGAAAAATTTTTTTACTATTCGAAATATTCGAAATAAAATAACCTTTACTGCTTGATAAAAATTTATTTCCCACTATTCTCTCAACACATATTTCCAGTATTTTTTTTTCAACCATCTAAGTCCAAATTCAAAGCCTTAAATGTATAACCAATAATCAGTTAAGTCCAAAATCTATTTAACTACAGCAAAACAAGTCATATTATCACCCAAACCGGTTATATGCATAGCCTACAACCCATTTGTAAACCCTCTTGAATCCACCCTATCAAACTCAGTTTTTTATTACACCCTCTCAAGCGCTATTACCACTTATAAAACCGCTTTTTTCGAGCTCCAATAACAAATTATAGAACTATAAAGGAAACAAATGAGGACAATGAAGGATTATAAGAGAAATTGAATGGAGGGAAAGGCGAAGGTTTTTAAGAATGATAGAGATTTGCCGAACATAGTTTAGAGAGATTCGATGCAGTAAGGGAACATAATAAGGGAACAAGGAATCTTAATCAAGGGATACCAGGTCCACAGGACTTATTTCTGCCCATCAATGGAACCTTTTTTCTATTAATTTAGCAATAAAAATGCTTTGTTAAGAAGATATTGAATTCAGTAAAAGAATAAATACCATAAAGTGACCTCTGAATTATCAGAAACAGCTGATGACTGCTCATCTTTCTCTACGAGGTTTCACTTATTTACATCACTAATACCCAAAGGTCAGAAGAGGCAGAAAGCTCGAGCTAACAGTCGCAAGTACTCAGAAAATGAAAAAATAGACGTCTAAGTCCTTTTTTATCAAAAACTTACTAAATTTACATTTCAATTGTTTCAACAACCAACTTAATATTTTCTTTAACTTCACTTTTTAAATTTATATCAAACAAATATTCTTCTTCTAGGACTTTCGCCAAAGAATTGCCTAAGAAAAAGCAAATGTTTGGCTTAGACTCACCATTCATGGTCAGGCTCGCTCGGCTGGCTGTTACTAGTCACTTGGCGACAAGAGCATAGCACTGTTACCAGTCACTTGGCCATGAGGGATAGGCACCGAGCTTTTCCTTCTCAAAACGATAATCATAGCTATTCTGCTATCCTATCAAACAATCACTAAGGTATAAATGGTTCTCCAGCAGAGGTAAGTAAGATGGTGAGGTCTCCCGCATGCATCCATCAATTAAATATTCCAATATATTAAAATATGAGAAAATGAAATGAGAGGACGAGGTAAGGGAAGCAAGGAATCTTACTGATAAACATATGTGTAATAACAACACGAACTAATGATTAACTAATGATTAATGATTAACCCAAATAATATTTCCTGAAATAATATATTTATAAAATTCAAAAAAAAAGAAGGATGAAAAGCCGAATCGAAAAGGATTTTAACAAAAGGACAGTTGCTCACCCTTGCAAACTGATAAGAAGTCGATTTCTTCTCTTTTTATTTAATGAATTTTAAATGAAAAATGCAGAAAAGTAGCAAATTCTTCCTACTAATTAATATCTTCAGAAAAATTCTTTCTCCTTGTAAATGTTCAGTTATTTAGGCAATTTTCCTTAAATTTTTTTCCTCTAACATCTCTAACATCACCAAAATCACCAAAAGAAGAATGTACTTGTGGATCCCCAACAACAATTAGTTTCCATTTTGATAATAGATTTATCCCTTTGGACGACATGGAACCAAACCCATTGCTACTCATTGAAGCAATATATCACTCAATTTCTAATGATCAAATTAGCATTTATAGATGATGCAGAATATATTTAATTACAAATCTTACTAATCGCTTGGGATTTATGCTAGTCAACCACTTCTAGTTCATTTCATAGTTTAGATCTTATCGCGAGTGCGTGTCACCAAAAATCCGAGAATATTCACGTATACTTCTATCTCCAAATAACTTCGTAGATAGGGGAATATCCACAAACACCGTACTTAAAGCTGAAATTAGCCATCGCATTCTATTGGTAGCCAATAAAGCCAACCTAATTAGAAATGCTAAGTGCAGTTCATCCATTACAAATTTATTTATTTACTTGTGTGACCGCTTTCCTGAAGCAATTTCAAATTTAAATGCTAAATATTTAAAATTAACTTAATTGATTTGTAATTTTAAATATAAATAAGTTAATTATAATGTATTTTATAATAACTACAAATTATTTTAAGATAATTTCAATTCAAACCTATCAATTATTATTTGAAAGAATTTTTTTAAGGAGAAAAAATAAATGAACGATAGAAATAGTGTTTTTATAACAAATATATTCGTATATTTTTATCCAAAAAAGAAAAAAAAATTTTCTCTCTTTCCTGCGAGGAAAAGTATTGACAAAATTTCTATTGCCTAAGAAAAAACAACTGCACTAAGGATGTACTTTTCTTTATTTAAGAAGAAAACGAAAAATGAAACAGCTTGATCGATTAAAAAACAGATCATTTTTGAGGTAAAGCAAAGCAGATCAGTTTCGAAACTTTGAAAACCAACAGAAAATTCGTTGCGAGTACGAGTAATTAAAATCAATAAGGCTATTCTATAACTGACTAATAAGCTGAGACTGATAAAAAACTGATATTTCCAGGACAATTATTCAAAAGCAATCGATTCATATATTGCTGGTGGTTTGTCAAGGTCAATTATGTCCTCTTTTCTCTAGAAAAATTCGCAAAGAATCTCTCTCTTCTTATTGGAAAACAATAATCGCAAGTAAATTATTTGTAGATTTTTCTAAAATCGCACAATATTTTATAGGAATATATTAAATTAAATTAAAAATTAATAAATAAAATAAAATTAAAAATAATCATGAAAATTTCTATTTCTATAGCATCTATCACTTGATTCTTTTCATTGACTAATTAATAAGTTGAAATAATTTTAATAGGGAGGAAGCGGTGATACAGCCACTTCCTCAGTACCATCCTGAATTTAATTTTTAATAATAAGGCTCATTCCCGTCATCAAGAGGATATATGAACGAAATGAAATATGATCCTTGACAGTCAAATTTTTTTCTCTGAGGACTTCTTTCAGAGTTCTTTTTATTTGGGTTATACTTCGTAATATATGAAATTACAATTGAGAAATTTTTAAATGTTTAACTATTTTCATTTTATTACTATTAATTGCTATAATTGTTATGCACTATAATGAAAATATCTGACCTCGAGGGTCTCCTGAAAGAATCTCCGTAACTCTCTAAGAACCATAAGTCTTTGCAGTATTACTCCCAGTTGCCATAATGACAAATAAAACCAACTCATATCACATGTTTAATTAATTAAATTCTTAATTATAGGCCGTTATGAAGCTAAAAAAAGCTAGAAATTAAGAAATAGACGGCTATAAAACAATTCTCTGTAAATTTTTTTCTTTTTTTTCATTTTATTACAACCAGATGTAAGTTAATCAAATATTAACGCAATCACTTTGACGTTAATCATCATCAATTGAGAATATATTTTAAAATACTTAAAAATAATTACCATTTGATTTGCTCGTATTCACATTTAACAAATTTGCTCGATGCGAATCCACTCGCCAATAAATTAATCCATAAATCTTCATGGCAAGGCATGACCAATAAATTCATCATCTGATAACAATGAAAGACTTCTTTAGTTCTATTTCCTCTCTTTTTTCTGGATAATTATATATCAAAAAGTGCAATCAGGCAATCAATGAAAAGTCCATGAGAAAAGTGATTAATGGATTTTCTTCCGAGTTCGAAAATTTTGCGTTTTTTGTTTACTTCCCAAATTTTAGATAAATTCTCTCTGCAAGAGAACTTTTCGCTAGACCATTCTAGCAGCAGATAGCAGTTCAGTTAGGTTTTTTCACACTATAATCGAATTTCACTTTTAATGATAATGATAGGTTTAAGGCTTTTAGAAGAGCTATAACGAACAGCATTTCACCCTACTAATCACCTATATTTCAAAACTTAAAAATTAAGGTACCTAAAAAAGAAGAGTAAATGAAAATTTGAAATTGAAGAGTTCGACTAAGAATTTAGTTTAAGGAATGTTGTGCGAAGTAAAATGAGAAAGAAGAATTTAATAAAATGCTTTCGTCTAAATTTCGTTATATCAAATTCAAAATCTCATGAAAAAATGGTATTTTTTTACAAAATTTATTTTTTTCTAAATTTCATTTCATTTCATTTCATTTTTATCGAATAAATAAAATTCTACATTCGATAAAAATTGTGCATTTTATTCGTTTTTTTTGGCTAAAAAATTGTTTTTTAAAATTATTAACGAAATAGGAAAACTAACTATAATATTCAAAAATCCACAATTCCAGAGAGGGAAAATTTTATCGAAGAAATCTTCGTCGATAAGCAATTTTTAATAGATTTAATGCCTAGAAACGGATGAATATATGGATACATAAAAAATAATTTTGAACATCTGCCGACATAAAGCTGACAATATTCTTAAAATCCTTTTTTTTTACACTAACATCCTTCTTATAATAGAATAGAATAACCATTACCTCATTATAATAAAATACTAACATTCGAAAATTCTTAGAAATTCTCCTTTTTTCCTCTAATATTGCTCACAACATTATTGTTGGTTAGACTGACATATTGCTCGTCGCACGGATGAGGCATTTGCAAGCTATTTTTTTATAGAATAAAAAATTAAAAAAAAATAATTTTTAAATTAAAAATTACTAAATAAGTGAAAGAAACGAAGAAATTTCGCTTACATTAGTTAAAAATAAAAAGCCATGAATTTTCCGGAAAGTTTCTGAAAAAAATTCCAACCTAAAAAAAGTAAAAAAAATTAATTGTGGCAAAAAAAATGTTATCTACTTAGTTTATTGAAAAATTTCTGGAATTCACTAAATCAATATCAAACAGAATATAAAAATTATAGGCCTTGAAGAAAAATTATAAATCATATTATAAATTATAAATTATAATTATAAAATTATAAATTATAAATCATAAAAATAAAAATAACCTTAAATTCGCTTAAAAATTCAAAGGCAAAAACAACGATCTGTTAGGGGCCAATCGCGGTCAGATTATTGCACTGAGAGGTTCGAATTCAGGTTCCTACCTCCTCCCCTGCGGTAAATCTAAAGTTTCCCTGAATATTGCTGGTACTTTTACCAGCTTTTTTATATAAACAGACACCTCATGAACACCGCAATCTTCCAATCTGCGAAAAAACAACGAAATGAGCAATATTTTTAAGCTAAAAATAAAATTGAGCGAGCAAAAGAAATAATATTTATCAATGAAAAAATCAAAATAAATAAAAAATAAAAAAATCTGATAAACATGTATGTAAAAATATATCGAGAAAACCTTGACTAAGAAATAAAAAATAATAACAAAAATATTAATAAAGAAATTAATTAATAATAATTAATTAATTAATAATATTAAATAAAATATTAAATAAAATTAAATAATAAAAAATAAAAATAATAAAAACAAAAATAATAAATAAAATTAATAAAAAATAACCAACAAAAAAATAGTAAGAAATTAATGATAATAATAATAATAAAAGCGATAGTAAATAATAATTTAAAAAAATAAAAGCAAAGAAAATTTGCAAATAAATTCGAAAGGAATATCGATTCATGAAAAATAGGCATTTGAAGCGGAAAAATTCTTCACAAATGGCAGCTTTAGGTGAAAATAGAGTTAGAAAAAAAAACAACTCAGTTGATCCAAAAATTTTTAATTCGAATTAAATTAGCCTTAAATCAAGAGAAAGTATTTCTTTTTTTTTGCAGTGCACAATTTAGTACGGTGCACCGAATGGTGCATTGAATGGTGCACTGGAAAATAGCCTTTCGCTAGGGAAACATGTTTGAGGACAGGAAAAATATGAGCAAAACTACAAAAACAAATGGATTTCGATCTTCAATGCGAGATTTACTCCAGTTAAGTGGGAGAGTAATGAGAGTGATTTTTGGAAATAAAAATATGAGCAATGCACCACTTGGCCGAGTGGTTAGAAGAAAAAATCACTTGGCCTTAGAAATCGAGCCAATGGCAATCTAATTTCGAACTTTTTATCTTACATATCATATTTACTATAATTTGAATCGACTTCAAATTGTTAAACTAAATTTGATCTGAAAAAGAAATTCAAATAGTTTAACAAAGCAATTGTAAAAAATTTAAAACGTCCCAATAAATAAGACAAATATTTTAATAAATCTAATAAACAAATATTTTAATAATCCATAAAACTATTAAAATTTTTAAAATTTTAAGCTATCAGTAAAAATCTGAAATTATTGATTAAAATTATTTTCAAAAAATTAAAAAACCATTAAAAAAAAGATAAATAAACCATCAAATAAATAAATAAATAAACACATAAAAATATGTGCTGATAATAAAAAAGATAACGGAGCTCCATGATAATTCGATTATTGGAAAATTAAAATAAAAGTAAAAAAAAGTAAATAATCAAATAGATCATCGAAAATCTATAAATATACTAAAAGCAATAATAGTAAAATATTTTTTAAAAGATATTACTTAAGAAGATATTTGCAAAATTTCGAAATATTGAGGCAAGCAGATGTGTCGAGGAGGCACATAAATTTATGCAAAACAGCATTAGCTCTCGGCAAAATCAATCTTTGCTGACCCTTTACGAAGATATCTGAGAAGATATCGACCCCCTCAAACCAATACACATATTTATTTCCCTTAATAATTTGCCCCGATTCATTAAGAACTGCGAAATCTAATTTTAAATCTAATATTTTTTGTCAATTTTGCCTAAAAAAATTTTTTTTTCGAATTTAAGCAAATTTTCATTTGATTGCATCTGGTTTTGCGCTTTTTTTTTACTTTTAAAAAGCTAAAATAAAATTTTAATGATTTATCTAAATATTATACGCTCCAAAATTTGTGTACTAAACTTATAACTTATAAATTTCATATTGGTACTCACCATTTCTGATTAATCTTCCACCGTTGACTGTTGTGGTACTGGTTAGAAATTTTTGTCACACGATTATATAGCGATCAAAATAGAGGTGAATTGCCACTAATACATTTCATACTAAAGAAGTACAATAAAAATTCTTGAAAATAATGCAGAAAAAGATGTGAAATAATTTTGAGCAAAATTCTAGAAAAATTCGAGCCAAGTGGTCGCAAAGACCTAGGAGAGGCCAAAAAGATCAAAAAAACCCATAAAATTGACACAAGCTTTTAAGCAGCCCTTAACATTATTATGGCTGAAAACTTGAATCTCAGTAAGAAAATTCGAGACAACAAAAAAAACAACTGACATAGTAAATTCCTGCAATGCTCATTGGAAGATATTATTGTTCCAGTGTATTAGTTTACCAACAAAAAAATCTTTTTAACGTAAATATAGTTTAAATATTCTTATCATAAAGTGATCTGAACCGGATTGGTTTGAATCAAATCATTTTTCTTGGTTTTTCTTGGCTCGATAATTTGAACCAGAATTGACGAATTTCAAATTCCCTAGAAAATCTGTTAATGCAGTCAACTAAGCTTTTTTCTCTTCTTTCCGTTACCCTAGAATAAGCCTAGGATTAGGGTTTATTTAAATATTTATTTAAAGTTTTATTGTTTAATAGAACGATTTTCTTTGGCTTTTATCAATCAGTTAAAATGTAAAGTGATAAATATCAAGTGATAAATCGTGATATTTCTTATCCATCAGATTATATCCATTAGATCTAAAAATATCATTTTCGCGATTCAGAAAATCATCTCTTAGTTGTTTAACCTTTTTCACCACATCGATGTTTAGTAATAAACGAAAAAATTTACAGAATCATCTTCAGTCAGATATGGGAATATCTCTCGAACCTATATTCCAAACTTACATCTATAAATCTATAAATCTCACATTAGTATTCACCTGCGAAATTATCATTATCCTCCACCGAATTCTTATCGCATTCCTTCACTAGCATGTGTAAATCCTATACCCAGCTAAAGAAAAGGAGCCAAGTAGTGTTAAAGTGCTGCAACTGACTCTAGAACACTCAAAATATATGCTAATGGATCATCAAAAAATAATATTGAAAGACTCTGGCACTTTCAGTGAAGCGGAACGGCTAAACTGCTTTGGGAATGCATTTCGCAAATTCTCATATTTTTGGAAAATATAAAAAGTTTCAAAGAAAATTAAAATTCTGAGATTTCGCCCGAAGCCACGATGTCCAGAAGATATTGAAATATTAATCTTTATCTGATATCAGTTGCTGCAAGAAAGAACTGTTCAATTTTCAATTCTTAGAGTATTCATTATAAAATGACCAGGACCAGAGATGCTCAACCTGAAAATTCAGATGGTACTGGCGACCTATTTAACTCTATTTATCTATACTCTAAGTGATTCTCTGGCGAAAATTTCTAATCGTACTAATCGAGCAGAGCGTAATAGAAAATGGTGAGTACCAACCATTCATTTAAGAATTGAATTTAAAAATGAATTTAGGAAAATCTGATTGATAATTTCTCAAATCTGACTGATAATTAATAATAATGAGATTTTTCTTTAATCGATATTGCAAAACTGAAAATTCCCTTTTAATTTTCTCGAAGCATTTAATTTTATTTCTTTCAATAATTAATGGGAAAGAAAAGAGTTTCTACCTAATTGCCTTCAAGCAATTATTAAAAAATCCTTATTTTTTAAATCCTTTGAAATCCTTTCATTCCAGAAAATGATTTATTTGATTTTATTTTAATAATTTATTTGTTGAATAATTTTCGTTTATGATAAAATTCATCAAACATTCTTTTTTCATCCATTAAAGATTTCAGTGAATAAAAATTTACTTACCAATTTATTGAGATAGGTAATCCATTGAAACCATTTGCAAATACTATAAACTCGATAAGTTTATTAGCAAATTATTGGTTCATTCTTGGTCGCTATGGATCCATCAAATTTCACCATAAAATTAACATAAATATGCACCATTTTTCACAAAAAAAAAAACTTAAATCTTCATCATTTTTGAGATAAAATAAAACATTAAGCGATTCGCAAATGAAATTATGCGGTGAACGCAATAAGCCGATTTTTGATTGGTGTAGATTTGCTGCTTATCAGTAAATTGTCTGCATCTTATCATTGTAAAGCCAGTGGAACCAGTCTAACCAGTAATGACGAAAACTGTTAGAAGAAGAAGCCTAATAATTTTGGCGTTGGTTTTTTAGGCTTCACGCTTTGGCCAATTTTTTTCTGAATAAATAATTTCTCAGAAATTCGAAACGAATATTTCATAGGATAGGAAAGAATTTCATTTGTCTTGTCCTGTTTATTTAAAAAATAAGTCGTCAAGTTGCAATGCTTCATATAACACATTCATTATTAGCTCGTCTTTTTGAATGGCACCTGTCACTTCCATTATTCATTTTACGCTCGAACAATGCCTTTATAGTTTTAAAATTTACCTAGTCTGCCAGCTTTATCAGCTTAAAGTCATTTTTTCGACCTTAGAATGCACCAAATTTTTTTCGCTTACGAAAATTTTCGATCTAAATGGGAATATTTGAAATTCGCTAAAGCCCTACTTATTAAAAACTTTTTGCTATTCTTTAAAAACCACAAATTTAATTCTTTTAATATTAATTAATTTCAAATATGTAATATGTTTAATATTAATTAATTAATAATTAAAAAGAATTGGTAAAATTGAAAATTTATTAGGAATGAACCTCGAAAAATAAATATTACATTTATAAAATAGCACTGAAATAAATAATTTAAAGCCTAAGCCCTAAGCCTAAAAAGTAAGTCGCTGAAATATAAAAAATAAATATAAATTTTGAAAATAAATAAACAATTCCAATTGTAAATTATGATTTCCTATTTAGTGTAAATGCCTTGAGCGAAAATTCACATCTAAACGAATAAAATTTGGCTGCCCGACAGAGCAAAAGCCAACCCAATCGCTTCGTAAATGGTTATTCCTCTCCAGTTCATATCAATGGTCCTTTAAGGACCCCTTAAAGGACACATAAATGGACCGTACAAGGCTGACGAGGCAACGAGAAATGCTCGCAACACTTATGCGTTATGCGTCCTCATAAATCACCGTTATACCTTCGCTCATTTCACCTCAACCATTGTTCGTATCATTTATGTGTTATAATCCCCCATAATCTCCGTATTGTGCCATTTTATTGTATTGTTTTTCAACCAGTAAAATTCACCGCATTCTATAATCTTTTTCATTTTCTGCTTTTGATTATAATTTTTTTTTGTATGAAATTCCTTATTTATACATTTACATATTTCATTGACAAAGAACTAATAAGCTTTTTGCAGATTTTCAAAGAAATTCGTGGAATAATATAAATTACATTGAAGCCCAATCTGAAATTAAGCCCAAGTTATCGAATACCAATAAAGAAAATTTAGAACTATGTGCGCAGTTCCACTTCAATGGCTAGGCTTGACCGCTGCACGTTGCGCCTAAGATTTCTGACAAAGAAAGAATTAGAACTGAAGTAGCAGCGGTCGTTCAAATTTCCGAATGATAGATTTACTTCCGTCTGCCGTCGTCGAAATTGAATCTTTCAAAGTGACCTTAACCATCACGTCCATTTGAATAAAGATAGATTCTCATGCCCTCTTCAATTGTTGCAATATTTCCCCGTGCTAAATCGGTTCCACTGCACTAGGTAAGTACCAATGTTCATTTATGTGAATTACTAATTATTGTGTGCAGATAAAGCATTTGACGCCAAACTTTAAATCATTCTCGATTAAATTTTGATTTACACTACAATATGCACAATAATATATTATCTGACAAATTAGCGATTTTTATACAAGCAAGCAGAACACTTGACCTCTGACCTCAACAAAATCCGACAATTTAAAATCTTTATCTATAATTTGTGATATATCTCGGCCTCTTATGATTTCGTTCTAAGACCAAAGGCACAAAAAATTCCATGATCATCACTGAATTCAGGACATAATAGCCAAATATTAATTCTTTAAACCAATTAATCATTGTTTTATCAGTGTGTCGATGGTTCTCAACACTCCCTAAAGGTCTTTGGGGTCCTTTCGGAAGTCCTAAAATTGAGAACCAAATTCTATGTATTTGCCCTTACATGAATAATTTAGGATAATAATTTAAAATTTTTGCCAGTTTAGAGAGCGAAATCTTGAGAATAGCTGGCTTATTTGTCTTTTCACTCACAAAAAGCACCAAACACCGAACTAGCGAATTGTTCCTTTTTTATTCTTAATTTCGATAATAAATTTGAATAAATTTTGAAATCCGAAGCTCAATATTTCACAATAAAAGTGGTAAAAATTAGTATACAAATTATACTTCATGGTCTAATAAATCTATGGCAAGAAAAATTCCACATTAGATAGGCAGTTGAATCGCAAAAACTGGCAACTTCACCAGGATCACTTTATGGTTAGAACAGGAGTTTGGATAAAAAAATGCACAAAAAACAGCTAAAGATCTTTTGAATGCGTCAAGTTAAAAGTCTCAAGAATAGTAAATCACTTTCAAAATAGGGGTCTGAAATAATTCAAGAATTTTGATATCAAAATTTATTCTGGAATAACTGATAAATATTGATAACTGATAAATACTGATGCTGATTACAGTTTTCCTTCAAAAAGTCGACGAAATTGGGGTGAATCTGGGTTTAAAAATTTGAACTAACCGCCAAAGCATGCATACCAGGAGAACTGGTGAATAAATGCGCAACAATACGCAACGGCCGTAACGGTACCACAGTGGCACAACAGCTCATAATAGAAAAGTGGATCTGAATGCGGTTCGCTTATTTCGCAAGGCAAAAGTAAAGATGGCCAATGGAGATAAGAATGGAATCTTGCTTGGAATGGAATGAATGAAAAAAGAATGGAATCAATGCTTTCAAAGGTCGTTTCGCTATGAAGAGAGTTCTGTCGAGCTAAATTTAGCTTCGATGGAGCATTGAACATATCGGAAATGCATTCGGAGCCCCATAATCTCTGCAATCCACAATAAGACTTTCAAGGAACAGTGTTCGAGTCAAAATCTTTAAATCGTTGTATTCTCTCTTTTTGAAACTCATCTTCGAAAGATATGTTTTTTTCACTGCTTTGAGATAAAAATCAGATCAGATCACATGTTATGGTATTCTGATAATAATGAACGCGATATGATAATCTGATAATTATGAACATTAAATCGAGAGATTGTGGATAAATATAGCAGTAAAAAATTCGTCTTAAAATTAATCTAAATAAGATTTAAATTAATTAATCAAAATCATAAATTCATGCACTTTTATTCCTAACGGCAAGGCGAAATTCCTGCTGCAGCTAGGAACATTTTCTTCCGCCGCTCAGCGAAACCTTTGCGGAATTGCTGCCCCGAAATGGAAGTTCTACCTCTTTATAACACATACAATCCTGTTATATGGGCCATAAAACATGGCTAATGAGCGTGGAAGATATCAGAAAGGCTTCCGCGAGGTGGGAAATTCGAAAGAATTTTACGGCAAAGATAATGGAGCTAGGAAAAAGTTAAGGCAACAAACTGAAATTTACGAGCTATTAAGGATATACAGCGAAGAACTAGAAGAAAGTATTTGAAGAGCATAGGTAGAATATTATTGAAAAAGCAATGCACCTGATTCTTTGATGGACTGTTTCGTCTCTAACTTTAATTTTCTGGTACTGATTGGTATCATGTAAGATGAATGATTAAGTTTTAGATAAACATTACTGAGAATTTGGCGAAAACTAAAACTACGAACCTCTTTCCGGAATAATATGCACTGAGAAAAAGATATATGCAATTATCCACAAAAAACATAAGATAAAATATATAGAGACACTTGTTGGATATCGGATACCACACACTGGATTCACTTAAGAAAATAATATGACGATTGGAGAGGATAAACATACTCTGCGTTATCATATCAGCGATTATCAGCAAGTGATTAGCACTCAGATAAAAAATATCAGCGACTCTATCGCGATCATTCAAGGACTAAGTTAAATCCAGGATTTCTGAAGTTTCCCGCAAAATGAAATTCAAAAAATTGGCCGTTTGCCAAAAAGCTGGGGTCGAATTTTACAAAAAATAAGTTTATCGCCGCTGGCTTAATCGTTTGTCAGGTTGTTGTTGTTGTTTTTCTTCGAAAAAAGCTTGGCAGTTGTTTTTTCGTTTCAATAAGAAAAATCCTCTCAATTTTTCATGAATTCAGCGGAGAATATTTAAATTCAATTCCTGTCGATCGATGAGAGAAAAAAAAGTGAAATTCGAGTAGGAATGGTGAATCAGTCAGTTTATTTCTCTTTCTGTTCCTCAGGTGACTCTCTGGTGAAATGGTTTCTTTAGAATAAGCTAACCGTGCCTAATGGTGCGTATGGCCCGAAGGTGATCGCTTATCGAATACTGATTTATAGTCACCGAGGAAAAATATTTGTTTTCTAAAAGAATTTTTTTTTTTTGCTACTATAAAATATTTATATTAATAATTTTGTGACTTTAATTAGAAAAATTTATTGATTTACTAGCGAAAAGTTTCCGATGTAAAATGACAACAAATATCAAAATATATTTATTTTCATAAAGCATTCAAAGCTTCTGTCTATCATAGTTTTAACTTAGAGGCAGAAAGTGTTGGTTCGATTTTTTTTTTTTTAATAAGTTTAGATATGAATGCTTATCACTGCTGGAAATCCCTTTATAAATCTATCGAGAAGTGAGCGCCTAGCGGAAAGTTTATCGTTCATAATTTGTTTCTCTCAAATTTACACTTTGTCTATTGTAGTTCGCAAATTATATCAGTCATATGATAAATAGTGTTCCATTTTATTTTGAAATTTAAAAATATTAAAAAAATAGAAATAATCATATATTTAATTTTATTACTCATATTACTCAATTTTACATATTACTCAATTTTATTTCTTTTTGTTTTCATTCGAAGAGATGAGTGTTTATTTATATTTTTTTTATATTTTAAAGGTTCAAATTCTAATTTCATAATTAGCAATGAATGAAGAATCAATAACGATGGCATTTTCTTATCAAGGTGATATGCTTATGGAACACGATGATTTATATGTAAGTTGTTTTTGGTCGCTTATCATTTATTTTTAACATTCATTGATAAGTGTGTAGCTATAGGGGAGTTTTTTTAGTTTTTAACCCTGTAAAAAATTTCGCATAGCGTTTTTTTAAAATTGTAGGCACCACTTTTTTTATTCAACTATTTCTGTTTATAGAGGATCACAATATTGATTTTTCTTTCGCTATTATTGTATAGAAAAGTGACAGTTTTAATATTTTTTTTATAACTCTTCGCTACCTTTTTTTTTCTGGAAAAATGATAAAAAGATGTTTTAATACTTTTAGTTAGTTTTGAATTTAATTTTTTAGATTGTTTTTTATTTTTTAAAATATAAATTCATCTAATTTTTCATTTAATTTTGTTATTTTGTAATTTCATTTTTTTGTTATCAATATTATCATTATATGTTTATATTTTTTTAAATATTTTGTTTATTTTCATATTTTTTATTAAATATAAACTTATTAAATAAGTTTTAGAGCGTATCGACGGCTGATTTAATGGCTGATTTGTCGTTGAAAGAAATCGAGAAGGATTTTAGCGAAAAATATTTGAAAGAACGCGATATTTGTTTAGAAGTAATAAATTTTTTACTAATATTTTTTTTAAATATTAATTTTAAAAATTCATCGCATTAAATTGTCATATATCATTAAATAAGATAGATAATATTTATATTAGTCAGTTACTATAGTAAATAAAACTAATATATAGTTGAAAGGAAATTTCTATAATTGAAAATTGGTAGACAATTTTAAATTTTCTTAAATATCGTTAAATTCGGGAAAGATTCATTAGATATGTAAATTAGATATGTAAATTGTGCAATAAGGAAGCAGGCATATGGAATTTTTGGTTGAAATAACTGATTATTAAGTCGTGAAGTGCGAAATGGATAGATAGAATTTGCGGTTTTCTTTCAAAACAGTCAGTGGGAAAATTGATAAGAATTTTAAAAATGAAGATACAATAATTTTTACATAAGTAGGGCAATTTTTATCAGAAATTTATTTTTACCTTGCATTTTTATTTTACTTTTTTATTTTATTGATTCAGTTAGTTTTTATAGTGAACAACATTTTAAGAAAAGAAAAGTTGTGCGTTATTTTTTTTTCGTCCTGAGAAATGCTTTCCATATTTAGACATCAGCATTGTTCATAAAAGTTGTCTATTGTTTGGTTGTCAAAAGGCTATTAATTTGCAAATAGTTTTAGCGAGTTTTAGCGAAAAAAATATTTGTGGGATTGCTTTGATTTTTAATTATTGATGTAAATAAATATTAGTTAAAAAAATAAGCAGTTGACAGGATTAAAAATGGCTTAGCATTATTTACGTTTTACACCAATTAGTTGTATAAATTTGTGTAATGAAATATGATTGCTGTTTATAATGACGCCTTAGGAATAATTTTATTTTTTGAATTATTTATTGAATTTTACATAATACATAATTTCTTCATTTTTAGAATTTTTCAAATTGGAACAATAAAGATCAAGTAGATTATGTTAAACAGCTTATTAGAAGAATGTGCCACGACCAGCATGGACAGATTGATGCGTTTTTCAGACCAATTCTTCAACGTGATTTCATATCATTGTTACCAGGTTTTTTTTCTTAGCATCTTCTATTTCTTATTATATCGTTTGTTTGATTAAATATGGATATTTCGCAATATTTATTTCATATATCTCAAATTTGGTTTAAATTTGGAAATTTGCTAAAATTTGCAACTTCTGTTTAATCTTTCTTCTTACCTATCATCTAATATTTAATGTTTATTTTTTTCACTTTTTTCATTTGAATTTTTCAACAGAAATTATAAAAAAATTTTCGTAGGTAATAAAATTTTGTTAAATTTTAGACCGATTAGCAAGACATATTTTATCGTATTTGGATGCTCCTTGGTTAGGAGCTAGTGAACAAGTATGTCGTACCTGGCAAAAAGTAATTGCTCAGGGCAAACTATGGCAAAAACTAATTGAACACAATGTGAAAACAGATATTGTTTGGAAAGGTATAGCAGAAAAGCGCGGCTGGTTTGTTTCTTTTAATTATGTTTTACATTATCTAATTGGTTATATTGGTTACATTTTTGTTTAAACCCAATAATTTGTTTATTTAACGATTGAGTCGATTATTTTCCGTTTTAAAAGATTTAAAATTTCAGAAAATTAACTATTCCAGGCTTAAATTTCTCTTTATCAATAAAGATATGGCACATACGTTGATTTACAAAGAGATGGGATATGACGATGTCTTAAGTGAACAGCAGAGGTCAGCCATTCAAATTTGTTCTATCCATTCCATTCAAATTTACTGAATTTTTTTCTTTTTTTAAATTTTTAATAATAAATTTTATTCAGGACAACATGCGATTCACTTAATGTGCAACATTGTTTCTATAGGAAACTTTATCCTAAAATCTATAAAGATATTGAGCGTCTGAAATCTAATTGGCGAAATGGCCGTCACGTTCTTTCACGCATTACGTGCCATTCCGAACCTAGCAGAGGTTGATCTGCCTCGTATTTTTCATAGTCTAGGAAATTTTTTCAATTTTTAGCATAAAATTTTTTTGCAGGAGTGTACTGTTTGCAATATGATGACCAAAAAATAATTTCTGGTTTGCGAGACCACACAATTAAAATTTGGCAGCGTGATGGTTTGCAGTGTTCACGAACGTTACGAGGTCATAGCGGATCAGTATTATGTTTACAGTATGATGACCGAGTAATTATTAGTGGCAGCAGTGATACTACTGTTAGGTACTGGTCATATGCTTGTAATTTGTTACTCTATAATTAGCATTTTTTAAAATATCATATCATTGGTACATCATTAGAAAATAATTTCAGAATTTGGGATGTACATACAGGCGAATTGTTGCATACATTAATTCACCACGTGGAAGCTGTTTTGCATCTTCGATTTCAAAACGGAATGATGGTAACTTGGTAATGGACTTGTTTTATTCTTTTTTTTTCGAATTTTTTCAATTTGTTGAAGATTTTTCAAAATAGTTTTCTATATCAATTTATATTAATTTAATTTAATTTACATCATTTATAAATATTATCAGTTTTTGTTCATCTTTTCTTTTATTCTTAATATTTTATAATTAAATTAATATAAATTGATCAAATCAGCTTTTTGCTCGTTTTAATCTGAAGTTAAAAAAAAATTCTATATTGTTATCTCACTATGAACTGCTCAATAATTCATATTTGTTGAGATAATTTTAATAATAATAATTTTACAGTTCTAAGGATCGTTCCATAGCAGTTTGGGATATGATATCTCCAAGAGAAATCAATGTTCGTCGTGTTTTGGTTGCCCATCGAGCTGCTGTTAATGTTGTGGATTTCGATAGTAAGTATATCGTTTCAGCATCAGGTGATCGTACTATCAAGGTATAATATTCAAATTAATTTTTGATTTTTTACTTTTTTTACTTCAGATTTTTCGTCAACATAAAAGCTATTTTTCAAAGGTTTGGAGCACAGACACTTGCGAATTTGTTCGTACAATGGCTGGCCATCGTCGCGGCATCGCCTGTTTACAGTATCACGATAGGCTTATCGTATCAGGGTCCAGTGACAACACTATACGGTTTAATTTTGTCTAAATGATCATTGCTCAGAATTCCTCTGGTGCTTTATTGTCAAATTTTTAAAGGCTATGGGATATCGAAATCGGAAGTTGTTTGCGGGTATTGGAAGGCCATGAACAACTTGTTCGTTGCATTCGATTTGATTCGAAACGAATTGTTTCTGGCGCCTATGATGGGTTTATTTTTTATCAATATTCTTTACAAATTTTCTGGTGTAAATTATTTGTTGAACTAATATTGATTATAAATATCTTTCTGTGAAATTTAAATTTTTCGGTAATTCAGGCGAATTAAAGTGTGGGATTTGCAAGCAGCTTTGAATCCGCGATCACCTCCAGAAAGCATTTGTTTATTAACTTTAGCGGCTAGTTTTTGAATTTGTTTATTATTATTGTTTATTGTTTATTATTTCATCATCCAAACATTAAAGTGTTAAAAAATGTTTACTTTTCATTCTTTATTATTTAAAAACTGCGAGATTATTAGCTTTTCTGATAGATTTCGTGGTCTTTTTAGTTTTGCTATTAATTTAAACTTTCAGCAACATACGGGTCGAGTTTTTCGTTTGCAGTTTGATGAATTTCAAATTGTCTCTTCATCGCACGATGATACAATTTTAATATGGGATTTCATGGACTCGCGGTCTGTTGGAGTAAATGAGGAAAATACGGAGATCCTTGATGATGGTGCACCACCGGCTTTGGCAGCAATAGCTGCAGCAGCCGTTCCACAACCTGTGCATAGAGGCGACAGATTCGCTCCTCGTGTATTTCCCAATGAAGATGCCTCAGACAATGGTGACTGTAAAATTTTTTTATTTCAGTTGCACTCAAAAAAATTTTTTTGTATGCAGAAATAGGATAATAAAATATGGCAAATTCTTGTGGCTGCATAATTAGACGATATGCACTATGTAAACCTTCTTTGTAGAAGATGAAGAAGATAATCAACGTGAGCAGTTGGCAGCTGCAGATGATGGTGATATTCAAGAACATTTACGGTTTGTTTTTACAGATAAGAAAAATTGGATTTTCAGTGATGTGTCTGTAAGGAAGAAATTAATCGTTAAAAATTCTTTTCTAGCTATAAATCGCAGAATATTCTATTTTTCAGGGAGGGTTTTCTTCATGGTCAAATGAACGAGGAACCTGATTTATGACATTTTAAACGCTTAAACTTTAAATTATTGCAAATTGCTGTAAGTATATCTGGGCAGCATTTTCCTCAGCCATTAAAATTTTTGTATTTTATTCAAATTTATTTACTGTTTGGGTCGCCTAATGACCTCTCTTAAATAAGGCTATTCATATCTATATACTGGTGGTGCTTCCAGTCTTTCATATTTATTTACAAAAATTTTTTTGAGCTACAGACGGGCGCAGCGAGGTTAATGCAAATATTCAGCTATTCTTTAATTTTGTCATGAATTTCGCTGATCTTTGTCATCCTTTACAGCTTAGATTTGAAATTTTTGATTTCTTGGAATTTGGTTAAAATTTTGCTTGATCATTCACGCTATTTAAGATTATGCTTTACGCCTTTGTATTTTTTCTTATTATTTTCATATGTAAATTTGATATTGTAAATGAATTTGATGTTCATAATTGTTTGAAATTTTTATTTGATTTTTTTAATGGAAATAAGAAACGCGTTAGGAATTTATTTAGAAAACTTTTTACATATTGTTGCCTTAATTTTTCAAAATGATGTATTTTAGTCTCTTTTATTTTGTTTGAGACGTTACGTTTTTGTTGTTTTCACTTGAATGAAGACAAGGAGTTTTTCTTGTCGAATAATTAGCATTTATAGGCTTGATGATGTTGTTTGAATATCGTCTAATTTTATATTTCTTTCTTTGGATCTATTCGGCAAAACAATTTATCTAGCACTATCGTATATAGCGAACTGTTTTATTGCTTAAAAAATGGCTTTTAATAATGAAATCAAAATTTATTACTGAAGACGTTTTACGATGGTATATTTAGTCTTTCGAAGCATATACACATGATTTGATGATTAAAACTTCTTTTGTCTATTTATTTATTTGTTTTATATTCAAATTATACAATTTTCCTTATCATTCCTCTCATTTTAATATATATATACAAATATTTGTATTTGAAAAAAAAAGGAATTTTCACGTCGAAAAAGATTTTTGAAATAAATTATTCTTTTTTGTTTAGTTCTGCAGTGTTTTAATCACTGAAAATATATCCTAATTTGAACAAATTTGTAGGTCTTCACAGTCTCTCGGCGGTTGCTTTATGCAATTTTTATTACAAGCGATTGAATTGGAATGAAAGTGCTATGAAGTGAATGTATTATGCAGAAATTCTCCGTGTTCACAAGTTTTACTAAATATAAATGTTTTTTCCATTGTTTTATATTGGGTGAACTCTCCAATCGAGATGATATGTTGAGCTTTTCGTAATGCTTCTTGTTTATGAGTCTTTTTTTAAACCAATGTTTAGTCATGTTTAGTCAATAGCGACTTGCCAAGAATTGGCGATCTTTTTTTTAACATATGGAGATAATTACATGTTTGGAAGTTGAGATATTTATCGGTAAGGAATGAATATCAGAGAAATATTAACAAGTATGAACATCCCTGAATAAGTTAGCCAAGAAGTCGGTGGTAATAGGTTGCCAGTATTACGACCACTTGGATTTTTCAGTAGTAGACTTTTTAAATATATCAGCAGAAGGAGGCGAACTCTTGCTTTTAAAATGATAATATGAACCATTGTCTTGTGGATTAAAGATGGATGTCAACAAATAGTTTGAATATGATTTTTTTCGGTAGAAGGGGATGATTTAAAGAAAACTGGAGAAGAATGGAAATGGTGGGCGAATACAGACGGATTCATACCCCGAATACAGGTTAATGATGACGAGGATGAACCTGTTATTAAAAATATGATTCATGGGATGCAATTTCAGCTACTCTACTGAAAAAATCCCACCTTAGTAATCAGTCAGCCAAATTATAAACAATGTACAGAAAAACATGATAAAAAAGAATTTTTTTACGGCCATTATTAACTGATATTTTTGATTTGGTTAATTCAACTGTCTACTCCCACTATTTGGGATAAGTATAAATTTTCCTTAAAAATGGTTATTTAAAATAGCCTTTAGAATATTTGATAATTCTAGGCTGTTTGGTTCGACGAGAGGTCTTTATGTTGCTCTTTTTTTCTTCTGCTAAGGGATAGACTGAACTATGCTTTAAATAATCTAAGCAATATACTATTCAGCATTTAATGTCTTTTAATTTATTGGTAGCGAAATGCTTAGTGAACTTCACTTATTTTATTTTAAATTTTAAGTTATATATTATTTTAAATTATTATTTTATTATTATTATTATTATTTTATTTATTTTAAGTTATTTATTTATTTTATTTTATTTATTTTGAATTTTTATTTAAATTATTTTAAATTTATTTTAAATTACTTTACTTTATTCATTTTAAATTACTTTATTCATTTTAAATTATTTATTTTAAATTATACTTTCAAGGCTTTTAATTTAATTTTTATAAAATTTTTTATTTGTCACTTCTTCAGTGATGCGTTGATATGTTCGAAATCTCTGTATTTTATCGCTTTTGATTGTTTCTTCTTCACGTTTTTATTTTATCCTAATTTTATTGGCTAATATTTGATAGTATATTAAGTATGCCATAAATTTTCAGTTAAAAAATGTTGGAGCTTGATGAAACAATGGGAAATATAAAATTTTTTAAGATGGCTATGGAAAAAGCCAAATTTTCAGCACCATGGATGAAGAAGAAAGAATGCACAAGTCAACAGTGGAATCCATATAGTTTTGAAGGAGGGTAAATCTAGTTTTGCTTTCATTTATAACTATTTGAACAAAAAGTTTCAGTCGCTAATAATCGCTACTATCGCTATTATCGCTAATAATGTTTTTTAAATGATTACAGCCAATAGGTCAAACGATTTCTTATTGTTTTAATTCAGAATTATAAATATCATCTATAACCGTATTTTTTTCCATCCTAACTGAATTTTTTAGTAGAATTTCAAAATATTCATCGCATGTGCTGATTTCAGAACGACGGCTGCAATTGCTGGTGAAAATTTTGCAATAGTGGGTGGTGATTCACGATTAACACAAAGTGAAGTTAACATTTTAAGTCGTGGCGCTGATAAGATACATCTTCTGTTAGTATTCTTGTTTTTTCGTTTATGAAAAAAAGTTTAATTTTAAAAAATTCTTTAAATCTAATACTGGTTTTATATTATTATCAACTTATTAATTATAATATTTGATTGGTCTTTTAAATTTGCATTGTAATCCATAATTACATTGCAGAAATGATTCGATAATTTTATCATCTGCTGGATTCTGTGGTGATATCCTTCAGCTGAGAAGACTTCTTCAGGTTAAAAAGATGTTTTTAAATTTTTTTCAATAATTCGTTCATGCTTTCTTTCTTGTATTTGTTTTTTCTTGTATTTCCTTTTTGTAATATTTGCTATAAACAACTATTGAACAAAAGTTGTTTTTTATTAATTTTGCTTTATCTTTAGCTTACTTCTTTTTTTATCATTAAGGCTCGACTACACAAATATCGTTTTGATTATCGCGGAGATATGACAGTTGACCTTTGTGCTGAATTGCTATCAAGAAATCTTTATTACCGACGCTTTTTTCCTTATTATACGGAATCGATACTATCTGGGATCGATGAAAATGGTTCTTGTTCAATAACTGTTTTAAAAATTTCTCAATTTTTCATTTTCTTCAGGATAATTGCATCTATTAAAACGCATATTAGATTTGTTTTATTCTTTTTTTGGGATTTTATGTTTCAATTTTTTGTTCTTATTTACCAAAGGAGTGCAACATTTCAGGTAAAGGAGCTGTTTTCAGTTACGATTCTTTAGGAATGTTGTCTCCTTCTCCTTATGCTGCTTCGGGACCAGGAGAACCGCTAATAATGCCATTTTTTGATTGTCAGGTAAATTTATTAGCATTAATGTTTGCAGTACTAAAAAAAATTGGTATAATTTTTTAAAATTTATATTTCGCACTTTTTTCCGATTTTATTGGTTATCTTCATTTTGTCTTTTTTATTTTTTTTGCTTTGTCAATTTTGGCTTCACAATTTTTCTTTTCTCATTTACAGATATCTCATGTGACTCTCTCAGATGAGGTTGAAAAACCGATATTATCGATTGAACGAGCAATTTCACTAATGAAAGATGCTTTTCGTATGGTTACTGAACGTGAAATTAGCACTGGTGATAAAATGCATTTAGTGATTGCAGAACATGATAAACCTATTCGGAAACTTATTGTTCCTTTGCGTGAAGATTAAATTCATCTATCAGTTGTTCAGTCTTTTAAATTGTCTTATTTTTTACTTGTTATTATTAAATAATTTTAATTGAAAGATTTACTACATTTTAAATTCTGAAATTAAGAATTATTATATGGTAATCTCTGAAAGCACCTTCATATGTGCTAAAGCACTCCTGTTTGTTAAGTTAACGCCTTCGAGAAGCATGACTGTTGATGTTGAAAAAGAAAATTAAAAATTAAAAGAATGAAATTATGGTGGATACATGCGACATAAGAAGCATAAAGACAGGAGAGCTCAAGCGTAATAAAAGTTGGAACTACTACAAATTATAGATCTTAATTATTGCCGAATCGAGGTGACCTGAGGTTGAGCATTTTCAATTAGAAGAAACACGTCGTTTATTGCTCAAAAATGAAAAATAAGAAATGGTACAGTTCGTACAGTTGGAAAGGATATAGCAAAAATAGTATTTTACTATAAAGAAATCACTGACCGAATAATAATCGATTAATTCCGTCTCCATTAAAATGGCGATCTTTCAAGTTTATGTTCCAATCATTAATACAGAAGAAAATATGATGACACATCAATAGACTTCACGAAATGGAGTATATAGACTATAATATTATTGCTAAAAAGAGGAACTCGTTAGAACCATAGGTTGTGGTTGTGGAAAGTTGATTGTGGAAAAGATCACGGATCACTCGTGTGCAAGTTTCAAGCTAAAAAGAAGGCCAATCAATTTCCAGTAAATAATGCTGGACATATTCGCACCATTTTCAAGAACATTTGGAATCGCTATGAGATCCTCGTCATGGAAAGGGAACCAGAGGAATTACTGAATGAATTTAAAGTTGTAAAGCATGAATTATGAAATGACTGTCAGAATGAAAAATGTGAAAGTACCAAATTGGATGGAACCTCCTTCGTGATTTAGAATCTTTTAAAAGATTTTCCTTTCCTTTCCAATTTTTTCCTTTTCCATCTTCAATATCTTTTAAAAATATTATGGTTTCTGACTGTGGAAATAATCACGATAAGAAGAGAAGCTCAAATCAAGAAAGACAAAAATCACATACAAAAAGGAACTTAACAAAAAGCCTTTAAAAGAGAGAGACAGGAACAATATTAAAAATATTGAAAATGGAATATAAAAAAGGAAAAAACCTTTTAAGAGAAAGGCCTAACCTGGAAATGGGAATGAATAAAAAGCAACCAGTTCAAGAGATCAAAGGAAGATAGAAGGAGTACAGTGAAATATTGTATAGATGCAAATCTCCAACTCGCGGTCCCAGAAAGCTAATAATACGACCCTAGCGTAAACCTGAGAATACACTGGAATTTCAGTTACTTCCACTGAACCAGACACATTTTATAATATCCAACCAGCTTTGTGTTGGCCTCTTTTCCCTCAATTTTTTGTTAAAAAATCCACTTATTTTTATCATTTTCTATATTTAATTAATAATTTCATAATTTCAAGTTGGTGATGGATAAAGGAAAAGAAAACTATATCGCAGATTTGGCGTGAAAAAGTACCATCATTTGTCCAGTGCGGCAAAAAAGCCATTTTTTTTTGAGAGCCCTTACCATTACCTGTTAAAATCACTCCGCTAGCTTGCCGCACTGGACAAATATGCTAGGAGTTCTGTGGCGATAGTGATACAGATAAGTCGCCATCACCACCAGGATTTTTGAACAGATTTCCTCTTGCGGAGGATAGAACCTCAGCATCGGCGCTCTGAATTGAGCAACAACCCACTGAGCCATTCTATATGGATAAATTCATGGTGAGGACAACAAGAATACCCGGAAAATGACAGCAGATCTGAATCACCGACCAACTGATTGGAAAGGATCAATCATTATGCCAGTAAAAAAAGAATTTGCAAACTACCGTACAATATCCTTAATTTCAGATGCTAATAGCTTACGATAAACCAAAGCAGCTTAGAGATGCCAGATTTTAAGAAGCCGTCTGCAAGCTTCAGTTCTAAACATTAAAAAAATAGAATCAAAACCAAATAGAAAGAAGGCTAAACTAATGATAACAGGTAGAATAACCAGAATTAGAACTGATAATCAATGTTATGGATAATCTCCGGATTTTAGGATCAATCACCAAGCTAAAAAGTACGTTGGCGTTTTAGATTAGTGCACAGCAGTCACGAAGAACTGATAATGCCGCTACGTGACTATGCTTGCAAGGATTAAGCAAGCCACAGTATTATCCCTTGTGGATGCGAGACTTGGATTTTAACAAGGCAAATAGGAAGAGTATTGATGCTTTCTTTCCATGTTTAGTGTTGGAAAAGATTCATAAGAATACAGTGGACATTTAAGCAAATATCGATGGTTCATCGAATTTCCTTAAGGCATAAATTATCTCATTTTGGACGAATAATACGAGGACTCAACTCTCTGGAGTAGGATCCATTGCTGGGAACTAAAAGAAGGAAAGAAAAGGAAGGGGACAATCTACAAATGGATGGACTCAGTCACTGAAAAAATGAGTGCATCATTGACAGACTTAGGAGCAATTTCGGCAAAAAACAATCTATCTGTATGGTCGCTAGGAGTTGAAAACGACTGGATCATGCATAAACAATCAATAAATCCGGTCGACTATTGTATCCTTTGATCAGTGACGTTCTTCGATAACTTTTTGCGACATTTGGAATTATTTTTATGCGATCGCGAATCATGGCAGTTATATAAAATATAAATTCATGCTGCTGATGGTGAAAGCTACGAGTTGCTGGCTATTTGCTCATTGCATGAGTCAATTTTGTTGCCGAACTGGTTGATTGCTGTCGACCTAAGATTGGAAAGTGATTGATCGGCCATGGGCCGTGATGCTGTTTGTGTGTGCTGCGGTTTAATTCTACACTATTAGTCGGATTCGGATGCTGCATCATTTTTTTTCGTATCGGGGAGACTTCGAATCGTGAAATTCTTTTTTATTTTTGTTGACGTAAGCCAAATTTACGAAAAGAAGACTTAATTCTGAATCTATGGGATTGTTCATTTTTTTTATTTAAATTTAAATCCAAAAAAAATTTTCCAAATTTAAAAAAAATCCAAAAAAATTCAAACTATAAATTATGAATGGCGAATTCTCGAAATTATGAATTATTTGAAAAAATAGTGAAACAAAAGAAAGCGCAGTGAATAGCGACTTCTTCAGTGATCGTGCTGGAAGGCAAAGATTCGGTTGTTTTGCTCCGCAAAGAAATAAGGGCGATTGTTAAAAAGCCCGACTGCTAATGGCGGCCCAGTTGTTTTTCTGGCCAAGTGATTTCGTGGCCGACCATCCCTCAGCCTACGCAGCTAGTCCGATCTGCACTTTTACTGGCTATTTGCAAGGCAAACCTACTCATGCAGTGCCCTATTTGAAAGCCACTTTTATTTCCACCTTCTAAGCTCATACATCGATGGATAGATGGATATACGTCGCTTTTTCGCTTCACTCTCTGTCAGTTCCTCGCACATTAATTGAATATCAGTGATAAAAGTAAGATCGTAAAGAACTAATTCGTTCTTGATTCTCTCAAGTTATTTGGCTTTTCGTGAAAAGAGAATGCGGGAGATTGTATGTGTATGTTTCATCCTTCTTTCCTCATCAGTGGTTGTTCTTAAGATCCCATTTATTTCTTGTGGCTCTCCTTCCTTCCCTTCCCTCTCCCCCCCCCCCCCCCCCCCCCCTCCTCCTCAAATAATTTGCATTTTTATCAATGGACTTATATATTTTACAGTATTTTTACGGTATTTCTTCACAGTAATTTATAGTAAAATGCTTCATGAACAGTAATAATTGATAGTTTTATAATTTTTCTTCTACATCGTATCTGTTGGTTCTATTTTCGCCATTTTTCGAATACGAATTTATGCTAATTCTTATTTTGATTTAAATTATTCGCTCATTAAATTCAAAATTTATTCTGTTAGCATTGTCAAACATTATTCATAAACATTAAACATTAAATATTATTGTATGAATTTGTCGTTTCATATGCCATTGATTTGTATCAGTGAATAGTTTCTTTTTTCTTCACCATATTTGTTTATTTTTTTTAATATTTTTTATTGTATATTTTTATATTATTTATTGTTTTCTAAAATTGGATTTAAGATGAATTGGATATTGAATTTCAAATTGATATTGATCGCAGAATCATCGAAATACTTTTTGGCTATCCGATGCGATGATAGAACCAAATATTTTGCGGTACTAATTCTTTCTCTGTAAGTAATTGAATTCTACTGCAAAATTTCCTTTATAGTCGTATAACCTCATTTCGATATTTTTTATTATTGCCCTATTGGCGGAATAATTAATTACGCTGCTGAATCCACAATTCTTTTTATTTTTATTATTTTTATTATTATTTTTATTTTTATTATATTTATTATTGTATTGTTTATAGCTCATTTACAAAGTTTTCTAATCTTCGAATAGTAAAATGCAGACTGTCTATTGAACAAAATTTCACCACCGTCGAATTTTCGAATTTTATTTTTTTTGTTCCTTGAAACTTACAAACATATTAAATTTACGAGTTGAAGGGAAATTTAAATGTTATATTTATTTTTGTTTTTTTTTTCTTTTCGAATAGAATTCGTCATTCCTCGTTTTATCGATTGATTTCTAACATAAAATTATACGTGAGGGATTGACGTGGATCCTCGGTACCACCAGAGATTTATTTTTATTGCTATTTATTCATTATTTATATTCATAACTTATAATATTTGCGTTTATAGAATGGTTTTTTAGCGAGAATTTTTTTATTTACTATTTATGTTTTGTATGAATAAATTTTATGCTTTAACATATGCTTCTTAAATATTTTTGCTTTATTCTATTATTTTCAAAAATTTAATTAGCTGGAAATTTGTTTTGCCATGAATGTTTCATCAGTTGTTTACTATGTTGAGTTATCATCAATACGAGAAAAATTTATGATTCAGAAGAACGACAAAGGGTGTACTAATATTGTGATTAACCTGTTTTATGAGCAGTTCATTGCAGGCATTTCGTTTTGCTATTTTTCTTTATTAATAATCACTTTATACATTTTTGCGCTAATCATCGTAATATTCATATTTTTTAATATTTTATAAGTGCGAAAACGAAAAATGTTTGCTTTAGCGATATAATTCTTGCGTTACTTAATGTTATTATTTATTAGATTTTATCATTGTTTATGTGAATATGATTGTGGTAATATCAAATAAATGATCGTATGAATGATTGCATCGAATAGGTTTTCTAGAAGAAATGTGAAAAATTTCATAATTTTTCATCTCCTCGCGGTTGGTTTTTTTCTTTTATTTTTAAGCGAAATTTATAAGTTTTAAAATTTTTTCTTAATCTTAGAAATATATGAAATCTTTTTCTTTTCCACTATTCTAGTTATTATTTCTTTTATAAATTTAAATTCATAATTTTTATTCTTTTATTTTTTAGTTATTCTCATTAATCGTCATTTCATCATCTAATTTGCATAGTTTCAAATATTCGTTGTTTAACAGCTTTTCATCAGTAAATCAACCATCATGTCAAAGGTAATTTTTTCTCGATTGAGTGCCATTTTCTTTTCCAGAAATCTGTTACTTTCACTGTTTTTATGTCTTTTTTTTATATTTTTACTCAAAAACATAGCAATTCATTGTAATATTCGCATTGGACAAATATGCCAGGGAATACCTGGCGATAGACATACAGGTGAATCGCCAGCATCACCCGGATTTTTGAACACGTTTACTCCTGCAGGAAATAGAACCTCAGCATCAGCGCTCCGAATTGACCAACAATCCATTGAGCCATCCTATCCCCCAAAATTAAGGAGGATTGTTTACCAGTTTTCATAATTTTTGCCTAAATTTCAAAAATCTCAGGAGTACAAGGCATTAAGATTTATTTAGCCTATTTTTAGCATTTCGTCCATGAATGATGTTGATGGTGGAAATTTCAGATTTTTTTCTTTTTTCATTTTTAAATTGTTTTCATTTTTTCAAAATGAATATTTGGCTATCATTCATCATACGATCAACAGCAGCTGCTAACTCGTTTCTATTCATTTTTTGGTTTTTTTGCGTTTAAATTTACAAGCGAATTTTTTTTTCATATTTTTACGATTTTCGTTTTCTAAAATATACTGGAAAAATTTTATTTATTTCTATACAATATAATTCTTTGTCTCTTTCCACATTATCATCTATAGGCGTTTCGATTTTAAAAATGTGGCCTATTTTATTTAATTTTTTTTCTATTGCATGGTGGAATTATTTGAAAAAATTCGATCGAAATTTTTTTACGATTCTGTCAATTTAAAATCATTCAATCATTCAATTTAATAAACTTATTTGTTATTAGCCTTTTCTATAGTAATAAGAGCAAAAGGAGCAAAAAGAATAACGATAATATGGCCTACAATTTGTGGATTCCTATCTGTTGCCCATCTGATCTTGTAATATCGTAGCATATCAAAGTGAGATCTCCGATTATATTTTTCGAATTTTTATTCTCCAGAAATTTAATTCTTACCATCATACTAATAATCTCTTCTTCATTATGATCTTTCTTATTTGCTCGCTAAGGTAAATTTTTTTTTAATATAATCATTATTTTGAAATAAATTTTTTTATAAAAAGGATGGAAAACGGCTATTATTAACAATATGGCTTCCGCTTATATTTCTTTTTTTTTACATTTACATTTACTTTTTACATTTCTTTTTTTTGAACTAATTTTATATAACAAAGCAATAAAATAGGACGACTCTGTCGTTTTGTTTGAAGTCAGGCATTGTGAGTTTGGTCCGTGACGCTTGAAGAGCGGATCTTTGAAATCCGTTCATCAGATGGTTCTAGAGATTCACATGCACATCTTTTTTTACACGGAACTGTCTCGTTCTAGTAGTAGGTATAGCTAGCAAATACTGGTTTTATTTTTATAATGATCGTTCGATACATAAATTTGCTTATGGTTTATATATTTATTGGATTCATTTTGCGTAAATAAACCACCTTTGATTTGTTTTGCGGTGGAAAATTGCAGTTTTTTCGCTGCAAAATTTCCGAAGTATAAGTAAATAGTATATTTTGATAGGTCATCGTGGGGAACGTCCATCTTATTTCTTAATTAATTTATCTACGAAATTTTTCGTTCATGCATGCAGTGGTAGTTGACAGGCAATTTGTCTTTCCTTTTGGATTTTTTCTTTATGCCCTATGTTTATTACCCAGAAATTTAAAAAAAATTAGTAAAAAATTGTTTTCCAATTTTTTACCCTTTTATAATTGGAAATACATATGCCCTTATATTAATTTAATATAACAAATAATAATTAATGATAAAAAGGAAAATATGACGAAAATTAACAATCTAAAGAGGAAATTACGAAATAATATAGTACAATTCGAAATAAAAGTATTGTAAAGTACATAATTGGGTGCTAAAAAATCGAGATTTCATACATCCTGCATGATATGAATTTTTTAAATAATATCAAATGATATTATCTAAATACTTTTTTAAAGATAGCTAGGAATAGCGCAGCACACAAGCTATATTCTTCGATAATTTATTCCAGTAATTGATAGTACGAATGAAGAAGAAGTCATGAGTCCGTTTATTTTTATACGTAGGTTTTAGTAATTTTGGCCCATTATTAATTCTTGTTGGATTCAAATTTAACTTAAAATTGTAATATTTTGAACAGGCAAGATTAATATAAGCATGTAGAGTCTTACAATATGTAATTTCTTTGTTTTTATTTTTTTCCCCAAATATATTTCAGAGTTTATTAAAAATTACCATAGAAAATTTGGTTTTAAGGATTTTATTGGCAACTGATCAACTTTTTTCCAATCCAGTATGTCCAATTTTGGAAAATCAATGTGATTTGTTGTCGTCGCCATCGAATTATTTTAATGTGTCGCGGATTCACGACAGTTCAGAAGATATTTTCGATGAATTTTCAGCGTCAAATGGTAGCCATAAAGTACCGTTCACATTCGGGTTCGTCGTTAAATTTTTTATCTTTTAATTTCATATTTTACATTATAGTTTTTTAAATTTTAAATTTTCAAAAAAAATTTTGCAAAAATTGTATAAAAATCGATTGACATTGATAATTTCCTTTTGAGTGGTGTCTGTTACTGACGTAATTATTTTTAGTTCATCGCAGTTACCTCTTAATAGCACCACAAATGGCTCGAATTTGCAAGAGAATTCGATGCCACTCGCCGATTCGCTTAAGGATGCATTGAATCAGCCACCTCCAATTGCCACTTTTGATGAATGGACGAAAGAAAAGTTGAAAATTGAAGGGCTGAAAAAAATTCAACGAGTAAGCAGGGCTGACTTTTTATTAAAAATTAATTAAAATAATCAGTTTAATTTTTAATGAGGTTTGTCTATTGATCAAAAAAGTCCCAAAAAAATAGAAAATCGAAGAATAAAAAAAATAATATTTGAAATTTTAGACGAAGAAAACATTTATTTCAAAATAATTTTTATTTTATATATAATTTTATATATAATTTTTTGTTGTTTTATTTTTTATATTGTTTAATTGAATATCAATAAAAGTGATAAATATACGCAATCGATATGCAAAATATTTTAAATTGTTACAATTATATTACTGTTGTTATTATTAAATATATTACTATTAAATTATTAATATTTTATTTGAATTTTATTTAATATTATTAAATTATTAAATATATTATTAAATTCTCAAATATAATAAGTAGAGGTTATTTATAGAAAATTTTGC
This sequence comes from Dracunculus medinensis, assembly GCA_900625125.1. Classification (NCBI taxonomy): domain Eukaryota; kingdom Metazoa; phylum Nematoda; class Chromadorea; order Rhabditida; family Dracunculidae; genus Dracunculus; species Dracunculus medinensis. Next base: position 1,050,318 of record UYYG01001157.1, on the reverse strand, counting down.
AGCAAGATTTATTGGCAACTTCAAATTCTGCTTATATTTCAACTGAAACGAGTAATGGTGCCATTTTACCTTCTAAAATAGAAGGGAATTCGGCGGATAATCAGGTTATTCATCATCAAGAAGCTGCACTTCGTAATTACGCATCATCAGAATGCGGAGCTAAAGTTTTACTTAGCAATAAAGAAGTGGAGAATAAAGTTAGTTGTGACTATCGACTATATCAAATTTAATTTAATTTAATATCTTTTTATATAGAATATCAATAAACTGTTTATAGAATGCAGTGCTAAATGAAAAAGCACGCGATGATTATATGAGAAATCCTTGTGAGCGCGCACAAAGCAAATGGTTTATTATTGAATTATGTGAAACAATTCAGGTTGGTCTATAAAGTAGCTTTTTAATAAGGCTTTTTTTATTTAAGGCTTTTCATTGGCATTGTTTTTATTGAGGTTTCATTTTTCTTTGCAGCCAACGTTCATCGTGTTGGCTAACTTTGAATTATTTTCATCTGGACCGCGTGAAATTCGGTTATCCGCCAGTGAAAGATATCCAACAAATGACTGGATTATACTTGCCGATATAATTGCCGAAAATAGTCGTGAAATTCAGCAGTTTCCTATTTCTGCTAACGGGATATATGCAAAATTCATTCGTGTAAGTATGTTCGCCTATTCATGTACTTTTTTAAAAATCAAATTGAGCGAATTATATTATGAATTTATATTCAGTTTTAAATTTAAATTTTTTCAAATTCAACAGACTTCGTTTCAAGAAAGGAAAATTTTTAATTGAATTTCCTAAATTTCTTAAACCTCTTAAATAGTGATTTAGGTGGAACTTCTTAGTCACTATGGTAATGAACATTATTGTACATTAAGTATGATTCGCTTATTGGGGATTTCAATGGTTGATGAATATGAAGCTGAAGCACAAGCTGCAATTAGTTTGGAGTCTCCAATGCCGTCAATATCGCAGGTCAATTTTTTGCTTATAGTTTTATGATAAATTGAGCTTACCAATATCTAAACGTCTCTTTTGATTTCATTTATTTTAGAATTCGGGAAAAGTTCAAAAAATAGATGACTCAATAAAGTCTGACATCTCAAACAAAGGTTCCGATATGAAAGAAAATATTCAGAAGGATGAAAATATTGAGGTTAATTATTTCTACCTTATGGATTTGTTTATCCATTTTTAATGCTTTAATTTTTTTGAACGATGAAATCATTGGGAATTACCTTTTATTTTCGTTAAAAATATTTTTAAATATTTCTTTTAAATAAAAGTTTTTAGAAATAAATTTATTTTGGGAATATAATAAAGTAACAATTTTCTTCTCTGACATTGTGATAAAGTTTTTAATGATCGTATTGATTTTATGATGAATCCAATTTTTCTCTTCCATATCGCTAATTGTATTGTTATAATCGGGAATTTTAGAAGGAAGGTTCAAAACCAGTTGACAGTATACCTCTTGTTGATGCTGTGGTAAATGCTATGGGTATTATTAGAATCGATAATATTAAAAATGCATTCAGATCTGCTTTTTCACGTGGCATTGTAAATGATCAAAGGAAAAATGAACGAAAAATGTAATTTAATTTCCTTTTCACATTTTTTTTACTCAACGATTTAGTTTTAAATCTAAATTTTATAGTTTTTGATTTGCAGCGTAGAAATTGGTTTATGCTTCAGTTGTCCAATAAGACAGCAAACAGTTAATATATTACTTTTCTGTCGTGCGTTCTTCGCGTCAGAATTCAGCAGTTTCTCAGATTTGGATTTTTTTAGAGAAAGAAAAGAAATCCATATTCGAAATAAAATTTCGAAAAAGGTTATCTATGGTATTTGAATGTGTGTCGTTTTTCATTTATTTGGCCGATAAATTTCTTTTCGCAGATATCATCATTTCTAGCAATTTCTTCGCAATATTTTAGAAGGAGAGAGAGAGATTCAACAGCGAATTGCAAAGGCGAAATCAACGGCAGAAATCTTTTCATCTAAATATGTTTGCGTATATAGTTTTTTTTGGTAATATGTGTCACGAATTCGATAAGTTTTACAAAGAAAATAATTTTGTTGAATCGCCAAATTACGAAAACAATAAATGCAATCCACAAACAACGCATGAATCAGCTCACCAAATTCAAGATTTTGCTGGGAAAAAAATCGTAAATAGTGAGTATTGCAGGATTTTTCTTTTTTTTTAAATATTATATTATGATTTGTTAATGTTATTGGTAATAATGGTTCATGGGTAGATTATTCTGTTTTTGGTGTGGTTTTGATATATTATTGTTTAGGCCAGACTTTACCAGGTGGATCACTCAGTCATAAAGAATCGATATTTTTAAAGCTTAATAAGCGTATTGGTAATCTAGAACTCAATTTATCATTAAGCAATGAATATCTATCGGAATTGAGCCGTCGTTATGTTGAGCAGACAAATGATAGTCGAAAGCAAGTCGAAAAAGCGATGAAGCTTGCGCAGGAAATCGCTTATCGTACTGCGCAGTCTTCACAGCACAACCTTAAGCTTAAGGTCTTGTTTAATTTACAGGAAAAAAATCATAATTTTTAGTTTATTTACAAGTCATATTTGTCGGATTTATGATTTTCCACCGTCCACTGAATTATTTTTTTTAACAAAATTCTATTCATACAATTATCAATTCATATAATGAAGCTTGGAGAAATTTTATATAAAATGAATTACTTCAAAAACTAAGAAAATGAATTACTTATTACTTTTTGCTATTTTGCTATTTACTTATTAGGCTTCTTTAAAGGTAAATCAGCTGAGACGAGAAGTAAGAAAATTAAGAAAAATTGTAAGCATCTTATCACTTCAATGCGTTATTGACAAGAATTCTGAAAATGAACGTGGAGTTGCAAAAGCCTCAAAATCTGTCGAAAAAGAATCTATTGATGATGAAATGTCATACGCACAAATCGAAACACATCATCATCTTCATTCTAATGATAATTTGTGGACAGTGAGTTTGAATCTGAACTATAAATTTTAACAAAATTTTTTTTTATTTTTTGATTTAAACAGTACTTTTTCTTCATAATTTTTTGTTGATAATACTATGTTTATTGAATATAAAGTTATCGCCGTTTATTTGCTTATTTATAGGCAAATTTTGTGTGATTGTCAAAATATTTTTGTCGATTTAAATTATATTTTATAAATATAATTAATTTTATCTAATCGACCCATACTTATTTATTTTTACAAATACGAATATTTTTTTTTAGACCGAACAGTTGGTTTGTATGGTGCTACTTGCTCAAACATGCACAGTTATATTGTTATTTTTCATGCAGATTTGTTATAATCGAAATTACCAGTTAAAAAAAATTGAATTTGAAAAATTGATTGTTGAACGAGTGCAAACTACCATATCTGATATTTTAAAAATAAAAAAAGGTATTGAAATTCTGTCAATTTTTTTCTCTCGTAACAATGAAAATAAAAAAATACCTTTTCTCTTTTTTATGCTGTAGGTTTCAATATTCTGAATTATTTTTAAATTTTTTTTTTTAATATTTTACTTTGTTATGGTCCTCATTTTCGTCTTCCTTAAGAGTTTTTCTTTCTAGAATCAAACGGTAAAAATTTGGTCAATGGATCTTTGGCACATTCCGTAAATTCAGTGCCAAGTGAATCAATTGAGACAGAAATTAGCACGAATAATGAGTTTGCAAAATCATCTTCAAATTCATCAACTGTACAAAAAAATTGGGATCGTTTCCAAACTACAACCAATCATCCAACTAATTGTATATTGGTATCTTCTGACTTGGACGTCACTATTACTCCCAACACCATTCCTTATAACGATAAACAAAGGAAGTTCTCAAATTTATCTAATTTATCATGTGCGACTTCAAGTTTAACTTCGGAATATTCATCGTTATCGAATGAAAATACTGAAAACAGCAAATATTCACAGGAAATGGAACTCAATCCAGCGACAAATGATAATAATGGTTGGCAAGTCGTTAAAAAGTTCAGAAAGCGGAAAAAAAAAGGTTGAAACAGAGTTTAGCACTAGCTAATTTTTTCGAAATACTTAAATAGTTTATTTAAATTATTAATAATTAGAATGGATAAAGAATCATTAATAATAATTAAGTTATTAATAATAATTAAATTATTAATAATAATTAATAACAATATTTTTAAGTATTTATTTTAGCGAAAGGTAGAAATTTATTGAAAATTTATTGAAATAATATTCATTTCAACGGATAATTTATAATTCATTTTGTCGAGAATTATTTATAAGTTTGGAAAAATTGAAAAGAAATTTATTCACTTATTTATTTGTTATGATTTTATCGAAAGATGATTAGACATTTTTTTATTGTTTTTCATTAATATGCAAAGCAAGTGTTTTTAAATAGATTTTAAATATATGTAAACTTGAGAATTGAGAAGTGAAATTATAAAATTTTAGCGGATAAAAAGTTTAAGTCGTTTGAAAGTGAGGTCGAGAAAGAATGAAAAATCTTGGAGAGGTTTAGCATTAAATTTTTTTTTGTGAATGAATTTTATAACTCCATATCTTCGTATTAAACTTGTTTTCCGTATGAAATGTTGCTTGTTTCTGGCAAAATAGTTGGTCTTTTGGAAGAATTACATGGAGAATAGAATAAACAAAAAATATTCTTACCTTTAATGTTGGATGAATGTTTGTAACAAAATGCCAACGAGAAAAGATATAACTGTGGAACAGTGGATAAAGATATGGTGATCAAGTAAGGTTCGCATTTCTGGTTAGGCTCGTTCCACTAGCTCTTAGTACGATGAAAATTTTTGATAGCGAGTACTTGACGACATAAGGCTTTAAATACGATATAAGTACGAGGCTTTTAACATTTCATTTTTTTTAATGAAAAGTTTGATAAATCCATTCGAAGACAGAATGTGAACCTTAGTGCTCAGATGAGAAAGGAGTAAAATTTATGCTGATAAATTGTAATCGTTCATGTGGTGCTCATGTAAATATACGAAAATATCCAATCCAACATGGTAAAGAATGCGATTCAAATTTCACACTAATATTGCTCATATATTTTTTGTAAATTTATTCGATATTTATATTTGCTTAAGTTGCTCATGAAATACAATTAAGTAGAGCTATGATTAAATAAATAAGTTCCATACAAATCCTCTTTTGATCTCGTTTTTAATATTTTTCTCGTTTAATTTAATGATTTATTGGCGAAAGTCTTAATTCAAATTTTCTAATTGTTTTAAAGTTTTTTTAGAAATTTTTATATTTGTGTGAAATATTTATATTTTCATGTAAATAATAATATATTTTTGAATTAATTTTAAGGCCTAATTTTATATATTCGATTTGTGCCAATGGCATCTTTTCAGTTGTTTTTTTTCTATTTTTAGTTTCAATTTCAAACTTTTCTCCTTATTTGTATTTCGCTGTGCGATACATAAATATTTATACGATTTGCATCACTTTATTATTTATTTATTAAAGTTTTTAGTTGTTTTAATTTGGCAATTATTTATTAAAAAAGACAAGAACTTTTCAATTTTTTTTTTAATTTTCATATGAATAAAAGATTATCAATTTTCTTGTTTTTCTACCTCAGAATGAGAATTTTTGCTGAATTTTTTAACTTTATAAAAAATTCTCTTTATTTATAATTTATTTTGAAATCGTAGTTACAATTGTCTTCATGAAGATTATTTAATATTTCGATAAGAAACAGCACTCGTAAGTCGCAAATCCATGAAATTCATGAAATTTGAGTTGAGTTGGAATAAGTGATCACCAATTTGTTCTCCAGTAAATCGATCCTCGATAGACATTTCGGCAGCTGGGCGGATCAATGGTGCTCTTATATCGGCAGGAAATGGACCATTGTGAATGGAAAAATGTTAATTAATTCCTGGCATATAAAATTTATAAACAGGAAAAATATTTTAATGATAAGAATCAGAGTAATGCAAAATAGCGAGATTTTAAATCATAATTTCTATTATTTCTCCTAATGCGAAAAACCATTCGCGGTTTCCGTATGTCAGAGGATCTTCCGTGGTGCAGATTGAGGTGCAGATCGGTGCGCAGCAACCAATCATTGCTATCATTTGAGACTATCAACAATTGCGACTAAACGGTTTGCCAATCCATTTAGAAAAATAGCTATTGTTTGATATTCAAGTAAACTGTGATATTTAATAAATTTTGTTGTTCAAATATTAGTTAGGAGGATCGCTTCATTGGCTTAACGTAATTTTATTAACGAGTCGCTTAACTAGAAATGGCAATGGCGGATCGGTAGTACCACGCGAGGTTTTTGAAAATTATTCTTCTTTCTGGCGTCTCAGCATAGACGTTCCGAAAAGCAATTCGATGAACCATTTTCGCTGCCAAAAGATATGAACTAAATGTTGGATTAAGGAAGACTTTAAATGAATAAACCAGTAAAAGAATTTTGCAAAAAATTTTCCTATGGAGAAAAAATTATAAAAATAAAATATTCTCGGTGAAAATTATTGAAAATTGAATAAATTATAATAAAACAGCGATTCGTTTTACGATTAAATTAGTAAAATTAAAATTATTTAAAAAAGAGAAAATTATTCGAAAAAATTTCTCATTAAAACGGCGAATTATTTTGAAATTTCTAATTTTAAATAAATTTTTTATTTTTCATTATAATTCGAATTAAATCAATTGGAATAGGCAAAACTATTGTATGATTATTAATTGATGCGATCCTTTTCAATATTTGCAAATATCGAAGTTGAACGGCGCACGACGACCCTTCGAGCGACTCGGCAGCGCTTTTCAGCGCGAGCGAAGCCGGAAAAATGCATCAACGATTAATTAAAATACTACATTGCTAAAGAAATTTGCTTTAATTTGATGAAAATTATAATTTAGCTAATTTTTATAAAATTCGAAAATTCGCTAATTCGTCGACTTCTGCAAGTAGCACTCCAAATTTTTGCTTTGGCTGCTTTCATTAACTATGGAGAGATATTTGCCGGAGAGTGAAAAGGGAAGGAATAAAAGCCCATAGCGCTGGACCAATACTTATCAGAGGAGAGAAATCGAACGCACGGTGCTTGTCCTTAGAGTCGAAATATACACTACACGAAAACTCTTAAACTCCTACTTTTACTAATGTTTCGATTCAAATTTACGAAGAGCCAGAATTAATTCGTTTACTAATTATTTTAAATTATTAATTGTTAACTTCAATTAAAAAATATATAGTAAGTACCACGCTATAGTTTTTACAGTATTGTTTAAAATCACCTTCAGTTCCCATGCTGCCGAAACAATTTTGGCGTCTGCTTGACGAGAGACTTCGGCTTCAACAGCAAGTGCTCGGCATAATTGATGTGGCAAATGGATATCGTTTAATTCAACTCTTTCAATTTTAATGCCCCACGAATTTGTTCCTATTAATCGTTTCCATTTTTTACATTTATAAAAATGACAAATGGTGGAAAAAGATAGTTCGAAAAAAATCTCCCTTCAGGCAAATTTCACCTATATTTTTATAATTTTTCATGCGCAAGATTCTCGCAAATATAAATTACCCAAAAATTTCCATGGAATTACTAAAATTTCAATCGAAATAAACGATTGCCCTACCTTCGTTTAATACCCGTTGTGCATGCATCGCAATGCCATCACGATCAGACATTATTTCTGTTAAAGTTCGAGTACCAAGCAAATTTCGTATTGTCGTTTGAGCTAATTGTTTCGTGCTAAGATGGGCGTCTGTCACCATTGTTATTGATGCCATAGGATCGCTAAAAAAATTGGACACTCTGAGAGAATTTACCGATTCCTAATAATTTGCACGAAATATAGATTTATTTCGATATTCATCGATCAAATTTTTTCTTATCACTTCCCTAATTTCAATACGATGATCCATAAAACTAAGAATTATAAATTTTTGAACTTTTCAGGAATATTCTTTGAGTAAAACTAAGGATAACCTAGTTCTGAAATAAACAGCCGCATCAACAGTTATTGTTACGGAATCCTTGGTTAACATTTCTTGATGCGGTACATCATATGACAGTATTCTTAGATCGACGACATAGTGCTCATCGATACATGGAAGAAGGAGTACAATGCCTGGGCCTTGTACTGAATTTCGTAAAACTCTGCCAAGACGAAATATAACCTAAAATGTTGCGATGCTTTCATTCTTGTTTTTTGTATGCAAATATATATGTGGCATTTGGATAGGATGGCTCAGTGAATTGTTGCTCAATTCGGAATGCCGGTGCTGACGTTCGATTCTGCGCAGGAGTAAACCAGTCCAAAAATCCGGGAGATGCAATTGGCGACTCTATCGCCAAAGGATATTTATCCCTGGCATATTTGTCCAATGTGACCACTAATGGTGAGGACTCTTAAGAAAAAAATATATGTGATATACCGTAGAATAAATTTTAAAAATTAATCAGCACCAAAACCCACCATTCGTTTATATTCATTGACAATTTTAATACAGAAAAATAATGAAAATGGCAGCGTTATTACGACAAAACACCAGGTGAGAATAATGACAACGTAATAGCTAAGCGAGTTGATTTGCTTCTTTCTAGTTCGTTCTTCTTTCACATAGTACCATAAATTAGAATCAATGTCCATCAACTTCAAATTTCTATTAAAATTGTTTAATGACGAAAATATCTACAAAATAATTTATAAAAAATAGGTGCAAACACTAAAATTGAATTCGCCTCGCAATATATATGTGAACATTTGGAACTAAAAGCAATGAAATAAGCAGTGGCATGCTTCGATTAAGTAAAGTACCATAGGTTTAATCCACGTTGCTTGAACTTTTTATAAAAATAGAACCAGGATAACGAAGATCATCCCATGTATAAATATATCTGTAATAGTGGACAGTGGTCACCACAGCTGAACCAGAAGTGAGACTGAGACAAAGAAGGCAAATGGCTTCAAGCGACAAGAAGCTGGTCGAGTGAAGCTATGCATATAAAACATAATTACACCCAAAAAAAAGTCTGGTGAAAATCATTATAATTTTTGTCGACATCTTTATATACTTTAAGCACCGGAAACATTTTCATAGTCCAGTGGTTGCCTAAATCCGCCGTTAGCCCATAAGAGACTTTTTTTCTTCTCGAACCTCTTACATCTTTCTTTCGGCTTAAAAAAATCATGATTAAGAACACTCTGAAAAAGTAAAAATTAAGTGATGAAACAAATGTTTAGTGCTGACCATTTTTAGGCTAACTAGGTTAGGTTTCGCTGGCTGCTAGGATATTAAAAAATTAATTTTTGCCAATAGATCATATGAGGATGAAAGTGCAGATAGGCCACCAGTATTACTCAATAGATTATCCAATGACAGGTTTGTTTCTACCAGAAGCATTCTCCGAACCGCGGGGTTCGAAGCATCGACCTAAGTCACAACTACTCAATCATTTGGTTTCATATGAATAAACTTATTAGAAATGAGTTTTTTATTATTTTCGTCAACATTGACAATCGAAGATTCAAGGCTTGGCTGATAAAAAATTTTGAACTAGATGTCTTCTTCTCCTAATACATCGTTGCTTATTGCAAACTATAATTGGAATCAATTGCCCTCACCAGAGAGTCACGGAATTTAGAAGTGCAAATGAGCTTCTCAGCTCGGTTCTAATGATAGATCTCTCTCTGATACTCTCGTTAAGGAACACGAATCGAATCCACTACGATGATTTCGCCTTTATCAGAACAACCTATCCAATATTCGAGCAACCTATCCAACCTTAAAGATATGATAAAAATGAGCGAGTTGTGCAAATTTCAAAATTTCATATTTTGTAGTTCTTATCTATCAAATAATATTTTCCATTTCTTTACACTTTATCACCCACCGTATTTTCAACTTTATTTTCTAATGTAGTCGATGAATTTTGTGAAAAAACAAATTTATTTCAACTATAATTTTCTTTCAAAAGAAATTTTTTTAAACTAAATTAAATAAAATAAATTTAAAAAAAAAAGCAAAACGCAATTAAACATTAATGAATAATAATAAATTTGAAGAAATTTTAATGAAAAACCAAAAAATTCGATAATAAATAAATTTATGAGAAAATAAGAATGTAATAATTTTCGTTAAATGGCAAAATTTTTTCAAAAAATTTCACATCAAAATAGTTAAAGTAAAAATTTTAATTCGTTTTCTTCTCAAATAATGAGAAGAATAAGAAGCCTTTTTATTTTCTGGAAAAAATTCGAAGAAACAAAAGGCGATTTTAATTGCCTTAATTTATCATTCATTTTTATGTTTTTAAATTTGCTTATTTTATCGTATTTTAGTTTTAACTTTATCGAAATTATTAAATATCGTCAATAATTATTAGTAAATATTTTGCGCTTTAGAAATATGCATAGAAGGAAATTAGTAGAAAATTGGTAAATTTTTAGGTTTTCTCAAAAAATATTAACGAAATTTTAATTGAATAAATTAATTGAATTATAATAAATTTTTATAATATAAGTCAGTTTTATCAGTTTTATTATCGCTTTCGATAATTTTTTTTGCAATTTATCTCTCTTCTAGAAACTTACGCCGCTGTATTTCAGTGCCATTTTTTTACCTCTTCGAAAGAAGAAAAAATTTTTTTTCAGTTAAATAATTTTGCAGAGACTTCAACAAATGGTAGGCAGAAGATAGAATGTCAGTGTTGCAGCGAAGGTGAATGAGGTCGAATAAGAAAAAACCGTTGATTCTTTGAAACATGCGGTCCCGCGTTGCCGTGTTGGAGGGTTTTTTTACAGGTGCTTTTCGATGAGATTTGTTCCCGACAATAGAAGCCCGAGGTGACAGTTTGATCAGCTCTGCACTAAATTATGCCCTTTATTTCATACCATACACGCAGTATACTTTCCTTTCATGCATTTCAAGTGGTTTCTGACGTTTCTCTTGTTGAAAACTATTGACGTTTACAAATGAGATTGTCGCAGAATGTCCACTTTTATCATTCATCATAACGATTGATCAACTGTCAAAAAATAGTTTTTTCCCCCACTTAGAAACGTTGAATTGTACTTTTTTGTGGACTGGTGAGGGTACCTTTAGTTTAAAGATGACGGAATATTGCTTATCTGTCAGCTAATTTTTCTTAGTTTCATTTTATTTTTAATTTTTTTCGTTTATCGCAACCAATGTTCGTTTTCCAATTCCAAATTTCGAAACCATCGCTTTTAACGTTTCCTTACATTCGCTTTTTTTCCATTTTGTTTAAATTACCGTTATTATATAATTTGCCTGTAGAAATTCGTAGAGCATGTAATATTAATATTCCTCAAATGCTATTCCACATTCCACACCGTACCTCTGGACAAATTTTCACCAAACTTGACTAAAGAGCATAATATAAGATCATATTTATACTACTATGTATAAATAAGAAATAATGATTTCTCTTTTCATATGAAACCGCTTCCCTGAAAATTTACACCAGGAAAAGGACAATATTTTTAAGGAAACATGCGATTTGCAAATGGTTCAATTACTTATATGAAATATTCAGTCCTATGTGAAAGGATTTCCTTCTCTAAAAATATAAGCTATGAATGAAAATAACGGTAATTATTAATTTAATGAGAAAAACGGATGGTTGAGTCTATCCAATTTCGGCAAAAGGGAAACAGTATGAGATTTCTCGATTTCTATCCTATTACAAGAATAAAATGAATGAATAATCTATCATTGATAATAAAATCTGCGTAAGTGGGACGAGTTTAGAGCTTCTCCAACCGATTCTCTGGCAAAAATCTCCTCACAAACATACGCTAGAAATTGCAGAGGAAAAAATGTACGGCTGAAGAAATAAAGAAAAAGCGGGCTAAAATTTAATATAAAAAAATATAGATAATTAAAGCATTTTTTCATTTATTATTATTTGAACCTTCTATTAATTAAAATTAAAAAAATAAAAAGTCTTATGATAGAGGATTTGATAAGCACATTGGCACAAGAAGTGTTATTGCCCAGCTTCATTCTTTTCTGACGAAATATGAAATTATTTTGTGGTTCCTAATTTCGAACGCAAATTTCAGCATCATCTAGCAATGATTCAGTACAAGGAAAATCTGATATTGAATTAAGATTCTTGAAAACTTCAAAAAATCCCTAATTTCTAGCACAATTCTCGCTGTGGATGAATTTCGCTTTGCCGAATTCTCGAGCACAACTTATATATACGCACATTAAACAGTATTTTATAAGCTACTGCTTTATGTTTACTAATCGTTTCCATTGCTAATCAGTGAAAAAGATAATATTGCCTTCAGAAATGGGTGGGATAGAAATGAAAACGAATTGGAATTAGCCGTTGGAGTTGGAAGATGGCGATCATTTTTAATGATCATTTTTATGGATAGCGAATTTATGGAAAAAAATTTTTATTAAATTTTCAATGAAATATTCATCGTTTACGGAGGACAGAAATTCAATGCGTAAAATAACTGATTTTAATTTTAGTCGAACAAAAATCAGCGATATAGATATAGATTTATCATTGGACAGATAGGCTTGATAAGTAGTGTGGGCAATGTCGAGTCACCTAGCAAAGATGCTATGCTATATGTTAGAAGAGTCACCGCACTATGGATTCAAAGTGAAACAGAATTAAAACTAAAAGTTTATATTTGGCTTGGTTTGATCGCCGACTGCAAATGATGTTTAAGACATTAATATTCCAGAAATTGTGCTGATTTCCAAATTTCTTTTTCTTAAAACATTCGCCAACTAACGAACGTTTAGGAAAGAGGAAAGAGGAGATAAGCTAGCTGACTCGTTAAATATTTATTTATTCACAAGATGTTCATTAGTTTACTAAGAAGTCGGCTGATGATGAATCTTTAATAAGTAAGAAAAATCACAATGAAAGAGCAACATGCAAAATTAATCACTTGAATGGACACTGATTGCATGTCAAACATTAATATATTTTTCGCAACAAATAAGAACTCTTTGAAAATGTCCAATACTCTCATTTTTGTTCTCGCTGACCACTATAAAAATGGTACTTTTCACTATTTCCACAGCTTTTCTTTTACGCTGTTTTATTCGAATATAGTAGACCAAAGTACCTAATTTTAATAATTAATTTGTTATTAAAATTAATTAATTTATTTATTATTTCAATTATGCTTAAAAATTTGACAAAATGTTTTATCGCATAAAATTAATTGTCCTAATTTATAGATTTTTTCAGAGCGGCAAGACCATATGAAATGATAAATTACTGATAAATGATAAATGATAAAAAATGATAAATTATAAATTATTAGTGCTCACCATCTTTAGGTCCCCGGTTATTGTTGATATGATAAGCAGAGGATCATTCGACTATACAGTTGAAAATGGATTATCACCAGGATTTTTTGGTGATAAATTTATCAGAAATAGGAAGAGAAGGGCCATGTGCTTCAATTAAAGGGATATTAGTATAAAAGAAAAATTAACAAAAATTAAAATAATCAGAAAGCAATAGTGAGCGTCCTTAGTGAAGAAACGTGAAGAAATCAACTTAAACAATGTCGCCAAATCGTCTTTTAATCATAAAATTAGCTATTCGGATTCAGCGAAATAAGCATAGCAACCATTTCTGATCAAATTTTAGATTAATTTTAAATTAAATGAAGGAAATAAATCTATTTCCTCAAATTTATCTTTCAAATTCGCCAATTTTTTAAAATATTTTAGGTAATTTTTCTACTTTAAGAAATACAATAGTCGAATGATTGTTGCTTCGCTCCGACCAGGCAAACCTTTTAATAAAAAACCCGAGTCGTGCTGATAGTCCTTTCTATCCCCAAGTGGTTCGCTACCTCTCAAAAATCTCGCATTACATTTACAGCCTATGGAATTGGCCTAATAGAATGTTAATCATAGCTAATCTTAAGCAAAGAAAAACGATGTGCAAATTTTGAAGGCCATTAAAAGAATTCCTTGACGATGGATTGATTGTCTCTTATCTCCATTTAATAATGAATAATTATAATAATTAATGGAGTTATTCATGCGATACGCAAATTTTAGCGCATAACTAGGAAAGAGCTTTCTTTAAAGTACAGAAAAACTTTAGCATTCTCAATTCTTTATTAAACACTAATCGCATATTGAAAAGACGAATCCTCGAGGATGGAATGGAATAATCCGTTATTTCTTTAATCTATTAGGAGAATTGCCTTTGCCTAAAATTATTTGGCCAATAAAAAACGATATTCTCATGAGAGTTGAAATTTGGATGATTTCAACCAAATAAATTTTAAAAAAAAAATTTATTGAACTTTTATCGAAATAGTTGTGAATTTTTGAAACAAAATAGTTCATGTGAAGGATAATAATAAGTTTAAAAGTAATAAAAATAGCTAAAATTTTATGATTTTATCGATTATATTTGGAGAAATTTTAAGTAATTTCATAATATAAATTGAAAAAATGAAAATAATTCCAAAAAAATCTAAAAAAATAAAATGAGATAAGGTGGCCAATTTCATTATTTCCTCAACTTCCATTATTCTTTTTCACTTACCATTTCTGGTTTCACTAATTCGACTGATTGGCTGAGTATGCGAGCGATTTCTTCGACTGATAAATATTTGGGTCACTTCGGTTTTCCTTTTCTTTTAATGATAGATCTGCTTCGTTAACAGGAAACAGACAGGAAACGAGTCCATGAATCCTTAGCAACAATCCTTGCTTACATATCTACATCATTTATAGATAATAGTTATTTGAAATGAGCTGACAAACTGAAGCTAATAATCATTACATCATTACACCATTTATAGATAATAGTTATTTGAAATGAGCTGACAAACTGAAGCCAATAATCATTACACTAGAATGATAATCATTACATAAAAGCGAATTTATATGGAATAATAAAAGAGAGGGTTATCAGCGCCATTCGGCTTTTGATGATAAACAGGTTTACTCCTTTCAGTAGATAGGAACCGAACTCAAATTGCCTCGAACGCTAGCAATTTCACTCCTCAAACATCGCCTAAATAAGTTTAATTTAGATAACATTACCACTGGTAAATTTCTTAAAAGTAACATATTCGGTGATTACATATTCTAATGTGGATCATAATAAATGAAGAGGTAATGATTAGAATTTCTGTTCTATTGGCTATTATAGTACGAAGCGGTTAAAATGCCAGTGGGGAAGTCATTTTGCGTGCGTAGCTGATAGAATTTTTTAATGGAGAATGCGAAATGCGAATTCTGATGGCTCATAATTTAAGCAACAAAGCTATTTCCTTTTTTCTTAGCGATATAACTTTATTCAATATCAATTATTATCAATTATTTATCAATCATTATTTAACTACGAATTATGCGGATTCAGCTATCTCATTGTTCAACTTAAGTAATCCATGTAGCCATAGCAATCGCATTGAAATATTTTTTATAAAAAAATTGAATTTTATAAAAAAAATATAGAGCGAAAATGAAGAAAAAATTTCATAAAAGTGATTAAAAAATTAAGGAAAATAGCGAAAAATTTAAGTGAAAATCTCAAGAAATTTTTTGAGTTTATCATTTTTGGCTCATAAAATGATCAGAAATTTGTGTCAATGGATTTTTGCCAGTGGCGACAGAAGTGCACGTGGAATGCAAGAAACACTAAGATAATTTCTAGTGATAACTTCACTACTGTCGAGGATCGATTTCGCTATCCTCAACACTTCTCAAATTCCAATAGTAATTCGATCGGTGGAGACAATATAACTAAACATTGCAAATGAAGAAAAAGAAGTATGCGTCGTTTTTCTTGATTCGTAAAATATTCGTTAAATCATCAATAAAAAATAATTAAAGCTAAAATTAATTTTAAGTGTCTTTCGAAATACTTATTTAAATTAAAATTAATTTAATTAAATTTAATTAAATTTATAATTTAAAGTTTATAAGAATGAAATAAAATATTGGATGACTATTGCTATATTATTGCGATAAAAGTTAAGTTTTAAGTTTCTTATACGGCGTTTTGTTTCAATTAAAAATTCGAGCATAATGGGCTCGCTTCACATTCCTTAATCGGAATAAGTTTCGCTAAAACTAAAACTAAAATCCGAGTGTTTCTCGTTACTTTCTATTTAGTTGCACAATAAAAATAATAATATGAGAGTGATGATAAGAATGATAATAGTAATAAAAGAGTAGCAATAATAATAACAACAATGATAAAATTAACGATAACAAGTGATAATAATAAAAAGTAGCAATAAGAATAAAAAAATACAAGTGGTTAACACCCACTATTGTTAGGCTCACTGCCTCACTGTTGTCTGTTGGTGAGGGTTATAAATTTTTGAATTTCAGAGGATCATTTGGTGATGAAAGCACTACGCGGATTTTTGGTTAAAAATTTACACCTGTTGGTAGCTGAAACCGAACCCTTATCACTCAATGTGATAGACTGATTATGGTCCACCTAGAAATTTTTAGAAATCATCATAAATCATTCATTTCATCTTTTGATTTCTCTCGAGCTTTTCATATAAATGTAGGCTAAAAAATTGTTATCCTTATTCCCCTAACTTATTAACCCTAACTTAGTGACCTTTACCCTTTACTCTTCAACGATGACGGATATTTTTAAGGTCGTCTTTCTTGTTCCTGAAAAAGTGTTTGTTAAGGATGTATAAGAGATTTGATAAAAATATATGATTTGATAAAATCATAAAAATGCAAATTTTCTCAAAAAAGAGTGCAATGTGATCAAATTTCATTTTCATAATGAGTTTCATTTTTCACTTTAAATTGATTAAATTGAATGTGAATTGATTAATTGATTAAATTCTTTTTGAAATTTCGAAAATTGAAATTTAATACTTGAAATTCGTGGAGAAATAAAAATTTATAAAGGCTTGAGGAATCGTTTTCGGGGTTTTTCGTTGTAAGAGAGACTCTCAGATAATATCGAAATTTAAGAAATTCATTTGAATGAAAGTACCATCATTGTAACATCATTTGAACCACACGTATATGAAGGACCCTTAGCTTTCAGGTCTCCGACGAGGGGCCGAGGCTGAGAATGACGCGCCACCTCCAAGGAGGATGAGAAAGGAATTTAGCAAAAAAATTAAAAAAAAATCTTGTCGAGCTAATTGCTATCATCGATGAGAAAACTGAGATGTTTAGCGAAATGAGATCGTTTAGCGAAATTTTCTAAAATAGGGTTTTCACAGACGATTTGCAGCAACAGTATTTAGAACAGATAATGTACTTACGAGAATAAACCTACCAATAGAAACGATAGTGGTACTGGCGAGCCACCTGCATAGAGACTCAGGTTGAAGCCGAGTACTGTTAGGAACGGAGTTTTGCTAGCCTCGACGTATACATATGTGTGGTTATCCACACTGCATGCAGACATATGTGAAAATAAAAAATTTTAATGAGAAAATTTTTGGGTAATTTTAAGCAACATTAATTGATAAGTGCCAAGTTTGCAATTTTTTCCCTCAACATTAGAATTAATCTTACTTTGAATAGAATGGCTCAGTGGATTGTTGCTTCTACTTCAGGCAGGGACGAGTCGTTGAAAAAGTTGAATGGCGCATCCCTTCTATCGTCAAGCGACTCTCTGGTAGAATTCGTCTGCTTCCAGCAAATCAGCGATCCGGGAAATGTTGAATGAATGTTTTAGAAAGAGATTTTCTAGCCAGTTCCAATTATTCCGTGTACGCCTCGCATTGCTTTTCACCTTTTCTCTCTTTGATGGATTTAAAAGACAATTAAAACTGATCGGAGAGATCACCGATTTCCAAGCAGTTTGCTTGATAAAATAAGTTATAAGTCAGTTATAATTATTGTTTGGAAACGTTTATTTGGTCTTTTAGAAAAATTAGATAAAAATTTATTGAAATTTTCCATCAATAGAAGCGATTTTCATTAATAATTTATATGAAAAAAAAGAGGGAAGAACCACGAATTTAATTTATAATTTTTTTGGTTTTTCATTTTATTGAATACCATTTTTCTTCCAATTGCATTTCCTACTTCTACTTTGAATTGCTTCATTGGCTGTAAATGCGACGAGATATATGCCCCGCAGGAGTGAACGTGTCCAAGAATCCGCGTGATGCTTGCCTCTCACCTGTGTTTCTATCGCCAAAGGACTCTCTGGCATATTTGCCCAATGTGATAAGCCAGCGGAGCGAGTTCAACCAGTAACGAGGACTTTTTGAAAAATTGCAACGACATATTTCTATATAACGCATTCATACAATAATATTGTACGATTTTTTTGACAAATAGTCGTCACATCAGGATGGAACGAAATAGGTTTGCAACATCAATGAGGTTTCGCTTTTGGAGAGCGGTTGACGACAATCGAGGAATAGAAATTTCGAACGACTTGAATTGCATCGCTACCGTTCAATTCACCATTCACCATTCGATCACCTTATTTGTTTTTTTAATTAATTTATTTATTATCTCATTGTGCGTACGGTAGTTTTTCTAAAAAATATAATACAAGTAATCAATTTTAATTTTTCATGCATTTAGCGTCAATTAAAGATAGCTGAGTGGAAGAACGAAACTTAATAGGGAAAGGATAACCGAGTGGAAGAACGAAACTTAATAGGGAAAGGACAACCGAGTGGAAGAACGAAACTTAAGAAAGGATAGCCGAGCGGAAGAACGAAATTTAATAGGGAAAGGATAGCAGAGTGGAGATATAATATTATCTGAATCCAGTTTTTGGAAAAAATTAGTTGAGAAGCTTATTTATTTATAAGATAATTTAGATCCCCATAAATTTGTTCTCCATTTCCATAGTGCTTCCATCATTTTTTTTTGCATTTTTTTTATTATTTTTATCGTTTAAAATTATTATTTTAATATGTCGCTCCGCTTGCTTCTTCGTTTAAATCAACAGATAATAGATTATTGAGATTATCATGTGGAGAGCTAAAGACTCGACTCGTATTCCCAGTGCAGGAGTTCCGACAAAAAGTACGGATGGCAAGCCATACACAAGCCTGTCACACCAAATAAATCTCTAGCAAAAAATTCATAATAGCACTAACAATCAGCGAGACTAGGCTAGCCATTTTTCTGAAAAAACTCATTTTTTTCAGAAAAGCTTGTTGCTTTTCAATTTTTTTATTTTTAACACGGATTTTCAACTCGTTTAAATTGTTTCCGTTATTTCGGTTACATGTACAGCACTGCGTAAGCAATTTGTGCATGCAGGACCTTATCCTCTTATCACTTTATCACTAATTTGAAATAATTCATTCTATTTATATCGATTTAAAATCTAAAGATCTTCTTTCAATTCTCCATTTCCTGAATAAAAATCTCATCAAATCTAAACCAGCTTTAGCCATTTATTTAGCAAAAAATTGCCAATCATTTTCATTTTATTCATTTTTTTTAACGCATAATGCTTACCTCTATGGATCCTCTGGAGACTATGGTGATTCTTGGAAAAATAAATAGTAGCTTAATTCGAATTCTATATTATTATTTCATTTTATAATGAAGGATTTTAAAAATCTTTGATGATTATTTTATGCAGTTTATTATATTCTATATTTTTAAAATGTGAAAACTTTTTTCCGGATTTTTATGGTATCACTAATTAAAATAAAATGAAAATTTTTAATTACGCAATAATCCATCGAATTGTCAGTTAAACCTTGGTTGATCGGAGATTATTTCGATGACGACTAAAGTAATTAATAAAATGTTTCGTGCTTAGCCATTCCCGACTAGACTAAGTTCCACTGGCTATTAGCACAATTAAAGATTCGATTTTCAATAAAGCAAATTTTATACTTTAAAACGAAAATAGAATATTTTAATTACACAAACTGATTAACACAAATATTTGAAGGTTAACTGATTATCATATAATAAAAAAATATTATCACAAATCGCGTCGTATCATTTTCTCGACTAAATTTTGATTTATTAACCCAAAAATGAAGAAATTCTCTTATTTTAAACCAATTTATGAATACATAATGCACTAATTTTTTATGTAACAATTTTAATAAATGGCAAAATGGTAAAAGTTATATGGTGAAAGAAAGATGAACTTTATTTTAAAACCATTGAAACCATTAAATATGATAATGGTTGGAGAGGAATAATCACCTTCCTCTTCTATAGCAACACATCGCTTCTGGTTTGGTTGGCTCCCAATAAGAGATTTTTGCCGAAGAGCCATAGGCTTAGATGGAGATGTGCGCCCTCAACAGCTGCTCTGTTTCATTTTTAATAGATTTATGAATATGTGAATGGAATGGAAACACAATGCTTGCATTCTAATCTCATTCACTCGATAACACTCGATAATTCAACATTTGTAACATTTGGTGAAATAACAGAAATTTAAAAATTTAAAATATAGAATTTTATATTTTAACAAGAAATTGGAAGAAAAGAATGAAAATAATTTAGAAAATCTCAATTTGAAAATGATAAAAATGAAAAGAAAAATGAATCAAAAGGGAATTAAATAGAAAAGAATACTTTCAATTGTATTATTTTCTGAGAATTTTGAGAATTTTAATGCCAATTTCATATAAATAAAAATGGAAAAAAAATTCATTTGCCCTCTTAAATAAAAAATTAATAGCCAAAAAACTAATGAGCATGCATTAAAAAAAGTTTACACTTAACAAAAAAAAAATAAACTAATTATAAAGTAGAGCGGAAATATGTCAGCAGTCATCCATCACTTCACGACGTTTTTGAGGATAATGAAAGACATTTAATGGGCAAATATAATGGGCAAATATTTATATTTTTCCCATTAGGCATCGTAAAGGATTAGGCGAATGCGACATGTCTTCGGCATTTTCACTACTGCAACAACAAGCAAATGATTTAACAGAATAATTTTGCAATATAACAGACTATGATAATAATAATTTTAAAAAAAGATAAGATTTACAAAGCAGAATCATTCCTAAAACATTTTAACGCTTATAAAATTTTAAAATTTTAACGCTTTTCATCCAAGACAATGCGAAATTCATCAATAAAAATGTAAGAAACGTTAACAGAAGAAAAATCTAAAACAAAGTCAAAGTCACATTAATGCAACATTACTAGAAGAGAAATTGAAACAGAGCCATATTAATGTAAAAAAAAACAGACAAAACAAGGAAGACGAGAAAAAAAATTTGAATGAGAAGATTTTGAGAACTATAAACATGCAAAAAAAGAAAATATTATTTAAATAAATTAACGAAAAACGAAAAAAATGCGAGGAATCTCAATTCCAAGAATTTAATAAATAAGAAAACTAACAATAAAAAAAATAAACAAAATAGAATAAAAAGAGAAATAAGAAAAGAGCGACTAATTTTTGCGAACATATAAAAAATTTTTTTTGCATAAATTTTTCTTTCTCATATGAAATTAAAAAAAAGAGTAAAATAAAAAAAAGACATAGAAAACCAGAATAAATAACTGTGGATTACCGAAATGATAATGCGAGCTAAGAGATATAATACAATCATGACAATTACGCTTCAAAAAAACCAGTAAAGATTGAAAATGAAAAGATTTTCATTATGCTTACGGGAAAGCGAGGATATCGCTTTCCAAAAACTTATAGTCATTGATTATAAGCTTAAAGATTCTATCGCCCAAGCCATAGTTTTTCGTTTCGAAAAAAACTGGCACTTTTTGTCTAATGCGAAAGCCTGCGATAAATCCTAAAAATGCCGATTCAAGAGTGTTTTGATGAATTCAACTGCACTTGTGAATTGCGCCCACCAATAGGCTTCAGCTCCTTCCATTCGCTTGCCATAAAACTCACTTATGTACTGAATATTCGAAAGTAAAGCTCGAGGATTGGCCTGAAATTTCCAGTAAATATGATGAATTAACGAAACGCGAGAAAATTATCAAATATGATGGCCCAAAAACATAGAACTTTCGAACAAATTAAATGATTATAAAGAAAAAGGCTTTAAATAAAACTTTTCACCTGTATGAGAACATATACCAGAACTGGTGTAATATCATCAGCAGATACAGTATTTTGTTGAGCAGCTAGCATAATAAGATTCTGTATCGTCTCACAGCAGCGAATAATGCAAGTCATTTTATCGCGTGGAGTTTTATAAGCATTGATGATTGCAATCTCAGCCTGCGCAGATGGCCAAGGACACTCACCGTGGAATCGCTGAAAATGACAAAGAATAAATAAAATAAATAAATATTAACGAAAATAATAAAAGAGAAAAATATATTATAATTTTGGAAATATTACACCATGAGATCTTTACTTATGCCCTTAAAATGCCCTAATTCGTTGAAAAAAACTAGAAATTAATAAAATTTAAACTGTTCACATTAAAAACCTTTGGTATATTTAATTCCGGATGGTCTGGAGAAATAACTTGCGCGAGATTTCCAATGGATTTGTGGAAAACACTGGAAATGAAATAATTTTTGAATAAAAAACTTGTTTTTCATAAGGCACATTCTTCAAAAAATATAGATGTGAAGGTTAGTCATTTCGTGAAAACTTTATGGAAAAATTAAGAATTAAAGGTAAAATAAATTTCGGAAAAACTTTAAGTCGAACCTATCTCTTGACTGGTCAGCTTCACCATTTGGAAAGAGAGCCATTTTATAAATACGAGCCATAAGAGCACGTTCGATACTCTTGCGAACATAAGTTAGGCGTTCATCACCAGCGTAACGCCACATTTTCTCATTAGGTAATAATTCGTATAAAGTCTGCAGTAGACATTCCACAGCATCTGTTCTTTCATCCTAAATTAGAGCAAACAGTAAAAGCACATAAAAAAGTTGGAATTGAAATCGTTATGATAAACAAGCAGTAAATTTAATTTAAAAATTTTAAATTTATAAATAAATTTATAAATTCTTATAAATTTTAAAAATTGAAAACATTGAAATAAAAATTGTTTCATTGAAAAATCATATAATGGAAAATAAGGAAATGTACCTGGGCTTCCAATAATTTGAAATCTTCGATGAATCGAAAGAAATCTTCTCTTCGCTGTTGGAGATAGAAACCGACTAGTACTTCAACAAGACATTCATCAGTGAGCAATTTCTGTCTGTATAATTGCATAATTTTTATAATATATTATCAAATCACCACATACTTAGAAAAAAGTAATACCATAAAATTAAATTAAATGTCCCAATTTAATCTTGAAAACAAAAAATTAAGAACCTTCGCAACTGATTGGTCAATTTGTCGAGATATGAACGGAGTTGTAGAAGAATAAGACGAGATTGTTGAAGATAGAGTAGATATGCAGTTCTTCTTCTATGCTCATCTTTCAATGTACGTAATAATTTCCGAACTCTGAAAAGAAAACAATAAATCAATTAAAAATAAAAATTAGAAAAATAAAATTATACTTGAACACAAATCAATCAAAACATGAATATAAAGATACCCTTTTTCCTCGAATGATGAAAGGCATCTCAACACTTCACGAATCTGCGCACTGAGAGCTTTGTCCTGAGCATTGATACTTTCTGCAAGTAAAATTTGTAGAAAATCGACCAGTTTTTGTGAATCGCTTTTTTGAGATCTGAAATAATAAAATCCAATTTGACCGCAGCAGTAAAAATTTAAAAGCTTTTATTAACTACTGTCATATTAACAATAATATAGATTAATGAAATTAATCAACATTAACTGATTATAAAATTTTAGTAGTATAATTTTAGTAGTATAATAATATCAAATGTAATAATCATAAAAAGTGTAATAAAACAAGCACCCTGAAGAATTAAGTTGCCGTTGACCTTGTAAAGCCAAGTTGTCTCCAAATGTCATATCTGAATACGATGTCCCAGGAACTGAACCAAAAGAACTTAAAACTAAACGCAATTTTCTTTTTACATCCAAAAATGCTCGACATTGTAATAGATTATTGGGATCGTAATATAACTCTGATAAAATTTTTTCATTCTTCGTATCCTTAAATAATTTTTATACGCATAATTGTTACAAAAATCTATGAAATTAAATTTCTACAGCCAATATTTCGAGTGTTTACTTTGTGAGTAGCAATAGACTTCAAAATATATTGAGAGGAGGGTAATCTTCCTTTATATTTATTTAGAATCTCTTCAGCTGTTTGCCGATTGATTTCTGCTGTTCGATTCAACTCGTTCAATGATCGACTTTCTGTCAAACGAGATGAAGAATTTCCTAAAAAAAAATAAAAAATTAAACCAAAAAACATCATACAAAGCTGAAGAGTGAAGGTAATAAGACGCTGGTAAAAATACTTGCTTTATTGTTGAAATCTATAATGACAAAAATTTATCTAAAAGTATTAAACAGAAAAAAATTCAAAAAAATTTAAAATTAAAACGAAACGACCGATGAGTTCCTTTCTAACTGCCTCTTTAATAAATTTCTGATTGGCATTTCTTGATCTCGCATCACTAGTCGAACTCACAGAAGCAATTTCACTCATAGTTGTAGCCTGAGATAGTGACTGACGCAAGGAACTCACAGCTATGCCTAAAAATACCTAAGAAAGAAGTTTTAGCAAAAGTCAAAATTTTGGCAATGAACTCATTCAAAAAAGCGATATGATAAGATGACTTATCACAAAGAAAACAGTAAATTGATAAGAAATCATTATCTTCAAAAAAAATAATTTGAACGAAACCTTTACGCATTTTCAAAGATTCGCCGACTTTTTGTAAACCATAAAATATATTCATTTTCTTCTTCACTGAACTGTTTCCACCAACAGCAGCAGAAAGACCTTTTCTAGCTAAAAATGATCGTAAATTTTCAAAAAAATTAAATGAAAAAATTTTTTCTTTCATAGACAATCTAACTCCATCTTAGAGCATACTACAAGCAGCAGTTAAAAAAAAACATTTTTAATTGAAAAATACAATTAATTTAATGATAATTAATTCTACGATACCTTGCACATCAAAACTATCCCTAAATTTTTGAGGTTTCACTTGATTTTCTGCAATTTCTGGCTTAATTTCAGTATTTTCACTTCTTAGATCCACTTGTCCTTTAGAATGATCAGTGTCGAGCTTTATCTGCATAAAACAAATAATAAAACAAATTAAATTCCAAATAATAAAATTAATTAAATTCCAAAAAATTTGAGTTAAGAGCATCGGTTGATTAAATCTAAAGTTAAAAATGAGTGAAATAAATTAGAAATTAGCCAAAATAAACTCAAACAATTTACTTCTTCCACTGTTAACGGTTCATCCTGGACTGTTTCTGTGGACGGTGTTTGCACAGATGTAGGTTGTTCACTCTTAGATGGGCTAAGAGAACGTTCTCGCACTTGACCATCTTTCGATGAACTCCCATCAATATCATCATTACAGAATGATCCGGCTACAGCAAGTACTGATGCAGCTGGACTGCTGGGAAGTTGAAGTTCACCAATACTATTTCGAAATGATGGAACGTAATCACCGAGTATGAAAGATAACGCGTCATCATTCAAGTCTCTGATACTAAAAAAAAATATATGATTGAAATGTTCCATTATGATTTAAGTTCTATAAAAAAATCATTATTTTAAATCCTTTAACCTATAGCCCCATTTTACCAACCTGCATCTCCATTCATCGCCACTTTATTTTTCAATAATTAAAATTTTAAATTATCTCTTATTATTAATAGGTCCATCCCGTCGGCTTGTCGGACCAGATAATTTTGCTAATGATTTATTTATGATTTATTATGACTTATGATTATTTATGACGATTGCTAAATTGTTGAGCAAAAAAGAAAAAATGACTCGGTTGTGCGTACTTTTTTACTTAGCAAAACATACTTTGAAAATTCCGACTCGACATCAGATTTTGAGTAGAATGAACTGCCACTAGATTGTCGTCTTAACTGTTCGCGATTACTTGGTATATGACCTGAACCAGACGACAGTTCTCTGAAAAAAGAAAATCTGCAACTTTTTAACCTTCTCAAAGCTCTGTCCTATATTTTTTATTTCAAACAACATATTCCGACATAAAACCAACAAAAATATTGTAGAATACAAGATAAGAAAATATACTGCTTATCTGCAGATTGTTCGGTGCTTAGAATCTTCCCTCTAACACTGCGATCTAATTCCGAAGCTTGGTCACGAGAATGCGTTGCAGCACTTCCACCAGCAACCATACTACTTTGACTTCCAACAGAAGCAAGCATTGGTGTATTATTTCCGCCACTTGTGCCTGAAATAATTAAATTAGAAAAAAAATTTTTCACAAACTCCAGCATATTGAAAGCGCTATACTATTGTTAAGTACTACCTGAACCACGATCAATTCCATCTGTATCATCGATCATTAGTAAATCATCGGTTCTGTGAGAAGGATCAGCTTCCGAATCACTCGCCATCGCATCCACTGACCATGTATCACTCCGATCTTCTAGAACAGGTGCAACCGTTAATGTACCACTACTAATACCAGGCTATATAGCTGGACCTAAGAGAAAGAGAAAAGTCCGATAATTAAATATAAGCTGGAGAAATATTACTCAAGATAAACAGACGATTTGAGACTGTAGTCATCTCATTTGCCTCAGCCACAACTGGTAAAACTGGAACTGGAGGCACATTAGCACCAGGAGGCTGCAAATTTGAGATCACAGGAGCATTATTTCCTTCAGCACGAACATCAACACCGAATCCTTCTGTATCAGATGGTAGGACATCGGTTGACCAGTTTTCGCTGATCAAAGAATGAGTTTCGTC
Organism: Dracunculus medinensis; assembly: GCA_900625125.1. Classification (NCBI taxonomy): domain Eukaryota; kingdom Metazoa; phylum Nematoda; class Chromadorea; order Rhabditida; family Dracunculidae; genus Dracunculus; species Dracunculus medinensis. The sequence goes on along the minus strand of UYYG01001157.1, from coordinate 1,023,538 downwards.
TCCTGCATTAGAAAAAAATTCATTTATATATTTTTCATATATATTTAAATACAAAAGTCACAAAATTCTTGGAAATAGACAGTCCCAGAAAAAAGTACTATATATATTGCGATTTTCTTGTTGAGGAAGACCAAATTTTCCAAACTGTTCTTCAAGCCCTTCTGAATTTTCTCTGCGAATAGCTACGGGAAGATTAAGCGTATTGATACGACGAGACGTATTTGCCAACTGTAACACTCTATTTCCTGAAAATTTAAAATTATCTTTCGCAATCAATATTTATGGCTATACACATACTTCGAGGTTGCTGGATTTGGTCAACAGCTTGATTTTGTTCCTGTCCACCAACCGAAATTGGATCACTAACACTTGGAGATACGCGACCAGATATATTTGCACTACTAGCCATAACATCACTAAAATTATCGGGCAAAGTTGATATCTCGCCATCATCATCCATACCATCAACGTTACCTAAAATTTTATAAATTTACCTAAAATTACCTAAAATTTTATAAATTTTTTCGAGAAAGGAAGTTAATAATATTAAGAAGAGAAAACAAACGAATCGAAAAAATAAAAAAAAATTTCAGACCATCAAGAATATAACAGACCATCAATAGAAGATGATAAACTGGGTGCTTCTTCGTCATCGGTTCCGCCATCCGTAGTGCGATCTATCAATTAGATAGAACAGATTAATGAGCAAAAAAAGAAAATTATAAAATAAGTTAAGAAAGAAATTTAAATTAATTTACCTATGCTCTCCGTATCAACAAACCTCGTTCGTTTTTCGCCTGCACTATCTGATAATTTATGCTTACGAGGAGCGACACGCTGCTGCACTGATTCCATGAATTTTTCTTCAGAACAGAGACCAAGAGGCTCTCGATTTTCACCCAAAGGAAATAATAAAACCTTAGAAAGAAAAAATATTGCAAACTGGTCATCGAAATAAAATATCTTATTGCAAAATCATTTTAAAGAATACACAAATGAAAAGGAAAACAAGTAAACCAACAAAGCATCTAACAAATATTATGAGCTAAAAAATCACCTCCATATTACCATGATCAGCAATGCAAATGTCCTGAACAATAGGCTGAGAATGTGAACGATGTGGTACTCGATGAGCAGCAAATTGTACTAAAATGACTTTGCACTATATGATATATAACAGGCTTTGGAAATGGCTCTATCAAGAATCACTTCTTATGCATTCAATCCACGAGCCCTAGAATTCTAATGACAAAAATTTAAAAATGTTTATGCAAATAAATTAAATAAAAACAGTTATAACATCGAGAAAAACAGATTTTTACCTGCAAAATTCCTCAATTTCGGTTGGCGAAAAGAATTATGGGCCATACTGTGCTTTGGTGAATCATTATGCTTTGTTGCCGTGGCTTTTTGCTACAAGGATCGTTCAATTTGAAATATGCGAAATTTTAAAAAAATGATATACAACAGATCAAATTTATTGCAAAAAATAAATGCTTACACTATTTAACAAATCAGATCGATTAGCGCTAAATCGACAAGGTAATCGTGATCTCAAAGAAAATATTTCATATCGAAAATCATTATCTTCCAAATCTTCCAACGCATTGGAATTGATAACTGAGAGCTTAAAACAATGACAATTTAAAAAATTAATTTTTTAAATAAAAATCAATTATATATAAGCAAATATGGAATACTACAGAAATGCAAAAACATCCAACCAAACAATTCAATTGTTCAACTGTTCCTGCAAAAACGTGCCGAACAAATTGCTCTGTGCCATTTGAATCAGTGTTTATCGGAGGATAAAGTGAATCCAGTGAATCATTATTACTTTCTAGTACGAATTGCACTACTCGAGCCATAGAGTTCTGAATAAATAATTTTGCTCCTCAATTTTTTTGCCTAATCCAACAAAAATAATCAATTGAAAAACGGAAAAAAAAGAAATAACCTGATCAAATTGCGAATAAAAATATTCAAGATGAGATGGAGGCCGTTCGAACGGAGCAACTGCTAATGTTTGCAATATTTGTCCAACTTGCATCAAATTAAATCTGCAAAAATACGTAATGGTCGTTAAAACAAACTTAGAATCCATAGCTCCTTAAAATAAATATAAGCAATGGTTTACTTTTACCTCGCGATATAGCTTATTGGTGTATCAGCAATTACGCCGATAGTTTCAGGATTCGCAATAGCTGGACAAATCAGATGAGTAAATATTAAATCAGTGCATATAAGAGAAGACTGAAAAAATTTCAATTTTATTCGAATAAATTTGATAATTTATTTACTAATTTAATTTTTTCAAAAAGTTACCTGCTCTTGACTTATATTTTTTTTAATTAACGATGTATGCAAATGGCGTACAAGCCAACTTAATGCAGGAGGAAAACATGTCATAGATTGCATTATACCTGTAATATAACATAATACACTTGTTATTACAGTATACCAGTTTTTCACCTAAGTGAACAAATTTTACTTACTATTTCTGGCTTAGCAGGATCTATTGCCTCCTGGGATGAGATAACTTTCCCAAACAATCAATCAGCCATAGAGATGCCGATGAGTTCCCATCGTACAGATTTATTCCTAACATGGGTTTCGCCAATGGGAAGGGATCAGGATTATGGTGGTTTGACCTTAGTTGAAGCAATATGTTAATCAATTATTCTGAATTGCGAAACATGATAAAAATATTCAATAAGCAATATGAACCTTTTAAAAAACGAGAACTTATTGCTAGTAATCGTGCTTCGATATCACTTCGATGGGCAGTTAAATTCTGAAGATAGCTGAGTGAATTTTCATCTTCACCGAATCTGTAAAATAATTACGAAAAATTTCAAAAACATCATTTATTAAACATTATTTATAAATATGACTGAATTTTTTAAAGAGAAAAGTAAGTAAAAATAGAAGTAAAAGAAAAATTTTTTTATGAGAAAATCGTTAGCTGATAGAAGTATATCTGAGATGCTAATAGTGTAAAGAATTTTAAATGATTTAATCGGGCCAGAGAATACGAACGCATGCCGCAAGGAGAGAGATAATTTGAACCCATGATCCATTTGGTCAGGATCTGAAGACAATTCTTCCGAAGACGGTTCTCTGCACTAGTATAATATTGTACAATCGTTTAATTACTTTATTTAATTACATACCTTATTCTTCGCTCTTCTCGTGGAAATCGTAATACAGATTTCGACGGTTCGATGTCCAAAAATATTTCATCATGGCTTAATAAATACATAACAGAATCATGCAAGGCAGCTGTTAAAAAAACCTAAAAATATACTTAAATAATATTGACAAAATATAAACTATTTATATTATAAATTTATAAAATTATGTTAAAAGAGGGAATATTTCCATAATATTTTACCTTGTTAATGGCATAAAAGTGAACAAAAAAGGAACAAAAATGAACAACAAAAGTAAACATATGATGGAGGGATTATCGAAAATTTTCTGCAATATTGTTGCAAAAAAATTAAATTGATGTTGATTATATATTAATATAATTTAACCTTTGCAACATGAAGGTCTTCAGAAAAAAGACGATAAAGACGACAGAAAGAAGTATTTCCTTTACGGAGCACTAATCTTGGATCATTCTGTGAAATAATTTGTAACCGCATAAGATGAGAAAGTACTTCTAGAATTCGACGCTCATCAGCAGGAAATGAGCAGCATCCATATAAAAAGCTGAATACACAATGCACGAATTCTTCATTGATTGCATTGTCTTTCTAGAAGTAAAAATAAAATAAAATAACCAAAACTCTCTAAATCATAGATGATAAAATAATGTAATATTTTCGTTTTTCGTTTTCTCTTAACCTCTTTTTGTTCATAGAAGTAGAATGAGTTTCAATCAAATTTCGAAAATGAACATGAAAAAACCGTGAAAAATGAAGAAAAGAAAAATAAAACCATGTTAAAAAGACAAAACCTTTTGAATTTTATCTGTAGCATGTAGAAGTTGTGCAACAGTAATAGCTGAGCTATACAACAAATTCAATAAATTTGCAGCATTTGCATAATGTTGTCCATCGATTCGATGGTAACCTTCCAGAAAACTCGCTGATTCTAGCTGTGCGACTAACATACAACAATTCTCAGGTATAACGCTCGGATGAGAATTAATTAATTTCGATAATATTATCTATAAAAAAAAAGCAAAAAGTGCGAATTCAATCCAAATCTTTTGCTAAATAGTCTTTTACAAAAGTTTTTTTTGATAATGTGCTTATATAAATGACCTGTTCCTGTCGGCCGACCCACGCCAACTGAGCAACTGTATTTCGTTCATATTCAATTTGTTCATTAAGTCTCTGAAGATTTTCCAATTCACTCGCAACGAGAAGCTTTTCAGATCGAAGACGTTCACAAAGTGTTGCCAATGAATTGTCCTGACCATTACAACACTCCATTAATTATAAAAATCCTTAAAAATCTTAAAATACTTAAAAATAAAATATTTAATAGATATAAAAATAAAAAATAAAATAGAAATACAGATTATTAATGAAAAATAATTAAATTCATTGAATGAAGCTAATCAGTAACAATGAAAAAAAAATTGTTTTCATATATTATAAATTACTAAATGATTTCATTCTTCATTATTAAACTGAATCGGATTGAAATATAATTCAAATAGTATCAAAATACTAGTAAACAATGTAAAATAAACAAAATCAGTTTTCGTATCGTTAAAAATTTATTCATTTATATCAATTATTAAACAAACAGAAATTAAGAAATAATTACATCAACTCTAATATAATAAGTTAAATTCAATCTATGACTTTAAGATTATACAATTAAACTAAATTAAAACAATTAAAAATCCCAATACTAGGGGAATGAAAATTTAATCTATATAATAATAAGAAATCTAAACTTTAAAAAAATAAGGCATTGAAGATCATTTCAATTTAATGTTCCTATGAATACGATAAATCAATGTCTTCAATCATATAAATACAATAAAAAAAACTGCTGATCAATTGAACGCATAGCTAATTTGACCGAATTTAAATTTGATATCGCTACTATAATCCATTGTCATCCTAAAATTAATGAACAGCGACTCTACTTTTTTGAGAGATCTCGTTGGAGGCTTGAAATTCATTCATACGCCGCTCAAGTTCAGGTCGAAAATGACGAATTAAGCCCTGAAAAATATATGGAAAGATGGAAGAATTTAGCCAATTGCCACATCACATTTTTTTCTAACATGTCGCACCATTACTGATCTGGATGACTCAAACTTCCGCCTAATATAAAACTAATTTCTTTGGTTTTCAATAAAATCCATAGATCTCAGACGACCTAAAAATAATCTATGATATACATTCTAAAAGTTTGAAATTATTACAAATAAAGAAAGACTTAGACTGCAAAGCCAGAAAAAAAGGCTTTTCGAATATCTTAAACATATATAATATATATGCAAAAAACCTCAAAATCATGGAAGAAAGCGAATATTTAAAATATCTGAATAAACTATTTATATCTTTAGAGAATACAAATTAACCAGCGGAAATGTTAAAAAAAACCTGAACTGGCCAAGCGGCTGCATCACCCAATGCACAAATTGTATGTCCTTCGATTTGCTTGCTCAATTCCCACATCATGTCGATTTCTGGTGTTTTCGCATTGCCACAAACAAAACGCCACATCATTTTATTCAGCCAAGATGTACCTTCACGACATGGCGTGCACTTCAATATAACTTTTAAAGCTACAGAAATAGATTATAAACAAATTGTTAGAAATTGTTGAAAAAAAATATAACAAGAGAATAATTATTTTAAAAATTTGCCAATAATAAAAATCCATAAATAAATGGATCTACCTGGCCACAGCTTTCATGTTTATAAAAAAGTGAAAGTCTAGCAATAGCTTTCACGATATCTGTTTGTTTATTCATCACTATCACTGCTGCAGTTCCAAGACCCGTTCCTGCCTGAATAAGTGCATCGAAATCCATTAGTACTGTCTCACAGATGCTGCAAGGAACAATAAAATATCCATGAAATTCCTCAATTTTGAAATCATTAAATATTAGAAAATAAATCCGAAATATCTGTGTACGCTGGAATACGCTTTTAATGATTATCAAGAATATCAAGAATTTATACAAGCCTACCCTATTTTTCTGAAACAAAAATAATTTTTAAATGCATCCAGGGGAGATAAAATGATATTTACCTGTGAGCAATATTTCTTTAAAACATTATTGAATATTATTTTCAATGTTGTTATTGAAATCATTGTTTTTATTTTAATAAAATCAATTATATTTTTTTAGCTCTCTGCTTATACTCTAATTCAAAATTTTTTGAACATAATTTTGATAAAAGGATATAAAATAAAGGATATAAAATAATCAGAATATAAAATAAAGGTCAGAATATAAACGGTTCATGGTTATTATTATAATCTACCATCCTTTCTCTCTTATAAAAATTGAACCTAAAAAAAGGCACTCAGATAGCGATGAAGTAAGGAACGATGCTCATCAAAAAATTAAAATAACTTTTTAGCAGAAAACAATGGAAAATAAAAAAAAAACTAACTCTTTAGGTATAAGTGGAACTGACGAACCTCCGGGTATAATGGCCAGAAGATTGTCCCAGCCGCCTATTACACCTCCACAATGTCTTTCAATAAGCTCCTTTAATGAAATCGACATTTCTTCTTCAACTGTACATGGATTCACCACATGTCCCGAAATACAAAATAACTGAAAGAAATGGCAGATAGAAAATGAGAAAGAAAATAAAGAATTTCAACCAATACAGATAATGAAATTATTTTGCTTTTCATCTATTTTCCAATGATAAAAATATAAAAAAAGTCTTTTAATGAAATATTCATTTCATATCAAAGAAAAATTGATAGATTCTACGAAATCAGAAACTTTATGAATCAATGAAGAGAAAAATACATTCGAATCAAGCCAATAAAAAATTGAAATAAATAAATCATTTACTTTAGTTCCATGATTTCGTTCGCGCCCAAAAGATGAAAACCAAGCTCCACCTCTACGGCAAATCGTGGGTGCTGACGCTATCGTCTCGACATTGTTAACAGTAGTTGGACATCCAAAAAGACCAACGTCAGCGGGGAATGGTGGTTTAAGACGAGGTTTACCTTGTTTTCCTTCGATGGATTCAATTAATGCCTATAAATGAAATGCAAAAAAAATTCGATACATAATGGATAATTTGATCAAAAACTCAAAACTTCAAAAATTTCTACCAAATTTTGCTAAATCAAATCTATTTTAATAACCATTAGTGCAAATTAAAATCAATAATAGATTCAATCTATGAAAGCAGTAATTATGGAAAAAAATGACTAAACCGTTTCTTCGCCACAAATATATGCACCCGCACCTCGATGGACAAATATATCGAAGTTATATCCCGTTCCGAAACAATCTTCTCCGATAAAACCTTCCTGAAATAAAATGGAAAACAAATAAGAAACTGATAAAAACTTAAACAAATGATTTCAAAAAATATTTTTAAAAAATGGGAAAAAAACAAAAAAAGCAACAAAAAATATTTATATCCACAGAAGTCTCCTCTTTTTTTTTTCTCCTTTTAATCGTATGCAAGAAAATTAAAAGATAAATAGAAATTATAGATAATCACTACCTTATAAGCTTCAGCAATTGCCTCTTGCAAAATTGCAGCTTCATTATAAAATTCACCACGAACATAAATATAAGCAGCTCGAGCATCCATCGCGACACCAGCAATTAAACAACCTTCAATTAGCTTATGGGGATCATGTCGCATTATTTCACGATCTTTACATGTTCCAGGTTCACCCTCATCAGCATTCACAACAAGGTATTTTGGCCTGAAAAAAAAGTTATGTAAAAAATTAATCATTAGAAAAAAATAAAGGACCATTCAATTTTTACTTTCATATTACAATTTTATTTAAGAATATAAAATTTATAGATTTTTAAATAAAACCTAAAAAATAAAAAATTTATAAACATTCTTAAAGTTTAAATCCATAGAATTTCAATATTTTAAAAAATTGTGCATAACAAAAAAAAATTCAAATTAATCAAATAAATTGAAAAAATGAAAAAATGAGTAAAATAATGAAAAAATTTGGCATTCTACATAAGAATATTAAAGATAAGTTGTAAATAAATCTAGTAAAAATAAAACTGCATATATATTGCACATACTACCTGCCATCGAAAGGACGTTTCATGAAACTCCACTTCATGCCTGTTGGAAAACCAGCTCCACCTCGACCACGCATTCCAGATGCAGCCATTTCTTTCATTATCCAGTCTTTACCTTTTAACAGAATTTCTTTTGTTTTATACCAATCACCTCGTTGCATTGCCGCTTTCAACCGAAAATCATGGCGACCATATAAATTTGTGAAGATGCGATCTTCATCTTTCAATGGGCCAAACGTTGTTTTTTTTGGCTTTTCAGTAGATTCATTCGACGAAGCGCTCACTAATCCACGAAAAACATTTCCAGACAAAACTGGAAAATTTCATAATTTATTTTAAATTCTTTTTCTTCTAATTGATATCTTACGTTAATATATTTTTAAATATTTTATGCTAAAATTTATGAAAATTTATAAAAATAATTAAACGAAATAATTGAAATAAATAAATAATTGCAAATAATTTTTTTATAAATTTATTCTATAATTTTTTAAATATGCTTAACAAAATCCAATAATTTTTTAAAAAACGGTTGGATAAATATTAAAAATGTAAAAAAATATGCAATTTCGTATTTCATCAAAAAATGATTAGCAATTAGTGCTTTTTCGCGATAAAATTATAGATGGATACTAGAAACACTCGGATTTTCCTCGTTATGGCAGGAAATTGAACCTATAATACGTGAAGCGAATCGAAGCAATTAACCATTCTTATCTAGTGAAAAGTGAGAAATACGTGTAATGAAATAAGTCAATTTCGTATTTTTTATTATATTTTGAACATTAATATCAATATTTAAAATATATTTTAATATTAATATTAAATAATATTTAATATTTTAAATATATTTTAATATTAATATTTAATATTTAGAATATTTTAAAATATTTAAAATATTAAAGCATCGAAATATTTTAAATACATTTTATTTTTTTATTTATTTTAGGTAATACTATATAATATAAAAAAAATTATATATATTATAAACAATATATATATTTCAATATTTTTTCAATATTTCAATATTTTTTTTTATAACTGCGTAAGCAATAAACAAAACCAAACCGATTAGAATTTCAAACCCATTTTTATCTTTGTTTTTTATTATTTTAATAAAAATTTCATTAAAAAAATTTATAAAATTTATAAATTTGAAATTTATAAAAAATTTATAGCATTTAAGCAAAAATAAGTGAAAAAAAAGAAGGAAACAAGAGAAATAACCTTGTAATGTTCGTTTGGAAAAACTGGTCACCACGATGAGCATAGCATAAGCGAATTATTTAACCAGTCGATTACCGAAAAACAAGAACCATTAAAAATAATCCTTTTGAGATTTTCTAGGGATTTCCACTCATCAATTGCACCTAATTTTAAAGCGAATCTTTGGCGAAAGAATTTTCAGCCCATTAATGGATCTCTGGCAAAGCTCACCTCATCCCATTAATAAATATTTGGTCAATTAGTCTATTATAACCACTGTGGTCACATAATCCCCGTGGAACCATAACCCCCGCACTCCCACAGCCCAGTTAGTTCGGATAGTTAGCTGTTGTTACTCTTGAAACGGCTCCTTTTAAAGTCAATTGAAAGAACCAGTGATAACAAAATTTTATCAAAGGACAACCGAAACAAAGCTTTAAAAAAAAGCCATCGGCATGACTTCGACTTTACGATTGATCATCTCGAGAAGCCGCTTTTTAAAGGTCTATTCGTCGGCTTTTAGTGAAAATATGTTAAAAGCTTTGGCAGGACTGGGACCATTGGTGTAATTTCTCGAGGGTGCTAACCTGGTTATTTCAATTTCATCTTTGTTTTTGATAAAAAAATATGGTCACATTAGCTTTCATCGTATATGTTTGACCGCGTGGATCCAAGAAAACCTATAGAAAACTTTTCTCGTCGACCACAATTGCCAATTTTCGCTATTATTTTAAAATTCATAGCGTAAATTCTAAATAAAATTTTGAAAAATTTAGAATATAAAATTTGACTCGTTAATCGCTAATCTGATAAATGATTATTGGCAAATGGCCGCTGTTTGAGCTGAAAAAAGACTTGAATTACGTCTTATAATAATTGTTCGAGAAAGGAATTATTTGGGGGCATCGTTTTTTTTTTTTCATAAATTCCGTAATCACCGAATTTGTGCTATTTGAATGAAAAAATCCCCTTCGCGGCAGAGCTTTTGAGCTTCGCGAATTGAATTATTATATTTTTGAATCTTTTTCAATTTTTCGATTTTTCTAATGTTTTTTTAGATTTTCAGAATTATTGATTATTTCTTCTTTTTTTTTTTTTATTATATTATACTGAAAGAAGAAAAGCGTTGTATGTCTAATAAGAAGCAAATTCAAATCAGTTTAACAGATTTTATGAAATCGGAAATGCCAAAGAATTCCTCGAGTCGTTCATCAGCACGTCAAGTTTGTTTCTTTTCATTTTATTAAAAATATTTCTTTTTTATTTAATTTATTTCTAAAAAAATTGAAAATAATTTTAGATGTCGAATTATATGCAATCTTCTCCACTCGTTTCTTTCGATTTTAGCAATGATCCTAAAGTTATCGAAGCACGAAAACGAATTCTTCAGGCGAAGGTTTTTATTTTGCATAAAATATTTATTTAAAAAAAAAAAGTGAAATTTTGGTTCGATGGAAATTATTTTATATTTTATTTCAAAATAATTTATATTTTATATAATATTTAAATATAAATTTTTTATTAGTTCTATATTTTTTTGTTATTTGTCAGGTTATTTTATTCATTTATGCAATTTTTTACGAATGTTATAATTTTTTCTCATATACTTATATTTTAAGTAACGTTTGTGTGCGTGCATAGTGTATTGCTAATGGGGTAGAGCGATGTGGCAGAGACCAGCAATGATCAGATGTTCAGTACTGATTATTTCTTGAGCTCTGCAAAAAGTATTCGTTTCTTAGTTTGAGGGTGTTGTTCATTGCAGGGACAGCACTTTAAGGTTGAAACAGACATATTTTTTCTAAAATATTCTCACATTATCTTTTTTGTTTTTTTTTTTGAACATGAAATATTAGCATTGTTTTGTAAATGAATATTTTTTTAAAATTTATTTTTAAAATATTTTTAAAATTATTTTTTATCGAGAATCTCAAGTATAACATTAAAACAATAAATTACAACAGTTAAGAGAAACATTATATTTGAATGTTTTTTAGAAATTTTATTTAATAAGTTTTTACGATATTTATGCTATAATTTAAATGCTGTAAACCATGAAAAGCAGTTCACAGTTCAGTTGAATCATAGAAATTGTAAAATTTTCATAATTTTATTTTTATAACTTTCATTTGTAGGTTAACACGGAAAAACGAGTCGAGAACAATGAGGAAAATGGGAGTGATGGTTTTACTTCAGAAAAAAGGAAGGTGAAAGATGGAAAATCGGAGCAAAAATCTACAAATCTTCATTTCGATTTCAAGTGCTCTTTATTTGCTTTTTAAATTTTAATTTTACTTTGCGTAATTTAAATTTTTGATTCTTTCTTGATTTCAGAACTGCGAGCGGACGACCAGTTTGTAAAGAAGTTTTGGTCGTCGCTTCTACAGAGGTTCACTTGGTTTCTCTGGGTTAACAATTTTTCGATTCAATAAAGAGTGCAATAGTAACGATTTTATTTTTACAGGAAGAAAATTTAGAAGATTCAACTAGATCGCAACGTGAGAATCGTGAGCGGCACTTAGGCTACAAGTGTTCATTCATTTTCTTCGCCAAAAAAGAAAATTTTTAAATTTTCTTTTTTTTCTCATCTTTGTCGTTCATTTTTCTGAAAAATTATTTTTAGATCTTTTTTTCTAGGCGATATGCTAAATCACAATTTTTGCCCCCTAGGACTGAATTCGAATCTGAAAAGGATAGTTGTTTAAAACGTTGTCCAACAAATGATAAGGTTATTCGCAAAAGGGAAGGATGGAAAGCGAATGAAAGTCTGAAACGTTTCGAGGAAAATATCATTGATTTGATTGAGGCTGAGGTGAGGTGATCTTGGATTGTTTTTTTCTATTCAACTTTAAATTTTTATATCATTTCAGATAATGTCAAGGAATGTTGACACCGATTGGGGTGATGTTGCTGGACTTGAAAATATTAAAAAAGCTCTGAAAGAAATTATTATTTTACCATTTCTTAGACCGTATGTTTCATATAGTTTTTTTAAAAACTATTTAATATCTGATATTCTTCTTCTTTTTATTTTTTCTTTTCCTTGCTAAAAATCTCTTTAAACCTACTTAAAAAGATTAATTTAATTTTCAAATTTCAGCGATATTTTTACTGGAATTCGTGCTCCACCAAAAGGAGTTCTTTTATTTGGGCCTCCAGGAACCGGCAAGACATTAATTGGTAATTTTTACGCACTTTTTTTTCATTTTTGAATTATAGAAGAAATAATACAAATTCAAAGTTTTAGGTCGATGCATTGCTTCACAGTGCAAAGCAACTTTCTTTAATATTGCTGCTTCGTCAATAACATCAAAATGGGTTGGTGAAGGCGAAAAACTCGTGCGTGCACTTTTCGGCATCGCTCGAGTTTTGCAGCCTTCCATCATATTTATCGATGAAGTTTGCTTTTAATTTTTTAATACTTTTTAAAGTACAATTGAAAAAAATTGATTTTTACTCCAAAAATTTGGATGAATTATATTTTTAAGATTGTTTAAGATAAAGAATATAAATTTTTCGAAAAATTAAATTCCATATCAAAAATTTAAAGATTGTTTCAAGATTGATTCTTTATTGGTAAGTCGAAGTGAAGGAGAGCACGAATCATCGCGAAGAATAAAAACGGAATTTCTTATTAACTTGGATGGTTTAGCCACTTCATCTGATGAAAAGATTCTTGTCCTTGGTGCCACCAATCGGTAATTTTACCTATTATTTATTGTTCTTTTCAATATATTATGCTTCTTATTGATTTTGACTCTTTTTTCTTTGCTTCCTTACAATTCTTTGAATTTTGGAATTTTTAAAATTTTTTAAAACTAAAACTTGTAGACCGTACGAATTGGATGATGCAGCGAAGAGAAGATTTGCTAAGCGACTTTATGTTGGACTGCCTTGCCAGATTGCCCGATTGCAAATTATACATTCTCTTTTAAACGATCAGAAGCACATTATAAGTGAAGAAGAGATGCTGCGAATCGCAAATATAACTGATGGTATTTTCGTTTGCTAAAACATTCTCTTATTTTCGATCGTTAAATGATTTTTATAGTTTCCATTCAAGGATATTCTGGTGCAGACATGAAGCAACTTTGTGCTGAGGCTGCCTTAGGACCAATTCGTGATATTGTGGATTCATCATCACTCGATATTGCAACAATTCAGAAAGATGATGTTTGTTATTTTTTAAAATTAATCTCTCTTTCAGTTTCTTTGTTATTTGTCGGAAAATTCACATTGTTTTTTCAAGGTACGACCAATTTCTTTTCGTGATTTTGATGAAGCATTGGTGACGGTGCGCCCTACTGTTGCTGAAAAAGATCTTTTCGCCTACCAAAACTGGAATCAACAATTCGGTTCTATTCAGTATTAACGGCCATTTTATTGCCGAATTTCACCATTTTATGTATTTATTGTTGATCACTGGAATTATTGTGTTTTATGCTCTGTGAATAAACATTCTATCTTTTGTATTTTGTTCATTTTGCAGTTTTTTATTGCAAACATATTGTTTTTTCCGAATTCTTGCGTTTTGATCACAATTAGCATTTATTACTAACTGATTAAAGGTTGCATTTTTTTTTTTTTGATTTTATTATAAATATATTATTGATAAATGTGTTAAATAATATATTTATTGATTATAATACTTTGAAATTATTTGATTTCAGCTAGATATTTTTTTTTTCTAACAGCATTTCTGATTAGGCACGCTTCACTGGATTTCCGGGCCAAAAAAATTTTGCTAGGGAATTAATTGGCTATAGAAGTGCAAGTAAGTAAGTTGCTAGCACTGAATTTTCAAAAAATAGGTTCATGCCGGGGGTTGAACTCCGGCAACGATGCTCTGAAATGAAAACAATAATTATATTCTACCCACAAGCTAAGGACTCATAAATTCTAAAATCCCCATTGATATGATTATACTCCTTTTCTTCTTTCTAAAAGTGTTTTTCATTTACATCAATTAAAATCATTTTAAGCTGAAAAAGCTGCTTAAGATTATCAAATAAGGATTTCTGGAGTGAGGAAAAGAGGAATTATTTATGCCTTCTTCTTCTAGCAGCTCTCACCGTTACTGGTTAGGCTGGCTTCAACAGCTACAAGAGTGAGACGTCTCCAAGCCTAGTAGTAATAGAAGCCATTCCTTTTTCCTTTTTTGTTATTTAAGTATAATAATTTGAATATTTTGTGCTCCTTTCAAAATGTATTAGAATTTTTCATTTTATTTTTCTTTTTCTTTCGAATTTATTTGATTTATTGTTGTTTATGAATTTTTTTTAATAATAATTAAATTGTTTAAAATTATATTAAATTTTTTTAAATTTTCTCTGTTATGGATTAGTTTTCCTTTAAAAAAATAAATTTAAATAATAAAAATATAATAAAACAATTTTTCATTCAAAGATGTGGCGTTGTATTTTCTTATAAATTTTCGCATTTTATTTTTTTCTGATTGAAAATTATTTAGAGAAAAAAAAAAGAAAAAAACTATAGGTTAGTGGAAAATTATTGTAGTTCTAATCCATTGCATCGATTTTTTATTATTTTTATCGTTAAAACGGTGAGGTGAACGATTTTTTTTCGAATTTCCAAGAATTCAGCTTTCAGTTGTTTTTTTTCTTGAAAATTATTTTTAGATATTTTAGTTTGTAAATTATGGATGGCACTACTGAATTAACGACATATAAGCAACAGGTTTGTTTAATTTTTTCATTTCGAATAGCCTGAATAACGATAAATTTTTATAATGAAAAAATTTTATAGAAAGAAATGAAAAATGAACAAGGAGACTCAAAATTGTAATAAAAAATGCACTGTACGGTACACAAATAGACTAACATAGAGGGACGGAGAGCGCCCTATCCGATTTCCGATTACACTTCCTCCATTTGATATTAATTATTATAGGGAGAGAGAGAGAGATTTATTCTTACCTAGAATAGGGTCCTAGCACCAGCTAAATGAGGGCAACAACCCTTTATCATTATCTGTACCAGTGTTCAAGTAGCAGTGAAGTAATAATAACAAGTAATAGAAAGAAAAATGGTAAGATATTAAATGGAGCTGCGGCTAATGATTATTGCCGTCGCTTCTATCTCTCAAAAATTTCTCTTAAATGATTAATTATGGAATTATTTGATGTTTGCCATTTATCTACTTTGTTGTGCGTTTTAAGCAGTGGAAGATAGCGAATGAAGCAATTTGATAGAATTTGATAGATCCGCAGATCGGATTGTGACCACTGCTCACCGAAAGGCACATAAAGATATTCTAGCATAGGCAAATTATTATAAGTTTATCCTAAGGACTTTTACCATTTCACCAATTGTGATTAAAGCTGGATGATGTGGACAACGAATTAATGAACTGTGATAATTTGGAACGTCGAAATGAATTGCTTACAGCTCGAGCAGATCTTGTTGAGTTGATTGATCTTCTTTCTGGTTTGGTTTGCTTTTTGCTAAAATACCATTTTTTTAAAAAAGCACAATTTATGCTGAAACGATTGTCATTTCCTTCTAAAAAATTTACTAAGTAACGAATTCTAAAAAAAAACAATATTCATGGTTTTTTTCTGATTTATTTTCACCGACACTTTTCAAGCCGAGAATTTTCTTTTTCTTTCTTAACTTGTTTTTTTTTTTTTCAGTTGTCCCTTACCATTTCAAGTTTTCATCCTTCATTATCTAAAATTTTTAAGTTATAGATGAAAGAATTTTTTTCATATTGAAAACATTTTCTAGCATATGGAATTTGGATTCTTTTGAAAAAAATTTCCAACATATATGTACTGTATTTTATAAAAGAAAACCATTTTTCTTAGCCCTGTGGGTGGTGGTCACATCATCGTCGACCTCTACCGAAGGCCTGGGAGATTGAGGATTCTGCGCAGTATCTTAGCTGCTCCTAATAATGCGCTTTTCTGGATAGAGATCTCTGATGTTGTTCTTGGAATTTGCTGAAGCTACTTTTCTAGTTTAGCTTTTCTAGAATCACAATTCCAAGTGCTCCAGTCATCACTGGGATTACTTCGGTCTTTATTTTCCACATCTTCTCTAGTTCTTCTTTCAGTCCTTGTTATTTCTCTAATATTCATTCTCCTTCCTTCCAGTGTTCCTATCACGTATTGCTATCTATTGCTATCAATGTTGATTTCTGTTATATATCAGTACTTTTAGAAAATCTTGATGAAGATACTGCAAATAACGCTCATCAACTGTCTTCATTTTATAATGAATCAGATCAATCAAATGGCAATAACCAATCGGAAAATGCATTTAACGAAGAATGCGAGATTTCTGCAGATGAAATTATTGGAATGAACTGTCGTGCACCATATAAACGAATTGTTGATAAAGCTATTCATTTGCATGATGCAATTATTTTGGAGTTGATCAACAATGGCGATTGCTCATTAAAAGTATTAAATTTTTTGAATGACTTAAAATCTGCTTATTTCAATTATTTATTTTTTAAATCGATTTTTTTTCGATTTTATCCAAGAAAGAATAGCTGAGTGGCTCAACTTGGGGGCATCGATGCTGATTCTGCTCTCCTCGAAAAATCTGGGTAATGCTGGCGTAGTTCTATCGCCAAGATACTCCTTGGCATATTTGTCTAGTGCGACAAGCCAATGGAGCGAGTCTAATCAGTAATGGTGAGGGTTCTTCAACAAAAATCCAAGAATTGTGGAGAAACGATTTCGAGAAGATGGAAAGGATATTTTATGAAAAAGGATTTTATATTTTATTGGAAGTAGAATATTTTGAAATGTTTATAATTAAAGTTTTAGGTAAAAATTTTATATTGTTATCCTTTGGAATTAGCAATGAAACCATGTGAATATTTTTTAAATGATCGTTGCTCATATGGTGAAAACTGTAAATATTCGCACGGCGAAGAAGTTATGTTTTCCGATTTACTGGAATATGTTCCTCCTGATTTCTCGTGAGCCTCTTTCATTTTTATTGATTCATCTGTTTATTTATAAATATTAGCATAGATAAGTAATTCCTGTTATTCTTTATTTTTAACCATTATTTTCAATTTCGATTGTGAACCGTTTTAAAACTTACAAAAATAAACAGTAATAATAAACAGATAATTTTGTTCGTAGGATTTAAATGTATTTTGATTTTAATTAATTTAATTAATTTAATTTTTCCTTTAAATATTAGGGTTAAAAAAATTATCGAAAATTGTAGGAATTTGGTTGAAGATTCTTTGGTTCTTGTGCAAGTAGAAAATGGTTTATGGTGCAGTGGTAGAGTGACAGCTGTTGATGATGAAAATCTTGCGGTTAAACTGCTTTCAACTGGAAAAGAGGTTGCTACACTAAGAAGCAAAGTTTTACCTCTTCCTGAATTCTCCAAAGATTCTTCTTTAGGTAATTCATTTTTTAATTTTAGTTGAAGTTGGTGTATTTCTTGTATTTTACACAATATTGTGCCGATGTTGGGGTTCTATTGCGCCCATAAGAATATGAATAAACCTGTCCAAAATATATATATATATATATAATATGCTTTGTGATAATTATGCGACTGAGTGAGGTTGGATATTTTCTTAAATCTGAACCACTGATTGATTGGTCCTACAGGTTAACTGCATTATTAAATACATTTATATTAATGTCCCAGATTTGGAAGTATCGGAACAAAGTTCTTCTTCCTCATCTTGGCAAGAATTAAAAGGTGAAACAAAAGGTCGCGTTACTATTGGAGATCTCGGAGATTGGGAAAAGCATACTCGTGGTATTGGAATGAAACTGCTTTTAAAAATGGGATATCGAGTTGGAGAAGGTTTGGGTCGCAATTCAGATGGTATTGTTCACGCTATTCAACCTGTTATTTTTCCGAAAAGTTAGTATTTGTCTTTTAGGAACAATTTTTTTATTTTAGAGATTTTTTAGAGAACAAATTTTAGAGATTAATTATAAGGGAAATTTCTAATTAAAAAAAAACAGAACATTAAAATGGTGATTTTTTTATCATTCATAGCTTCGCCATTTTTTGTAGTTATATATTGCCACTCTCTAAAACCCTTTATCACCTTTATTACTTTTATTGTTAATCAATCAGATTTTTAGATAAATCGGTGGATATTTGTATGGAATCAAAGAAAAAAGTTATTGATGGTTTGAATCAAAAACGAGATTGTGTAAAGCGAGCTATAGCTAAGAAATTGGCGGAATCAGCTGCTAACAATAATGTCTTTGCTCTTATTAATAAATTAAATCCCGAGACACAGAAAGTTTTGGATCATGAAGACAAGCAGTTAAAGGTATCATTTTAAAAAAATTTTATCATTTTTTTTTAAATCTTGATGAAATAAATTCTTTTAAAACTCGAACTTTTAAATATTCTACAGAATATCGAAAGATTTTCTATGATGAATTTAGAAATTTAAAGTAGCAATTCAAAGGGTTCGATTTTAGGCATCTTCATCAAAATGTTTGGGTATTCATTCATTAAATATAGACAAGGAGATAAAAGAACTGAAAATAAAAGAACGAAAATTGCATGAAGGGATTGCAAGAAATATGCGAGATCGAACGACAGCTGAAAGGTTAAAACGAAATTTAGCACATTGTCAACAAGAAATTGCAAAATTAAAGAAGCGGCAGCAACGGTTGGCTAATGAGATTGATAATCGACGCTATAAGAAGGATATTTTTTAATAAATTTTGTTAACTTATTGATATATATTTATACCGACATATTTGTATATGTATTTTTAATACACTGGTATATATATTCATAAAAATTTTGAGATATATGATTCATTTAGGAGTTGTGATATTTAGAAGATGAAAAATGAATAGTGAATAGATCCTTGCGCTTTAATTATAAAGTTGTCAAATCAAAATATAGCAGTAAAGTCAAAAGGAGCGATTTATGAGCGAGTAAATTCATTATTTTTAATATTAATTTCGTAATTTGGTACTACATGCGATAGGTATGTAAACCCTGACAGTTTTTTGAAGTGAGAACTAGTATGGTATGCATAGAATGTTCTTTTTCTCATAAACTTCGAAAATTGCAAAAAATTAGATGATGAAACACTGCTGTAGGCGATCCAGAAGTACAATTCAGAACAATAGTACCACGAGACTCGAAGAGCATTCACCATTACTGGTTAGACTCGCTTCTTTGGTTTGTCGTAATAGGCATATATGCTAGGGAGTCCCTTTGCGATAGAAGTACTAATGAGTCGGCAACCATTAACTATTGTAGGCTTTCTGATGATTGCACAGTTATTATTGCAAATACTTCCTTTATCCATTCTTTTAGTACCCTTCAGTTCCTGTTTATTTCCGTTTAGAAAAGTATTGTCAACATCTTATCTTCTGGTTTTTTTTTATAAATATTGCTATTTTTATTTTATTTTTATTAAAGCAAATGTCTTTATTCGTATTGTATATATTTAATAAATAATAAATAAATAAATAAACAAGGCGAATAGATCAAGTCATTTAGCTTTTATGCATGAAACTACAGTGGCCACTGCTATAAATGCAGTTCAAAAGGAATCTGAATACAAGTTCCTCCAGTTAAACCCAGGTCATCAGTTCTAGTTGGAACTGTAACCCAAGATTCTTCTCAGTAAATGAAAGCTGAAAGGACCATTCCAACTCACTGATATTTTCATAACTCCGTATGATCCAGGGACGATCTCAATAGAATCCATAAAGCTCATACCAGTAATGATAAGATATTTCATCCGTGGCCGAATGACCGAATTAAAAAGCAGGGAAAATGTAATGATTAATGTGGAACGTTTATTATTAAGTACCTTTATTGTAGTAATGTCCTATGCCTCCTATATGCTTTACTGGTTTCGTCGAGTTATTGGTCTTTCCGCACGTTTCATTATCATTATTGAATTTGGTCAAATAGTGTAAATCGTTACGACCTATTATTATTAATACAAAATACTGTTTTCTGCTGTGGTACTTGCGGTTGAATTATTCAATTTCTAAATTATTGTTCTAACGTGGTTTCCGTAAAGTTACTTACTAATAGATGTTTTCTACGCGAAAGACTGTGGAAGGAACAAAAATATCTACTGATGCGCTTATATTTTATAACATATAATAAGCATAGCCAAGGTTAACGACGGGGAACTTCCTTATATATATTGTGTAGGTCAGTCATCTCGGATAGATTAAGACAGAGAAAAAATATGTTCATATGTTAAACGAGCCATTTTCGAATAGATCAAATAGAATGCAGAGATGATAGCAATAAATAAGGATAAAATGTGGAGGAGTTGAATAAGGCGATGTAGACTGTAGAGGTGAGGAAGAAAGGAACAAAGGAAGGAAGATAGGAGGAAGGAAAGAAGAAGGAAAATGCACTTTCGGCCTTATCTCCGCTATATTCATGGGTACCGGATAACCGATAAGTTTTGCCGAACTTTATTTGTAATAATTTTCGAATATTTTTTAAATGTACCAGGAGAACGCTAATATTTTTATCAAAAACATTGTGCTGCTAAGTTTGATTTTGTGCTGTAAATAGTGGTAATTTAAAGATAAGCGCCAAATTCTGGAATATCTTTAAAACCATCAAAAATTTTTGGATACTACTAGTATATCAAGTGGTGGGTAGGGGAGAGGAGGAGGTGTGAGGGTGTGGTACTCGGAAATTGGTTCGTTGTAAAGTTGGGTGGGTGCAGGCTGTTCTTTAGAGCTGTTCTTGAGTCGGTGAAAAAACTTAGAAGGAAATATAATTTACGTTTAATTTATTGCTTTATATCTAAATTTACTAATCGGTAATTTTAGTTTTTTTTATTTTTTATCATTTTTTATCATTTTATTTTTTAATTCATCCGAAAAATCTGTTTTTCTAAATTTTTTTAAATTTTAGTATATTTATATTAATTCATTTATCATTATTTTATTTTAATGAGAAAGAAAGCAATGAAGATTGCTATCAGAAAAGGCTCACTTCTCATAATACTGTTTTTGCATAGGTTTTAATTGTTATCCACTTTATTTGCCTTCGTGGAGGGCTTTCACCATTTCTCATCACTCGTCATTCTTCTGGTTTATCGAATTTTTGCTATGAATTCATCTGGTATTGAGAAATATGAGATCACTCGTTAACACCACCGGATTTTTAAATGACTTATTTATTAGAATTTCACCATTAGCGCTTCCAAATGAGGCCGAAAACACGCTAAGCTATTATATTAAAATGTCAAATAATTGTAGTAATTCTATCAACGATTTTATGTCGTAATTTTAGGTGCTGCCGCAGACAACACTATTAAGCAGGCTTTTAAAGCTGAAAATGGGGGCGAAAGCACTCGGCGGCCTGCTGCAGAAATTATAGGAAGGAGCACTGGTCCTGCAGTCGGAATTTTTCATTTGACTTCTATTAAATTCGATACGGCGTTTTAGAGATTTTCCTAATATCAACGATCAGAATTTAATTTATGTCAAATTCATTTGTAAAATTCATTAATTATTCGCTTATCATCTGATTAATAGAAATTTATCATCGTGAAGAAAATTGAATGAAATTTGAAGATTTTATCGACAGTTTGCATTGTCCTTGGCAATCAATCGTCTTAAGCAAACAATTTTCTAATTTTTTCTTATTATACAAAGAAATATAGCAAATATATTTAACTAAAATATGGACTATCTCTTACATACTTATTTTTTCAATTACTTACCTTTTGAAGTATCACAATCAACTAAGAAAGCAATCACAATGAGCGCTATGGAAATTGTTCGGGTAAGTATCATTTTTATTTCTTTTGGATTTTACCACATAAGTTGTGATTATAAACATAAAATTATATATAATTTAATATTTGAGCTCCATTGGTTCTTATTATAAGGTCGGTTTATGAAAATAAGGACCTGGGATTCTGTCTTCAATACGGTTAAACTCATATCATTGAAAAATATAGGTGGTGATAGAGACTTACTTACGTATTTCTTTTCATTAACTAAAATTTTTTCGTTGATAATTTCTTATCATACTAATAGCAATTCTCTAGCAATAGCAGCTAATCCAACCAGAAATAGTGAGCGCGTTACTTCTTTTTATTGTTGATAAAATAGTAACTAATAAATAATATATAAATGTTATAAGGTTTTCTTTAATTTATTACATGTTCAAAGTACTTCGGTGTTTTTTTGCAGTTAGTATTGGTACTTAATTTTATATGTTTAACCTAAGCAATATTTTATTATTGTATAGTTATAGGTTTAATAGTATAAACAGTGCTAATAAAGTACGTGGCACTTATTTTAGTATTTAACTATATTGTAGTTTGTTTTTTCAAGACTTCAGATCAAAGTTCTCGTTATGAGGATCTGTTAGCCG
Source organism: Dracunculus medinensis (assembly GCA_900625125.1). Lineage (NCBI taxonomy): Eukaryota > Metazoa > Nematoda > Chromadorea > Rhabditida > Dracunculidae > Dracunculus > Dracunculus medinensis. The sequence continues at coordinate 1,000,750 of UYYG01001157.1, read as the reverse complement.
CTGAAGATTTAATGGATTTGAGTATAATGGTGATAATCTCTTTTTTATGTGTTTTTTATCTTTTTAGTAATATTTTTTATTTATTATTTAATGTTTTTTAATATTTTTGAGATTATTATAATGCTTTGAAATTTCTTTTTTACATAAATTTTGTTTAACTTCATTTAAAAAGTTCTTTTTAGATCGGTGATTGGGCACTCAGAATTCAAGATCCTCGTAAGGTTATTGCCAATCATACAAGCTTAGTTGTTGCGGAAATTGTTTTCACATTTGCATGTTTGCTGACTTTTCTTCATGGTTTATTATATTCTTATCTATTACATTTATTTTTTTAGTTTTCTAATAGTTTAGCTTGATCTCTTTTACGCCTCATTAGTTTTTATTCCATTAATTTTTATTTTTTAAATTTTTTTCAGTTTTAATTATTTTAAATTTTTTTTCAATTTTAGTTATTATTAATTTTTTTTCTAGCTTTTCGTTATCGTGGTCGTTATCTGATCACATGGTTTGGCGTATTTGCACTTGGTCTTATTCTGGAAAATATAAGATTTTTAAATCCCCAAATGGATATATTTTTCCATTCACCAGGAATTTTAACTTTATTTGGTATGCGGACGCCTTTGTATGTGGTTTTAGGAATGTATCATATGCTACTTTACATTGCTTATGTAATGGCGCGCAAGTTGGTTCCAAATTTATGAATCTTGATATTAAATTATATTTATTTAGCCTAAGAATTATTCTTTGCAGGTTAAGATTACCTTGGTGGGCTCAAGGTCCCGCTTGTGGTTTACTTCTGCTTTTAATTGATTTTCCTGTTCATTTTATGGGTGTTAAATTGCTTTGGTGGCAGTGGCACGATAGCGAAGCGAATTTTTTAGATAGGTAATTAATTAATTTATTTATTATTCATTTATTTCAACATATATCTCGCGATTTCTTTTTTTATTTACTTTTTTTTGCAATTTCAGATCATATTCAGTTCCATGGGTAATGTACTCTTTCGATGCTTTCATCGGTTCTTCTTTTATCTGGACATTACACGCTCTCAGATGGTTGTTCTTATCTTCCAAGTATGATTGGATGCTGTAAGTACATTTTAAAAATAACTGCATTCAATAATCGTAATCTTGCAAATAATTGAAATCTTGCAAAAGTTAAGGTCATTGTGTGTTTACAAATGGTATTAGGCGGTTGTTGAACATTACTTGTGTTGAAATTAATTTTTTAAAGAATTTGAATTCTTTCAGATGGATGCGCGAAATGGTATGTGCGATATCGGCCGGAGCAATTGCACTTGTAATTGCTGCTTTACAACTCAACATTTTTGTACTTGTTCCTCATTATTTGCTAAAGGTTATTAGTGGTTTAAATTTCAAAATTGTTCGTTAAATTTAATTTGTTGAAGAGTCAGTGGTAAACGAAGATTCATGATATAAATAAAAACTAGGTGCTTTTGGTGAAGAAATTCTGAGGAAAAGTGCTGAACTTTATATTTCATAATTATAAACCATAGAATATTTGTTCGTTATTTGTTCGTTAGCTTGGTCACCATTTTAGATTCACACAAGCGTACCAGTTTTAATTTCGATTGCTTTATACGCTATCGTCGTCATAATTGCTGATCGTAATAACTTGGATGAGGATGCTCGATCATTTAGTAGCTTTTGCAAATAAATCCATTTTAATAATTCATCATCGTTTTTTTTCTTCTATGTTTTTGAAAATGTTTATGTTTTTGAAAAAAGATTTTACAGTGAAGATCCTTGTTGTTTTTCAGGGAAACAATTTTGGTTTGATGAACTAGCATGTGCAATTTGCATACATTATATATTTTTTATGTCGCTTCCCGTAGTTGCAGATCCTCAAAATATCGTTTCCGAAGGATTACATCAGCCTATTTGGTCTTGTAATGTAATTGAAGAAAAAAGTTTCTTCAATAATTTGGTAGTTTTTTTTAGGTAGTTTTTTAGGTAGGTAGGGTAGTTTTTAGGTAGTTTTTTATTTCTCCAATTAAATTTGTAACACCCAATATTTTTCTTCCTATTCAAATTTTTTTTCATATGAAATAACAATAAATATAAATAAAAAATATAAATAAATAAACAATATTTTAAATATTTTTAAAAATGGAATGGATTTTAAAGTGGTCGTTAAGCATTTTTAGGTGCTCACTCGTCAGAAATATCTTTGTCCAACAAATTATAACGCAGATTATTTCGATTTTCACTGCAATCCGTATCAAAACGCTTTGGATCGTATTACTGAGATTCCTCTCGAGTGGTACGCTATATGTGGTCTTGATTTCACTAATCGAATGGAATATATATTTATCATATGGTTAATTTTTAAAATAAAAACGTTCTGAGGGTATGTGGGTATGTATGAGAGTATAAATTTCATTGAAAAAAATCAATTTTTTGAGGCCTATAAAAGATATAAAAAGTGAGATAGTTTGTTAGTTTATGAATAGTGGTTTCGTTATATTAGTTTTTCAGGTCGTTCTCATTCATTTCCTTGGTGATATTTTATCAGATATTGGCTTCCTCTGGACCTCTTCCACTTGAACCAGTTAAAGTATTTATATTTCAGTTTATTTTGCTTTTCTTCTATCTTTCTATATTCGTTAACTTTTTTTTCAAATCTTTATTATCAACAACTTGTCAAGCGAAAATTCTTATGGTAAATGAAAAAGAAAAATAATTGTTTAATCTGAAGACTGTTTATTCTTAAAGTGGCTAATTAAGAACCATTCATTACTTTAGCTTTTAAGGTATATATTCGTCGAAAATTGGAAGAAAGACCAGTGTATTCGGAGCATCACTCTGATATCATGTCGTCTTCAATTGAAAGACAGCATTCATCCGATTTAGAAGAATTATTTGATAGTGATCGAGAATCAACTGATCTATCCCAAGCGAGTGAGACTGGTGAGCAAAAAAAAAATTTGATGGACAATTTAGACCAAATGCTTTGTGCTAGATCTCGTGATAAATCGAAAAAAAAGGATATCAGAGGCAAAAAAAAGGAAAAATCCAGTCATTTACCAACACTTGTAAATGAATTACGTACAAGGAATTCAAGAAGAAAGCAACAACCATTGGATACTTAATCTTTTTTCTGTTCTTTCTTAATTAAGATTGAATTTTAAGATTTATTTGTTTAGTGTTTATCATTTGCTTTAGTTTTTATTTAATTTAATGATGGCTTGAAAGTTTAAATCAGATATAAAGAGAATGTACTTAACTATATTTTATTATTTTAATTATATTATATTTTAAGCGTTTTTTGCTTATTTATTCGTAGCGAAAGAACCTATTTCTTAATTTCAAAAATGGCTTTAGTGTTTTTTTATTACATGCATTTTAAGTATAATTTTTTTCATTTTAAGTATAATTTCTTTATCAGCTTTATTTTGAAGTTTATTCTTTATGCAAACTGATATTTTTTGTTTGATATTTAACCTAAAAACCTAAATATACATATTTTATTCTTCGATTTGACTTTCAAAAATTTTAATAATTTTTCTTATAACGCAGATTTCCTACGAAAAATTTTCAAATAAATTTTCATATTTTTGTAATCAATTTTTTTGCAAAATTTCTTCGTATTTTTTGGTTTATACTTGATAAATTTCAATACAAATTTTTGACATAAGTCGAAATAATTTTATTTTCTCAGTATTGTTTGTAGAATTTTTCAGATTTTTCAGATTATATTCAGATTGCTGTTGAAGTTGGCGTAAAATGTTTAATTTATGATTTCTTAACTGATATTCAATTTCATAGGCAAATGATTAAATGAATAAGGGTGATTTGCATTTTTCGTTGAATGGATTGTATGTTTTTTAATTTGTATTGGATAGGTAAAAATGATGTCGAAAAATGGCGGAAAAAGTTGTGGCGATTGTAATCAGTTGGAGACACTAACAAGAAACGATTTTATAAAAGCGTCTGAAGGGATATCACTGGTATTTTTTCGCATCAAATTCTTTTCCGCGTTTATCAATAATTTGGTATTCATCCATGATTTATTGTTCCACCTATTGTTTAATTAGGATTTTTTTATATTTTTTAATCAGAGAAGAAAAGATCTGTTCTCTTCTTTACGAGAAATTTGATTAGCAAACTTTATCATTTTTGATGATTTAATTGCTAATGTGATTAAATATTTCTTAAAAATTTTATAATTTTGTAATTTGAAAATAATTTCAAAAAAAGAAATTAGAAATCTTTTTAGCTAGGAAACTTTCGTGCTCGACTTTTCAAATCCAGGGATATACCCATACTTTGCGATTTTTCACTTTATAAAAATTTAGAGGTTCTAGTCATCGACAATGATTATGATAAATCGAGTGAGCAGTCAGCTGCTGAGGTGAATTTTTTTTCTTTGCATAAATTATGGATGAAATTATGGACGAAAAAAATCTCCATTTTAAATAATTGTTTTTTCAAATTGTTCTTTATTTTGTGTGGTTTTATTTTATTTTCGTTTACAGTAGTTTTATTCAAAAGTAAAATTAATAAATGAAATTTGAAGTTCTACTTTCCCATTATTTTAGACTTCTATCGAAGAAAAAATTGTTAACAATGGAGAGGATAGCATTAAATATGGCGGTTCGCCACTGAAATTTGAGTTTTTGACTCTGTCTGCCTTGCAGGTTACCTAATTTGGTTCCCGAAATCCATTTATCTATTATATATGAATTTTTTGATTAATTCTCATGTTTCGTTAGTTAGAGCTGTTAATATTTTATTTTAATCAGCTTTTTATTTTGGGATAATCAAGTTAATTTTAAATTGAAAAAATATATATATAATAAAAATATAAAATAGATGGATAGAAATAGATAGAGAAATGTAAAGGAGAATAAATGAGATAGTTGGCTGTCTTAAATTTAAATTATTATATTTCTTTCTTACTTTTAATAATCGGTAAAGTAAAGTCAGCTAGACGAGAAATTATTAATGCTATCAGAAGAAAAAAATGTCAATAATAATATTAATCAAAATAAAAATTAATAATTAATTGTGATACTTTATGAATTGATATCAAAACGATGTTAATACTTTATTAGTTAGAATTTTTTAGGCCAAAGATGGTTTCAAGTCAGTGGAACATGAATATTTTCAATCAGCGAATTTTTTCAACTGTAATCCTTTATCTGAAAAAGAATCGGCTTTCTTGATGAATAGGTATTTTAATCCAATTCCACTTATGTATCTTTTCGTTGTAATCCATCGCACGAGATGTGTTTGTAATTATTTTTTTTAAGACTTAGTTCCTGGGTTGAACCAACATTTTCCCATGAAACCCTTCGAAATATTCCTCTTTGGATTGTAACTGATTGTAAGGATATCCACAACACGATAATGTTCGGGATATCGAAATCAAAGGATTCCATGGATTATTGTCGGATTCAGTGCTTTGGTTCGATTTTTTATGTTATTTTTTTTTGAGTTACCAAAGTTAGAAATAGAAAAGTTAGAAAAGCCAAGAATAGATTTTTCTGTAGGTCGTGGAAATGCAGTTGCAAAAAAATATTTATTGGTTGGTCATCACTGTCAGCGTATTAGTGGTTTAGAAGTATGTTTTCAATTTATCTTACTTTATTAGTTGAACCGTTTGGATTTTCTGAATCGCTCTAATTTGTTCAACTTTTTTCATGGAAATAAATAGGTATTGAGGATAATTTAGGTGCTTTGATCTCATTTTTGATTTCTTTTGATTACTTGTTTTGATTTTTTATTTTTGTTTCATATAGGAACGTTCAAAAGCCGTTTCTGTTATCAATATAATTCGAAGAACTCATAATGTTGAAACTGATTATAAGGAACGCGTTTCTGGATTTATGCAGATCAGTGCAACTTGGAATTGCAGTGACAATAGTCTTTTAATGATTCCACCTTTATCAGCTCCACTTTCTGTGGTATTTTTGTCAATTTTTTCATTTTTTAATTTTTTTCTTAAAGGCCTTTCATTTATGTTCGCCTCCTTAATTTTCATAAAATTTTTCAGCATTTGTTACCTGGTTGGCTGGATTCACGAATGCCTTTGTTTGGGCTTGCAGTCGAATTACGCTTTATTATTTCATTAGCTCGAGCTCTTCGCACGGGTTCCATGAAATGGGATAATTTAAATGGATCTTCTTATGAATTAATTATTGATAAAGTGAAGAAATTGATTGAAGGTTTCATAAATTCAGATTTGTTTATTTGGCTATTCTGAATCTTTTGCTCTGTGAAGGAAAGAAATAGGAAAAAAATGAAACTAAAAAAAGTTTGATTTTTGGCCAATTTATTACTTGTATTACTTGTTGGTCAAGTTTTTTAAAACCATTTCGAGTTTGGATTTCACTGACTTCGAATATATTTTTTTATGAACCATTTTGCCTTCCAGAGAATGCGATTTTAATTTTATAATAAATTTTACAATATTAGAGGAGAGAAATGCGAAACGTTCAACCGGTAGCAAAAAACCGTTTCGTGATTTTACTGGAAGATTGTGGAAAATTATGCTTTCTTGCAATAGCGCTAGTACATTAATAGATGTGCTGAAGACTATTTTCGCTATTCTTCGAAGTCGCACATTTGTTGTAACGGTAATTTCTTTAGCGTAATTAATTAATTTCAACGTTAATATTGCGTTTTATTTTAATCGTAGCCAACTTTGTTGGCATTTTGGCCGTCATTTTGATTAGTCAGAGAGATATATCATTTAGAGTGATCAGATATGGAGTGTTAGAATTTTCTCTTATTTAATGAAATCAATATTTGGCCATTTCATTGATATTTTTACCAGAAATTTATATCAGATACCAAGTTTGAAGCTTCTTTAGTTGCACAGTGACAATAGAAGTCAGTTGGCTCGATTAATCTCAGATTCTGCGTCGGAGAAGGGACTGATTCTTCCTCGACTTGAAGGTCTTACTCCTATACAAATCCTCCTCGAAATTGGTGTGGAAGATTTTCATCGAAGTTGCACTGAACAGTTCCTCACAAATGGTTCATATTTGACGTTGTAAATTTAAATTCAAAAAAAAAAACAAATTGGCTTATTGTTTTCTTATTTTTATATATGATCTGAATGGATATCTTATTCTTATTTCTTATCAGAATATGTCACGAGCAAATCGGAACTGGATTTTTTCCTTATTGATGGATTCGATAAGTCACCTGAAGATAGAGCTGACTCTTTGTTAGCATATTATTATAGTTTAGTTGCAATGGCTGCGTGCAAGCAATATTTAAATCTTAACAAACATCAGTTTCGTACATTTGCTCGGTTAGTTATTATTTGCAAAGCGATTGTTTCCTTTATATTTTTCTTTCCTTTGCGATTGTTCGCTTTATAGAGTATCATTTTTAATATTTTTAACGTAATATTTTTTAACATCTTTAATATTTAATAATTATATATTTAATTACTAATTTTTCATTATTAATTAATTAATTTTTTATTACTAATTAATTAATTTTTTTCAGACAAGTTATTTCTAAATATTGTTTGTTAAAAATTTCACCATCCAGTCATGGTATCTGTACAGAAATGGTGAATAAATTCACGATTGATTTAAGTACCGGTCTTTCTGTTATGAATATTCCTCCCGCGATCTATGATATGTAATTTTTTCTTTTTTCTACTTATTTTGTTTTAATTATGTTTTAATTTTTGATTTCTTTATAATTTTATTATTGTATTTTTATTATTTATTATTATGCTAAGGATGCAATGAATATGGATTATTATTTCTTATCAAATTTTAATTAATTTCCATTTTTCCATTGTTAGATTGGAAGTTAATATAAAATTAAAAAACAGTTAAAGTTAAAATTAAAAATTAAAATTTAAAAATTAATCTTTGCAGAAAAAAACCAGTAACTTGGGCTTTGGAGACAATATATTCAAAGGGTGCAGTTGAATGTGCGCGGACTATGGTTCATTTTACGAAAGAAGCAAGATTTCCATTTGTGTACCATGGTTTAGCTAAAAAAATCGATCATGTTGAGCTTCAAGAATCTTTCAGGCTAGATGAAGAAGTAAAAATAGCTTTTCTTATTTATCTATGTCACATAGTCCTGATATGTTGTTTTGGAGGGAATTTGGACTTTATTAATATTGGCATAATATTACCAGCTAGATTTTTTTTTTCAGAAATTGGTATAGTAACTAAGCGAGTGATTTTGTAGTTCAATTCAAAAATTACAGATGCAGAAAATCGCAATTCTAAAAACAGAATTTCATGTTTGAAAAACTAAAAATTTTTAGGGCAACAATGATGAAAATGAACTAAAAAATGCGAAAAATGATCGTTTAAGGAATGCAAAGAAAAAAACATTTTGCGAGGATTTTTTCGATGATTATTATTGTTCCGTTCTAATTGCTCGATTAAATTTGCAAAATTTGTAAAAAATATGGTTATACTTTTCTAAATTCGTGTTAATGAATATGGTTTAAACTTTTTTATGAATGAAGCATTTTCATTTCATCACTGGTATTTCCATTTGGTTTTTTTCTAATTTTATTTGAAACGAAGAAAAGATTCATTCATATAATTCATATAATTGTTCATCTTGCTTCTTTCGTAAAATGAACCATAGTTTTATTCATATAATTGTTGGCAATACGTTGCTGTAATGTGACACATTTGCGTTATTATTAAAGTTATTGTTTTGGGAGATGGAAATTATGAACTATATTTAAGTTAATTTCTTATTTAATTATATTTTTCAAATGATTTGACAGACAGATTTGAAAAAAAATTTTAAATCAGTTTGTGGATTTGAGGAACTGCGCTATTATTTATCTCGTAAAAGAGGATTTTTATATGGCGAATATTCACGGACATGGCTTTCAATAAAATTATTCAGCCATGGTTCCGAAATTTAATATTTCAGGAACTCGATTAGATTAGATTTCGTACGATCTGATTTCTTGAATAATGATCGTTTCGGATTACGAAGCGCAACATTTTGGATTTACTCCACTGGCGGTTGTTGACACCAGTTAGTCCATATTTCTTCTTTTTTATTATTCTTATATCATTTTTAGCGTTAATTTTTTTTTGTCACTTGACTGATTAGTTTTGGAGCTGATTATAACGTAAAAAATATTACGATATTTAAGTTTACAATATTTCATTGGATTCATGGTGCGAAACCGTTGACAAAATTCTGCCAATGCTGCATTTAGAAGATATAGACGAAGTTTCCAAGAAAAGAATTAAATACCGTTTATTCCATCTTTTGGATCGAAAAGGAATCCTTGATTCGCTTATGGACAAACTAGAGGCTCTATTTCTTGATATTTTTTTATTAAACCATTTAAATTTAGCCACATACAAACAACTTTTTCCTCTCCATTTTAATTGAAAGGAATCGTCAAATCATATCTATTTTTTCCCTAAATGCCACAAAGGAATCGCATTTTTTTCATCAATTTTCATTTCAGTCTCCATTTCCTTTTTCCTTCTTATTATAATATTTTATCATAAAAAAGTAAAAATAAAAAATTTCACGGTTAAAATCGCTAGTAAATTATTTAATTTTTTAAATTTAACCATTTCAGAAATATGTAACGAATTATATTTTCCACATACCTAATCACGTAACTCTAACTGAAGATTTAGAACAATTGAATATCGACATAAATCATAACCAAGAATGGGAATTACAAAATCGCATTAAAGCTCTCGAAAAGGAAATTTTAGAAGTTAAAATTTAATTAAAAATAATATAAAGACTTATTCTCTAGTGAATTATTAATATTGCTCTTTTATCTGAATCTCCAACTCAATTTACAGATACGCATTGCTTTGGAAATGACCAGGAAAGAAAAATTAGATTGTCAAAACGCTCTCTTGGCCCTTAAAACAATGAAACCAATCGATCATTCATAGCGATAAAGATGTCACACACCTATGCTTGTTGTTTTTTTCATCAAAATTATGTTGTTTGTTTAACTTTGTACAAATTTTAATTCATCTATTCATTCGTTCATTGCCTACTGCAAGCCCAATTTCAGAATTATCATAAAATTTTCATTTGGATTACGAAATTTCTCAATGATTTCATTCTTTCATTTCATGAAAGGGTTTGCGCAAAAATGATATTTATTTAACTTAATTACAAAATTTTTCTATTAATTGCAACTTCGCGATAAACAACAATTAAAGATTGTGAAAATATATGATGTGGGGAATGCAATTAAACAAAATTTAAACGAAAGCGCACAAATATCTGCTAAATTATCGTGACAAAAGATCTGTTTTAATTTACTGCAAATGCGATGAGGATTTATGGGCTAAATAAAGAAATAAGCATAAAAAATTTTAAGTTATAATAAGTCACACTTGCTTTTTTTCTTCTTTTTCTGTTGTAGAGCTGCTTGTGTTGCTTTTTCAAAAACTTCACGAATACCATCTTTTGCTTTAGCTGAACATTCAAGATATGCAAACGCGCCGATCTGCTCAGCTATTGTACGTCCCTGCTCTGGACGAACCGGCTCCTGCTTCATTTTCGCAAGTTCACGAATTGTTTGTGGATCATTCCGTAGATCCTTTTTATTCCCAACTAATATTATCGGCACATTTGGACAGAAATGTCTAACCTTAAATTTCCGAATTGCAAACCAAGTTAACGGTATCAATAAAAGGAAAAAACACTGCTAAACACTGGAGAAAAAAGTTAAAAATGAAAAATTTCCGACTCACTTCTGGTGTCCACTTTTCTGGAATGTTTTCAAGCGAATCAGGAGAATCGATACTAAAGCACATCAGTATGACATCAGTGTCAGGATAGCTCAATGGCCGTAACCGATCATAATCTTCCTGTCCAGCTGTATCCCACAATGCCAATTCAACCTGAAATTAAGAATAAAAAAAATCTCGAGGGAAATCCATTCTGCAGGCTTTCAGCTAAAATTCAAAATTTTCGCAGTTTAAAAAAACCTTTAGAACCCTTAACCCTTAAAACCAACTTGTTTCCCATCGACTTCGATATCAGCCACATAATTTTCAAAAACTGTTGGAACATAAACATCTGGGAACTGATCTTTGCTAAATACAATCAGCAAACACGTTTTACCTAAAAGCTCAACTTTTTAATTAAAAAAAATAAGAATATTATACAAAAACAGCAAAATAAAAATCGGAAAAACTATAAAAACGTTTAGAATAAATTTTCGATACGCACCACAAGCACCATCACCAACAATGACAAGTTTCTTTCGAATGGCGGCCATACTGGACGCGGTCTGAAATTATTCGATTAAATAAAACCTACGTTCAGATAATTTATTAAATTAAATATTTGCAAGAAACTAGAAGAAACTAGAAATAGCCTGTCAAAAGCTTGAAGTATCCTACTATTACTAAGTAAAGAATTTGTTGAATGTAAGGTAATTATCTTTTAATACTAAAAATTGGACCTTATAAATATCACCTACAAGTTTAACAACATGTTTGGGAACAAAAATTTGTTCGTCCTCAATTGAATGTTATGTTTATAAAAATAATTTACAAATCATAGCTATCGTTTGTATAATTACCGAAAAAAAACACAAAGAACTTTAGAGAAATTTGTGTGTACCGACAAAAATTTCCAGAAAAAGGATTAAGATCCGTAGAAAGTTAGAAAATACACGAAATATAAAAGAAGTAGAAACAGAAAATGGCAGGAGGGCGAATCTGAATAACAAAATACTATGGTCATACTACAACATTACTAATTTTAATAAACTTATTATAAACTTATTATCCGAGTAAATTTCATTAAAGCCGATAAATCAATTTAGACCAGCGAAAACACAAATCACAACTTATCCATACAGATGATTCATTTCTTACACAATTACCACACGAATAGAACTTCCAAAAAATGACGGCCCGAACAAAACATATGGCCGAAGCATCGTAAGTTCTTTTTTTCCCGTGTTTTTACTGCTTAATCAATTTAAAACAAATTTTACAGTTAGCCAGTTAGGTAGGGAAAAAATCCTTCACAAAAAATATATAAAACTAATCAATTAAAACTAAAGAATTTGATTACATCATCTTCGGCGTAAATATAATAAAAAATTGAAAGAAAGAAACAAATTTGAAAGTCGATTTCTTATTTATAAATTTAAAAATAATATTATAAAAATATAAAGTTATATGCATATCTATGTGCTTTTAACCTTTAATCAAATGAAATATAATTAAATAATTTTTAAAATTTAAAATTAAAATTTTCCCAAATATTTAAAAGAGAAAAAAATGAAAAGGAAAACCACATTGGCAAAGGCAGAGAATCACAAAATAAACTGGAAAAATGGCAAAAATTTTTTTAAAAAACAAATTGGGAAATATAGAAAGAATCATCTATTATAATATCGCGTAAATTGGAGGCTATGGGGAAAAGATTTAATGATTCTGTGGGAAACCTTATGCAAAAACAGCCCTTCAAAGACAAATCCAACCAAACACAACCAATCCGCGCAACTCCCAAACCACACCGACTACAAATCCACAAAAACCAAATTACGCTCAACATCAAGCCGTAACAATGAAAAGTCAAAAAAATGGGCGCTACCGTATGCGCTTGCATAATTTCGTTTTAAGGCAAATTATTTTGAAGCTTCTAAATATAACAGCTAAAAATCATAAGATATAGCACTATATTCGTATTTTAATTCCATAGGAACTGGATTGGTGAAATTTTCTTTGTTGGTGCTTGGTATGACCAGTGGAACTATACTTTTTAATCTTTGGCTTATTTTTCTGTGAATTTTTTGTATTTCTTAGCATAAACCACCGAATTTAACTGTTTACTTCGTTCGCATCAACTGAATCCGCGATTTGCTCGTCTTCGTCGAATCAGCCTATTAGTAAAATCTAAAATCTTTTTTACATTAAATGTAAAATAGAAGTCCCCAAAATTGTTTTTATTTTTTATCATCGATTTGGTTGGAATTTTTCATTTTTTTTTATTTTTCATTTTTTTTCTTAAAATTTTTTTGCTCTAATTTTGTTTTTTCTTTTTGTTTATAACAATACAAATAACGATCGAGAAATTCGATATTCACTGATATTCGCTGATTTAAAACGAAATTACAGATTAAAGATTTTAATCTCAATTATACAGCATTTGATAATTTCATCACTTAACTGATAAGTGATATGTTTAACTGATATAAAGTGATGATCTTTGATTTCTTCGAAGTGACAATTGGATTTCTTCGAATAGCCATGAGGATAAGGCTTAACTCTTTCGATGCATCTGAAATTGACTCGAAAAGAGACAACTCGAGATTGTGAATTTAAGATAAAAATCATCGAAGCAGTTGATCTATAACAGTTCAGTTTCATGCAAAAAATTATCAGTTAAAATTATCAGTACAACAATAAAATCGAAATTTATTTCAAAAAGGACCAAACTATTTTGAAACTTTTCGGTAGTTTTTAGGTTATCGATCAGCTAAAAAATCAAATCAGTTTGTTATTAAGAAGAGCTGATAATCAGTTATCAAATTATCAAATTATCAATTTCTAAAGCAAATTATTTTTATTTTTCTTTTGCATTATACAAAAGGTGTAATCAATTGTGCGAATTCGATTTTATTGATAATCGAATCGCAAAAATTCAAAGAAAAAATTATCAAAATAAAAAATCTGCAGTTCCATTCGGTTCCGTTCAATGAAATGTCTCTAATTTGTTCTAACATTCTTACTTCTTTCTTCTACGAGATCCCCAACCAGCCAGGTTACCTCGTAGTACTTGTATGGCTTGCATGGTATTCATAAGCTTATCAGTCCATGTATCTGTACATTGCATGATGGCCTTAAATTTCATGGATGATCTATAAGTTTTTACGTGAATAAACTAAATGAATAATTTGTTTGGGCAATGGAAAGATTTTGTTTTTTAGAGGAACTAATCAATTATGTGGTATTTTATCAAGTTGATAAGAATGGATTGATATAAATAAGCAAATATTTAGGCGTATTTATTATTAAATTATAGAAAAGACGCTTTAGTTGTCGAAATGAAAGTTGGTTTTCTTGGTGCTGGCAAAATGGCTCAAGCTTTATGTCGTGGCTTTATTAAATCAGGTTTTCCTTTATTTTTCTTCTTCCACTCTTTATAATATTTCTGATTTGGTTCCCTTCATCGATAATAAAGCAAAGCTCTCCATTCATTCATTAAAGGATCGTTTGAGGATAAAAATAAAGTATTCGGTTTGGGTAACCATCCATATTTCACTTCTGCTGGCGAATTTCTCTTACTGCTTCATCGATTAATTGGTTATTTTAGATATTAAATAAAATTTTGCGCAGATTTCCAGAGGATATTTGGTTGTTCCATTGTTTTATTCACATTCCATTATATCCCCTTATGACACCGAAAATTATTATTTATCTGGCTAAATGACTAAGATCGTCCCATAGAAAATTGAATAGATTGTGGTGAAGATGAAAAGTTTAATTGATTTTTCATAAATAGTAGAACTATTATTGTAATAAAGAAATTTGAAAAGAAAAATGAAAAAAAAAATGACAATTTCTTAGATAGGGAAATAAAATTTCTTGCATAGGGAAATGAGAAAAAAAAAAAGAAATAAATATTTTATAAATAAATATCATGAAGAAATAAAAGGAAGGAAGATTGTGGTACTCGATTAACGGTGTTTAATAAGATAAATTAAGCGTAAGCAGGTTGTTAGATTAATAAAAAAAAATGCATTATCTCGACTCATAATTAGGTAATTAAGCGATTTGCAAAATGAGCTAATTTTGCGAATGGAACTATTGCCAGGTCAGCGAATTTTCTTTAATAACACATTCATTTCTTGTCACTGTTGAAGATAAAAAATTTAAACCGAACGCATTTTTTATAGATCGGCTTAGTCCAGCGAGTATTACAGCAAGCTGTCCGAAAAGTGACGCACACCTTTTACAAGAAATTAAGGTTGATTAAAATTTTATAAATTTTGATAATTTCGATAATTTTGATAATTTGATAATTTTAACAGCAAACAGGTTTTCCTTTCGTTCAATCGCAATTTTTTCATCAGCCAAAATAAAATAAAATTGCTGATTACTGTAATTAGTCAACGACGTTTTAATTTTAATTTTAAGCATAAGCCAGGCATTTTTTTAAGAGCCTTGGCATAGCAACAACGCACAACAATATCGAAGTTGTCCAGAATTGCGATGTTATATTTATTGCAACAAAACCACCGATTGTTAGTAAAGTTGCTGCAGAAATTGCACCAGTATTAACCAGCGATCAGTTACTTATTTCAATGGCTATGGGCATTCCGATTAATAGCATTGAATCGGTAAATATTAATATATTAATATTAATACATATCAATATTATATCGAAGATTCATCATCGTAGAATAGCCAAGTGATTTAGATTATTGCCTTGAGATTCCGTCAAGATTCCAGCTCTATCGGATTCGAATAGGAGTAAATATGTCAGAGTGGTACTAAGAATTCACCATAGGGACTGAACTTTTCCCCAATGAAAGGCAGTTAGGTTTATCGATGAAATATCTCCAATTTTTTTCCTTTTGATCTCAAACTGTTATTTATTATAGGCATGAAAATTTGTTTTCTTTTTTTTTTGTTGCAAAAAATTCATAGATATAAGAAGGGATTTAAAAATTCAGATAATTAATGGTACTAAAGATTAAAAAATAGAAAATTAAATTTGAAATATAAAATTTATGAGAAGAATTTTGTAAATTTGGTAGCTGCAAGATCGACGTTGGTGTTTTTTTTTATAATTATTTAGCAAATTTATGGCTATAAAATTAGTTTTAAATTGTTAAAGTTTAAGAAAATATTTGCATTCAATTTCTTGATGAGTGATAACAAACCAAACGAAAATTCAAATTTAGCAGTAATTACTTCGACAATTATTATTGTTATTCAGTTGTTACCGCCAAAAAGTCGCGTAATACGAGTGATGCCAAATACTCCAGCCGTTGTGCGAGCTGCTGCATCAGCATTTAGCATGGGAACTGCTTGTAAAGAAGGTGACGCCGAAATAGTTAAAGACCTTCTTTCTACTGTCGGATATGTGGTTCAAGTACCTGAAGCATTGATGGATCCAATCACTGGTCTTAGTGGTAGTGGTCCTGCTTATGTAAGTTATACTTAATATTGTTATTCTCTAATAGTTATTCTTTAACTTCATGTCGCTTAAATTTTAGATTATTGCCGTTATTGAAGGACTCGCTGATGGTGGTGTTAAAATGGGATTACCACGTGACTTAGCGTTAAAACTCTCAGCTCATTCGGTTCTCGGTGCGGCGAAAATGGTTCTTGAAATTGATAAACATCCAGCTGAATTGAAAGAAGAAGTACAATCACCTGGTGGATGTACATCGTACGGAATGCATAAACTTGAATCTGGTGGTCTTAAAGGAATTCTCATGGATGCTGTTGAAGCCGCTACAATTCGTTCAAAAGAGACTGGTAATATGCAAGGAAAAAAATAATCGTAATTTTTTGCGTTTTGATTGCGTTTCGCAATTTCTTAGCTCTTTTTAAGCTCAAGGTAATAAGCTGATAACAATCACTCGGTTATTTTAGTTCTTTTTAACTTTAGATTTTTCCTGTTGATTTGATAATGGATTTTGATGGCATTCCAATCGAAAAATGCGAATGCTTCTTCTTTAAATTTATTGGGTATCATTTTTATCATTTTATCATACATTATCATATACTTGACTATTTCTTTCGTACAGCCGGTTTTCTTCTATAAAACTAAAAGGTCTTTCATTGTTAAAGTAACATATTATCAGCTCTATACAACAGTTTCATGTGGCCTACCATATCTTCCTTGTGTTCTTACAAAAAATTTCAACATTCTTCTGCAACAATTATCAATTATTACTTTAAAGATAAAATATTTCGATTTGCTTATAATTTTTATGCTTAAATAAATATTAAAATAATTTCTTATCATGTATTTTATCAGTATTTATTTTCAAAAGTTATTATTTGCAACTCGCCATTATTGTATTAAATTTATTACTATTTAAAGATATATAAAGATCTGATATATTCGTTATAATCATTAAAAGAAAAAGAAAAGATTAAGATTAAGTGTTAATCGTTTCGCTTTTTAAACTGATAAGTAAAAGAAGGAAAAATTATCTGATAAGGTTCCACTTGTTAATAGGATCGGAAATTTTTGCCAAGCAATCACCTTGCAATAGAAATAGAGGTAGGTCGCCAGCACCACTCGAGCATGATAAGCCCGTTGCTGTCGGGACAGAGGCCAGTTGAATTCTTAAGATGATAAGCTGATGACGTCACTTAGTTATATTAGCTTTTTTTATCATCGATTGAATCAAAATCAGTGATTCTCTATATCTAAATATAAATATTTTGAATAGGGTTAATGGTTCTTTAACCTTTCGACAAAAAATAATTATGGCAAAGACGAACCACCCACCTATGACCATTAACCCTAGGTCGGGACCGCAAATTTCGCTAAAGACTAATTCACGGATCGGCCATATATTAGTGAATACTAAGGAAGAGGAAAGGTTCGCTTTGTATTTGTTCAATTAATCTTTGGAAACTGGCCATTTTTTTCCATAAATTGATTCAGTGGTGCATAGTCTGACAATTGAGTACCAATGATGTTTGCCTGTTGACGAGAAAATTTAGTGGTACTGGAAAATTAAGAAATGAGCGGAAGGGGTGAAATTGATAATGAGAAGAGAATTTGGAGAATTAAAGAAAGAGAAAAAGGGAAGAAGGCTTTAGAAATGTGCGACTCGCTTAACTGAAATATAAATTTAGGATAGGATTTTATAGGAATTTTGCCCAACGACTATTCGACGATATTTCATTTATTTTTGTTTCAACTTAATTTTAGCGACATTTTTTATTTTCCCTCCTTATTAATATGAGTTATTTAATATTTTTAAATAAGGGCGGATGGTGAAATTTTGGTGCATTGGAACCGAACAGTAGTCCCATTATCGGCATAATTTTCATATTGTTCCCTGCATTAGTCTATTCATTCATTTTTGGATTTTTGGCAGAAATCTACTTTCTTGGGAAATCGATATGCAAAATTGAAATGGATTTATCGTCGGAGTAGCAAAAATTGGTTTAAACGGCTGAGAATAAAATAGATTATTAATTGAAGATTATTTTGTAAATATAATTTCTAATAGAATTAATCAATTATTTTATTAAAATTATGAAAATTAAAATTATCAAAATTAAATGAAATATTGTCATAATTGTACGAAAGAAAATTTGTCAAAATTGAACACTAAACTTTGTTATTAACGATCGAAAAATTACTAAAATTAACGATCGAAAAATTATAATAAAAAATATATTTAATGTAAAAATCGAGTTATTTGCTCATTTATTTAGAAAAAAGCGAATTTTGGTCGACAAATAGTCAATGGAAAATTCAGAGTCGCTGTGGTACGGCGATCGTCTGCCAAAAACAAAAGGTTTCCTTGAATTTTTTTTTTGTTTGAATGAAAATTCGTTTTTTAATTTCTAATTTTAATTCCATAATTTAAAAATAGATTTTGGCTTATCGCTTATCTAAAAGAAATCTGCAAAAAATCCATGTGCTTTTTATTTTTTTCATTTTTTTATTGTAATTATCACTGTTATTTTTGATAATTGACTTATACTTATATTACTTATACATGTGATTTGATAAGTAATTTTATAAATATTATTGCGAATAAAAGTGATTTTTCAGAGGGAAAACGTCTTCTCAGGCTTATCGATTGGTTCTGTAAGCTCTATGCAGAAAGGTACCATAACGGAATGATGACATTCGCGGTAAGAAGCTTATCTGTGAAGTAATATGATTGATATTTAGCACATTGATATATTCATGATTGCGTTATATTATCTTGTTGAACATAGGACTAAGAAGATTTTGTCCGAGTAACATTAGACAATCACATTATTCAATCATATAATTATATAATTTTTCATTTTTCACAATATAGAGGTGATTTGAAGTTATCTTTATTAGTCGATGAAGCTTTGATATATATTTTTATCATTAAATCTCTTCAGTTATATATGAAATTTTTGCTAAAAATAGCTCGCCGACATGGTTTCCATTTGCGTGCCTTGTTGCACTTGAAAATGGTGTCTGGTTCGCGAACGGCATATGCGCTTGGTAATATTCAGAGACGCTTGCCAGAGAGTTGTTTTTGTTCATCGAGACCGATTTTGAATCTTTCTTTAGCGTATGTTTTTTTTTCTGAATTTTAGTAATTTTCTTTATTTAGTATTTTTCTTTTTGTAAATTTCTTCAGCTCTTGAAATTTCGGGAAAAAATGAAGATTAAAGAAGATTAAATCATTTGTATATCATTTGAAAAATTTTAGTTTATCTGAAATTTGCGAGCTGGAACAATCAATGGGCATAAGCAAATGGCACAGTATATTTATGAATCCAGCAGTAAAGTAAGTAATTATTTTCAACTATATAAGGAACAAAAAGGAGAATAAATTGTCCGAAACTAGATCATTTGTTTTTTTTTTACTTAAATTTCGAATTTGTTTGATTAATTTCCTATTTTTAGGAAAATTCAATCCATTTCTAAAAATCTAATCAGATAAAGGATAATTAATTTTCTAAATTTTTTATAATAACTCGCTGCAGATTATCAAAATTTTATAAAAATTTTGACTTTTTTACTTTTAGTACAGTATATCTAGTTAAATATAAATATAATAATGTGTAATATATTTGTTTTTGAATTTATTTTAAATATGTTGAAAGTATAATCATTCCCTATAAATTTACAGGTTATTGGCTATACGTGGCGTTAATTGGCAGAAACAAATAATAATTCTGCGTAATGCAATTCTTAATGAAGATTGGACTGTAGTTGGTCAAATTCTTGGTTAGTTTGTTCAAATTTTAATCATTCAATTCATTCTTTAATTCTTTAATAGATTGTTATTAGGTATTTCGTGGTTATTTACATAATCTGATCGGTAAATTTGTTATAATTCTTTATTCACTTTTAGAGAATACATAAATATTTGAACTTAATAGTAGAGATGTATATTTTCTTTTCTTTTCAAATGGTAATTTGCCTATTTCATGTCTTTAGTATATTTTAAGAAATAAAAATTTCTGGTATATTTTCATTTTTTCTGAGCAATTAACGGAAATATTTTTAATTTTTTTTAGCAAAATCTGTGCAATTCAGGGAGATTACCACATTTTCGTAAAAATACTGAAAAGATGTCAATTAGCGCGAAATATCGTATAGAGCAAGAAGCGAAATTGGATAATATAAGGGTAATGCCTTATATTTGTTCATTATTTCGAGTAGGTATACAATACCTTATGCATCGTAATTTACCAAAGGAGTTATTTGTGAAATCTGCAATTAATATGTTGGAAGTTTTCTCAGAAGCTGGATTAAGAAAGGTAACTTTTATAGATAAGTCATAGCTATTTGATCAAAACACCTCAGTATTATTTCCGAAAAATTTTTTATTCTTCGCGATTTTGTTTTTTTTTAGAAGGCTTTTAATCTATAATGAATTTTTATAGCAAACGCATTTCGATGCGCCAAATTATTCGTTGATTTTGGTTACCGAATTGTTAATATTTTTGATTGCGAATGGAATGATAGAAGATTCCAATTATTTAATTCATTTCAGTGAATCATTGCCTGCGTTTTCTAAAAAAGCTGAGGTTTGTGCCCATTATTTAGTGTCCTTTTCTCATTACCCTTTTTATTTGTTAGTGGTTTACTTTTTAAAAGTTTTGATTCTTAATGTTTATTTTAGATTGGACGTATATTTCGGAGTTATCGAACTTTGCTTGAGTACGAGGAGTGGAGACTGAATGGAGTTTTGCAAACTGCTCATTCGAAATTGAGTGCTAATTTAGTAACAGCTGTTCTGGTAAGTTAATTTCGCTTCAGATAATATATTTCATACTTCGACTTATACTGATAAATAATTTGGATGAACTATTATTTGATATAAGGCAGTTATTTTTTATACAGTCGATAAATTTCCCGTGAAGAAGAAGAAATCGTTTTTCATTTTTCATTTTATTTTTCAGTTATTTTCAGATATAATCAGAAATAAAAATTTTTAAAGTTCTGAATTCTCATTTTATATTGTATTTTCTTTATCACGGCATTCATTATTATTTCATATTCTCTGTAGCTATTCAAACATAGCATCATTAGCATTATGTAGTGATGTGATTTCAGTATTTTCTTTGTTTAAGAATTTTTACAGCTGTTATTTCTTTTATTTTTTTTTATTTCTAAAAATTTTTATTTTTTTTATTGTTTTTATTTATTTTTTTAATATTATTTATGTAAAAGCTGTTTTAATAGGATGCTCCGCAAAATAGCGCTGTTTTCATTGAAGCTATGGTCCATTTTTTTAATTCCACGGATCAGTTAAAAGTCATTATGGAAGTAATTTCAATTATTTGTGAAAAATCACATAATATGCTTCCTTGCTGCTACGAGATTTTACGAAAGAACGAATTACATAGAGAAGCCTACTCCATTCTCGATATGGTTAGAATTTAAAGGGTAACTGCTGGTTATAATAATAATAATATATATACATATATATATATGTACTCATTAATCGAATTCTTTTATTTTTCTTCAGTTGTTTCTTTAAGTTCTAAAAATAATAATGGAAAGTAGTATTTTGAGCAAATTGAATAAAATATTATAAAACTAGAAAAACATCTTAGGGGAAAATAGAATTTTCTTCAATTTTCTGATTTATTTTTGAAACCATGAATGTAGTAAAAGTGCAAAATCTGGGCATTAAGGGAAAGAAATGGGATGGATAGTATTAAGGTGGATTTGGGAGAGTTAGCGCAGTAGAAAAGGTTTGATGTAAATAAATTGTGGCAAATGAGTTTGTAAAATAGGATAGGATGTAAAAGTGGTTAAGAGGGAAGGGATTTCGCAAGAAGTGCTAGGAGCTTTCGCAAAATACTAGTTTATTCCAACAGAAGAGTTCATAGTTAAATATTATGGTACAATAGCGAAATTTCACTAGCAATAGCAACAAATATGTAATCTAAGGTAATTTAATGATGTGTCATTGTTTTGGGGCCCTAGCAGATGAGTTTGATGCGGATTGAGGAAATTATGAATATTTGGAGCAAAATAAGGCAAATGTATGCAGCTACTAATAAATTTTCAAATCAAGCGACTTTAATGGTTTTGCGAATAATAGCTTTATAGTTAAAATAGTTAAAAATAGTTAAAAAAATCAATAGTAAAAATAGTAAAAATAGTTAATCAAAAAATAGTTAAAAAATTTGCACATAATTCGGTCGCTACAGCACGGCTCACGCACTGTAAAGACCTGACGTAATAGGCATAGGTATAAGGGAGTTTAGAACGCAGTACGGTTTAACAGAGTGTTTAAAGAGGAGTAGAAAGAGAAAGAGGGATGCCGACGATTATAGGAACTTATCAGGCAAAGTAGTCCAATCTCACTGATGACCCTTACCAGCCAGATGGGGCGAGAAAAGGATTTTTTTATATATAAGCATAATAAAATAAATAAATTATATAAAATTATATACAAATATTCTTTGATTATGCAATATCAAGAAATTGATTGCTTTATTAAATGGTAATTTTATCTAATTTGCTATTTTTGGTATCATTTAGGCTATATCAGCGGAATTTGGCATAAGTGCTTCAGAACCAGTATTGATAGAATGGGTGCGAGTCGCTGCTTCAAATCAGTCTGAATTGTGTGATTCTTCTCTTTGCAAAATATGCAAAATACTTTTTGAATTCTTAGATTATGGTGAAAACAGGTATTTTTTTCCAGTTTTAAAATTTATTTCAATTTATTTTTTGTCAAGAATTTTTTTATACATCTTTTTAACTCAATTTTAATCATAGCACGACTTCTAAGACTCCATTTACTATAGTTAAAGAAAAATAAAAAAGGAAAAAAGTACAAAAAGAAGATAATTTCGTAAAGAAAGCGTAAATAGTCCAAAAATAAAGAAATAATAATATATTTAATAATATATTTCTTTATATATAAGAAAAGATATATTTTACAAGTCTTTTTTTATTTAATTTAAAAATGACGTTTGAATTATTCATTTCACAAATTTGTTATGCAAATAATCTCATGAGATTTATTTAATAGATTTGTTGATTTCTACAGTTTTAGTCCTTTAATCCTTAATCTTTTACAGATAGAAATAAGTAGTATTTAGATTGTACCTATTATTAGATTTATTTGAACTTATTGCCAAAATTTTGGTTTATTTTGTTTGTTAATTTTTTTTTGCCATTTCTACAATGAATCACTTGGCACATGCGGGTTGGTTCTAGCTTTTTTAACAATGGGTTTATTCCTGCGGAAATAGAACATCGAATGAAAACAACAAGCCATTGGGCTACTTTGTCCTTTTGTGATTTATATTATTTTGTACTTTTGCAATTTGTAATTTTTTTTGCTTCATCTTATTTTTTATAAGAGAGTTTTAAGAGATTTATTTTTTATACTTTATAGGACAAATAAAGATGCTTGGATTTTTCTCTGGGATGCACTTCGTCGAATCAGTGACCATCAGTTTCTATTATCGTTATGGGAAAGTCGGAAATCATGGTGGCGAAAGTTTCATCAAATACAAATTTGTGAAGAAGCCATGCATTGTAAGAAATTGATTTTCGATTTCTTGACTAATCTTGATTCAAATTCAAATTCAAACTTAGATTCAAAGAGAGTTGATGTAAATATCCATTTCTAAATGATCTTCAACGGTAGTATAGGTTATCATTTTGTTTAAAAAAAATGTAAATGTAAATGTAAATGAATGCAATAAGCATATTAGTAAAAAACATCAAAAGAAACAATAGCGAAAAGCGAAACAATATGAAATGCTACAAATTTTGCTTAATTTGCCCCTAAAACTAGGGTTAGGGCCAGAATTATATGTTTATTTCATAATTATCGATATGCGAATAAAAAACTATGGGATTAATTTAATTCTATACGTTTCGCTAATTTCAATCGCTATTACATTCAAATTTAGATAATATTACTGCACTCTGAACTCTGAAAATATTACTTCGTAGATTTTTTTAATTCTAATAATTCATTAAAGAATTTGCATTAAAGTATCGCAAACAGTATATCTCCATTGCCTTATATCTGGCAGAATCTCTCTGTTGTTTTCCAAATGTGACTGAATAGAAATGTTTAACGTATATTTTTTATATAAATAAATATTTTTAGTAAAAAAAACCTTTATACTTTTTAATGCTTTATTTGCTTTGTTTTTGTTTTTGAAAATGAATATTGAAATCATCAATTTAGACAATTTCTTTTTGAAGGATTAGCCAAAATTCAACAGTCAAATATATTCAATGGGGCAAACTTGGCAAGAATAGGGAATACCACTTATTTTTTGGGGTGTATTCGAGGGACCCTCGAGGCAGATTTCGTAAAACTGGGGATGGCCACATGGAGGTCTTGCCACAGAGATTTTTGAGGAAATAGATCCACCGTTTTCTTTCAAAATATCAGCTCATTGAACATATTCTTATAAAAATCAAAATCATCGAAAAATAAGGACAATTAACGTAAAAATTTTAGGAAAGGCCACTTGAAGAGATTTGAGGGTTTTTGAGGTAATTTTCTCTTTCGTTGAAAGATTTAAATGGGAAAATTTCAACGATAGAAATACTTTTCATTTCTTTCCATCTAAAGCGTTTGCCATTTCCTAGTAAATTGCATAAAAGAAAACTACAATAAAAATAAAATATATTTGCTAATAAAAATGCTTATTTCCCCAAATGAGAAAAATCAAGAAAATGAATTTCTAGTTTTTCTCTGAGATTCACATATAATAATTTCTGGTGTGGCTGATTGCGTTGGCTATAATGAAAACAATTCAACAAAGAATCGCCCGAAGATAGAAGGTATGGGCATTAGGGGATAGAATGGTTTAGTGGGTTTAATGGTTGTTGCTGAATTCGGAACGCCGATGCCGAGGCTCTATTCCCCGCACGAGTAAACCTGTCAAAAAATCTGGATGATGCTGGCCACTCACCTATAGCACTAATAATAATCGGCAATCGCAATTATAAGCCAAATCGTCTACGAAACGACTTTAAAGGGGGCCCACATGCCTTCCAAACGAAGTGATTTGGACTCTCTTTTCAAGCTGATTTTTGCTTGTAAGAAAAGATTTATCGCGTTAATCGACGTAAGAAGAAATTCAATAAGAAGAAATTCGAGATGATGTAATAAATACTTCGTGAAAAAAATCAAATATTTGACAAAATTGCTAAACTTTTTTTTTAAATTCAAATAACTTTGGCCTATTTAAGATAGAAATTTGACCTATGACCCGAAGGTGTTTATTTATTTGTTATTTCGAATAAAAATAAAAAATAAACTTTAAAGAATTTCCAAAAATTATGAGTGCGGTAAGAGTGAAATATTTTAAAGGATGGCAAAATCGACAAAAAAGCGAAAAGACGATAAGAATCAACAAAACGGCGAAAAAGGGCGAGACTTTTAAAATACCATTAAATAAAAATTATCTTAAAAACTAGTTATTAAAAACTATTTTATATTTATTCTAGAATATTTATGCAATATCCATTCAAATGTATTTTGAGTGTTCTTTAAAAATTGCCATTTCTCTTGAAATCATTTCATATCAATAAGCAATTAAGACTGTTGCAATCCGAATTACGAAGCCGAATTCCTTTTAATAACAAAAACTAAAAAACACCTAAAAAAAACCTAAAACTATCTATCCTAGCATTTCTATCAGCCGTTCTTTAAAATTCGTACTATTTCACTGAAAATCAAAAAGGATTGATGGATGGGAATTATTTAAATTTGCTACACGATTATTTCCTCGGCTATTATATAAATTAAAATCGTCAATTTTCATGAAATTGATTCAAGTATATTCCATTTAAGGTTTAAAATAAAAATTTAGATTTCGTGGGATGAAAAGTTGGATTTGCATCGAATTTCCTTTTAGCATAATTTTTTCAATTGGCGTTACTGTAGTGAGGCTTAATGAGGCATTCAATATAGTCCATAGCCAACTGATGCTGTTCCATATCGTCAATTTTACGTGAGCAGCGATGCTAGGGTTCCATTTGCGAAAGGAATATGGGACTGCGCTCAATTCAAATATATTTACCAGATATTGGCTTATTTTCGATTCACGAAGATTCCCTTTTCGACGATCTCTGCTCACTGGCGGTTGATATGTGATCCACTGAATCAGTCCATTCACCGAGAAAGTAACTGATTAATTGATAAACAATTGATAGGCAACCATTATTCTCATAAACGTCTTTTAAATCGGTTGTAATAGTAATCATTTGAGTATTCTTAAGAATATTCTTTAAATTTGTTGTGCTTCTTCTTGTTCGTAGCGTTCTGTGATTTATGTCGCCTTCAATGTCTTTTAAGAGAAGTAAATAATTGAGATGATATTCAGTGGAAAATGGTGGATTATTTAGGTACTCAAAAGAATAATTATGAACTGATTTGGTTTAAAATTGTTTAGGTAATCTTATGGATGTCAAAAATTCTACCAAACACATTAACTGATCTAAAGTGGAAATTTGGTTTTTAATCAATGCAACGGTGCAAAAATTGCATTATCATTCCAGATTACCAGTAGCGCAACCAGGTTGAATATATTCCCTACCGCTGAAACAATTCCACATTAGCCATTCCTGCTGAAATTGGTAAATTTAGCTCAAATTTAGCTGCATTATCGAAATATCTCAGTGATCTTATTTATTTATTTATATATTATTTATGTACTTAATAGAACAAAAATTCTGAACTGATTCGGTTTGAAATTTTTTAAATAATCCTATTTGTTTAATTGTATTCCTATGGATGTCGAAAACTGTGCCAAACACTAATCAAAAGTGGGAACGTTCGTTGATAAGGGAAATCGGATAATAATCGGATGAAATATGTTTGATTTTCGGTTGTTAAAGAAAATAGGCGACTCTGATAAAACTATTTTCAGTGATTAGGCAATTTTTGCTATTTTACTCTTCGCCATCATTTTGCTTGGTTTTTTTCGGAATAACTTGTTTTTTTTCGTCCAAACCGTTATTATAGTGTTTAACTGCAATTAGAAGCTATTAGTAATCTTTTTTTTAAAAATTTGTATGAAACAACTGGGAGGAATTCCATACAATGCAGCAAAAAAGAAAATAAAGGAATATAGAAATAAGTGATTAAAGTGATAAGAAATAAAACAACTGATATGATTATCTGATTTCATTTAAATGACGTTGTTTATTCTCGCTTAATATTGTTTTACAGTATTAATTGATAGCATCAATTTGGTATTAGTGCTTTTAATAAAATAAATTACAAGCAATTACCAGTAATGAAAAAATTAAATAAGACGTCGAATAATCAATTATCACCAACTAATTTTTTTGTACGAAAAATGAAAAATAAGTGATAAAGAAAATTTCTAAAGGATTCGAAGAAATAGCAGAAAATTAAACAATAATTCTAAAAAAAAATTTCCTTTAATTTTTAAAAATTAAATGTGTTATTAATTAAGTAATTAATTAAGTTTTATGCATTTTTCACTTATAAAATTTTAATTATCGATTTAATATAATTAAAACACAATAATTCCAAGTTGCTAATTACAAGTTCCTAAAAGTAAAAATATGAAAAACTCGCTTTTTATCAAATTCTCACTTTTATCAAGCTTGAATATAAAGAAATTTAATGTTTAATGAAAAGACTATTTTCCTTAATTCGTAATGATAAAATGATAAGAGAAATGATAAACGAAGAAAATTACTATATAAATGGCTTTAAAACTGGCTACTTCCCAAAAATTGTCAAAAAGCTACAAATCTATTAAATAGTATCTGAAAAGTTTGTTGTTTCAGCTATTTTTTCGACGATGAAAAAATACAGATTTTTGTAGATATTTATTATGTTTATGTTTTTTAATACTACTTTTTGCGATTTTTCAGACATTTTTCGCATAAATTCGTATTATTCTCAAATGTTTGCACAGAATCTTAAATTGCGATCCCCTAAAAACCCCTAAGGATCTTTGGTTTCTTCCCTTAAGCCATACACCAATAATTGTAAATATTTGTAAAAATATTTTCTAAATTTTTAAAAAATTTATAGCAGAACATTCAACTCATTAGCTTTATTATAAAAATATAATATTTAATTAATAAATATAATAATTGATTTGATATTTATTGATTTGATAGTTATTAAAGAAATAAATTTTTAATTTACAATATTTATGATAATTCTCGAAACAAATAGCAGCAAATCTGTGAATTCGAGAAGGCAATTCCTCCATAAATTTTCTTCTCCACAAATTTCTTACTATTTAATTAATAATGATAAAATCACATAGAAGAAAAAGATAGGAAAAGATAGAAAGATATTCATTTAGATAGGCCAAATGAGTGAAACTAATCAGAAATGGCGAAGGCTCTTTGAAAAAAAATTTAAAGACTTCATCGTTAAAAAAACGTTCCTACGAAATTTTTTTAAATCCAAAACCTTTTTTTGAAAAAAACTTTTCAACCTTAATTTTTTCCTTTTATAATTTATAATTCGTATAAATTCGTATGTTTTTAAAAAATAAAAAATTTGCACTTTTTAAATGGGCGAAGTACCATCCAGTTTGGGTAAAATTCATTTCTCCCTTTCTGACATTCTTAAAAAAAAATGAAAAAATTCGAGACGAATAAATGTATGACTATACCAAGGTTATACTAAATCAATACAATGGTTTTTTATATAAAATTTATTTTAAATAAAATAGCTTTATATAAAATAAGTTTAATAAAGTAATTTTAAAGGTTTTCCAAAAATTACTACTGCAGTATGAACAAAACGTGCGAAATATTTTAAAGGATGGCTGAAATCGACAAAATAGCGGGAAATCGACAGAAAAGCGAAAAAGAGCGAAAATTCTGAAACATCAATAAATTGTTATTAAATAACTATCTTATATTTATCCTAAATTAATTATCCAATATTTATCCAAATGTATTTTGAGTGTTCTTTAAAAATTGCCACTTCTCTCGAAATCATATTTCATGCAAATAAGCAATTAAGACTGTTTCAATCCGAATAAGAAGCCAAATTCTTTTAAACAACAAAAGCTTAAAGACCTAAAACTCAAGAAACTATCTATTCTAGCCTATTAGCCTTTCTTGAAAATTTCTCGTAATACTTTACTGAAAATTAAAAAGAATCGATGGGTGGGAAAAAAAATTATTTAAGTTTGTTACATGCCTTATGACGGTTATTCCATCGGTACTGTTCAAATTCAGCTTTTCAATTTTCGTGAAATTGATTCAAATAACATTTTAAATACATTTCCATTTGAGATTCACAATAAAAATTTAGATTTCGTGGGACGAAAAGTTGGATTTGCATCGAATTTACTTTTGGCATAATTTTTGTTAAATTATTGGCGCTATTGTAGTGAGGCATACAATATGTTATATATCTATTTTATGTTATATATCTATATATACATAGATATATAATTTCTCGAGCCAAAGAGACAAATAATTACTGGCCAAAGAGCCAATCAGATTTCGTGGTACTGCACTAGAATCAGAAATTAGCAATGGTGACTGATATAGCAATACCCCACTTAGAAAAAAAAGAATATGAGAGAATTACCCAGAGCTGATAGAGGAAAATTAGCTGAGAAAGAGGAAAACTGTGGAAAGTAAAGTCTATAATAATTGCAATGACAATTGCAGCACATGGAACCATGATCCCTAAGACAGAAGACAGAAAAAGATAATGGCTTTAGCTCGTTCTGGGAACAACATCAGAGTTATCGATTCAGAAGAACGCATTATTATATACAGCTAAGATACTGGCAGAACCCTCAACCTTCTAGGCCTATGGCAGAGATTTCAGCAAAAATTTCACGGGAATAGTGATATGGATACTTCGAAATATTCCATAAACTTTTAGGTTTTCTCGATTTACGAATGAAACTAATCGTATTAAAACAAATAAAGAAACCCAAAGAATTACGAAAAGACAATAATTTTTTAAAAAAAAATTTTAAAAAATTCTTTAAAATAAATAATAATAAATATTACTATTATAATAAATATAACTAATAGAGGAGGGGAGAATAGCCGAGATTATCGCTTTGAGATGCTTGTTTCTTAGCTTTGGTGGGAGTTAAGCTGCTGTAAAAAAATCTTGGTGCTCAATTGCCCCCTTATCGCCAAATGGCAAATATTCTTACCCGTGTTACGGAGCGAAGCGACCCTAAT
>UYYG01001157.1:17690-370369 GCA_900625125.1 Dracunculus medinensis | reverse complement strand
AAATAAAAATAAAATAAATAAATAAAAATAAGCTGCCAAAATAACGAGGTAAAACGATATTTAAAAAATTATCAAATAATTTAATTATCAAACAAAATTATCAAAAATTAGAAAATTATCAAAATATAAAAAATATTAAAAAATGCATTAAAAATGGTAAAAATGATAGAAAATACATTGACCAACAAAAAATATTAACGAGAAATTATTAAAGAGAAATATTGAAATGGTTTCATAAAATTCATAAAATTGGTAAAAAGTATTATTATAAAACTTAAAAAAGTAAGAAAAATTAAAAATTTTATGC
Organism: Dracunculus medinensis; assembly: GCA_900625125.1. Taxonomy (NCBI): domain Eukaryota; kingdom Metazoa; phylum Nematoda; class Chromadorea; order Rhabditida; family Dracunculidae; genus Dracunculus; species Dracunculus medinensis. Next base: position 370,062 of record UYYG01001157.1, on the reverse strand, counting down.
ATACATTTATATCATATAAAACTAACTTGGGAGAGGAAATATTGGGTAAATAGCTGCCATATCATGAATAATGAGCAGTGAATAAGATTTACGTACATATATGTTGGATAATTTGGAGAAAACTGTTAGTACCCGATTGCTTAAATTCATTTTTTTAAAATGTATTGCTTAGAAAACACTTAAATTTAAAAATCTAAGCAATTCAATATGATAATTTAATTGAGTTTATTAGAGAAATGAAATCGGTCAGAATATGCGACAAATATCAATCCAAAATCATAAAATAATCATTTATTATCATCCAATTCAAACTGATTTCCTAAATGAATAATTCATCTTTGAGATTTGCAGCATTTTAAATTTTTTGAGAACCGTAAAATTAACAACAAATCTTTGTATTCTTTTATTGATTCATTTGCCTCATTATTTTAAATTATATTTCATTTTGCAAATATCTAATTAGATTAAATAATCTATATTTAATAACTAAAAATTTATATTTTAATAAAAAAAAAAGTTTTTTATTCTAAAAAGTTTTTTAACTAAAATTTTATCAATTTTATCAGTTTACTGGGCTTTACTTTTTATAACATTCTTTTTTTTCAAATTATTCGTGGTAAAAAGCATTTTGAAAGAGGATAAACTGAAGACAAATGTAAAATAAAATAACAGTGGTGACAAGTTTTTCTTGCTATTTTTGTTTTTAATTTAATAATTTACAACGAGAAAAAAATTTTTTCACGAAAATTTTCTCATTTCGATTCCTCTTCCATAACTTATCGTTGCTATCATTAAAAGTGAAATCAGAAAAGTGTTCGACATCTGCTCGAAATTTTATACCCACTTTTGGTAAATTTGGTTCATTTCATTGAGTGAAACTAGAAAAGTGAATAAATAAAAGAATATAAAAAATTTTTTTTGAATTTACGGTTTTCAAAAATAGATGAAACAAATTACAAAAATGATTTGTGCAGTAATAAATTTTAAAAATTATTAATCTAAACTTGGATTAAAGTAGCGTTTTTATTTGATGCCTGAATGATAAGGAAAAAACAAAAGCAGCCAAAGTAGGCCTTACTTTCGGCCAAAAATCGTCGAATTCTTCCATTATATCAGCGAAAAAAACAAAATGTTCAGTTTATTAAACTTTTTTGCAACACCTTCATTAATCAAATATATTTTAATCTATAAGTATGAAACGTATTCTATTTGTAGTTCCTCAAAATGAAAATCTAAGGGAAATTTTCCTTTCGCTTCTTTCGAAGCTTTAAAAATTCAGCAGAACTTAAATAATGCTGTTTGAAAATAAATTAAATAACTATTCAAAAACAAATAAAATTTTCACAATCATTTCACCTCCGAGAAATTTTCATTAATAAAATACAATAACTACAAATTAAATATTGAAAAAAAAATGAGAAAATGAAGGCAGCAACGACAAAAAACGCAGTACACTTATACATCCATTACTATCGTTTTAGTTCGTTTCAACGATATCAGCGAAGGATATAAAACATTACGTTTCCAAAATATTGCAAAAAAAATAAGTAATGAAGTAATAAGTAATCATATTACAAAAAATAAGTGGTGATATTTGAAAGCAGTGGAATTTTGCTCGCCTGCCACGCTTTACTTATTTTAGAATAACCTTATCAGGACAATAGAATAAACAGTGATATCACCACAAGTATTAATAAAATTTTTATTCGCCACCTCAAACTTGGATAGCTAAATCGATTAATATATAGAGAGAAAAGCAATATTTGATACGGATTAAATCCAGAGATAACCATTTCAAAACAAATAATTAAATAATAATTAAATATAAGCGATATTAAACAACAAAGTATTGAATATTGAAGCATTGAGACCCAACTGCTCGGATTTCTTGGCACCAAAATGATGGAAGAAGAACGATTTCTTTGAGAATATACAATATGTAATATAAATTAACCTTTATCTTTTATTGACATATTGACATATGCAAATTTTCGCTCCTTGATGGCATATTTATACGATGTTTTCATTCGCTATAATTAACGGTAAAATAACGTTTCGCGTTAAATTGCGATTTTTTTCGATTTTTTGCAAATTATTTTTTCTGCAGAAAAGAATTTATTCCAACAAATTTCTTTAAATCGTTTTATTAAATTTAAAATCAAACGTTTAACACAAAGAATGGTGTTAATAGATTTCAGTGGAAATTTTGCACAATTTACAATTTTTTTTTCTGCATTTATTTATTTTAAGATAATTAATAAAAATGCAGTTTTATGCACAAATATACATCAATATATTACATAAAAAATATTATTAAATATATATTAATATTATTAAATAGATATTAAACGAATCTGTACAAAATTATAATTTTATTAACTTTTATAATTTCAGCTCATGATAAAATTTGAAAAAATGAAAAGGATAGATTTGTAAGCTTGAAACCATAATATATTTTCAGCAATAGATAAATTTTACATTGAAAAAATTGTATCCATGAAATTATTGTAGAATATATAATTGCCTCCGTGCCATACATGAAAATAATTTGTATTGTAATATATTTCATATATGCACAAGCAATACTTGAATAATTTAAGAAATATTGTTTTAGTTTGAAACCTATGTGAATTACTAAGACGAGTAACAAGAAAGTTCTAATATATCAGATAGACATCACTGCTATTCCACATATGCGACAATGACATGCCAGTTGTCTCCGTACTATATCTGAAAATAATTTAAGCCAATATTCTCCTATCGTTCATATCCATCTTTCGTTGAGGCACTTATGCTCCTTCAATCGATGCACATCTCGACTGGTCTAAAATTACTAAACCTATTTACAGGATCAAACTCAGGAATATCTTTATTCTTAAGTTACTACCAACTACTGAGATAAAATGATTGTTGTTGGAGTAAAGCTTATCAGTGCGTAGCATCCTTGCCTGGTTCAATATAAATACAAATAATTCACTCCTAAGAGATTCTTGCAACACCTCACACTTTCATTATCAATCTAATCCTCTTCTATCAAACCACACTGTAATCTACTGGAAAAATTTAAGAATTATAGGTCTTGTCTTCAATTTATCTTAAATTACTTCCTATGTCGATATTTTATATTTCTCTTCAATCTTTTTTTCATTTTTTTAATTTTTTATAACAATTATTTTCTGCTGTTGTTTAAAGATTATTTGGTCTAATGAGATCCATGCACAAAAAAGATATAATTTAAAATAATGAGGCTAATGAATCAATAAAAGAATACAAAGATTTGTTGAATTTACGATTGCCAAAACTTTACGATGCAACAAATTATAAAAATGCCTTGCGCGGTAATAAATAAATCGGTCATTTCTCTGAAAAGTTAATATTTAAACAGCGAAAAAGAAATGTTTTTATTCGATAAATGATTGAAAAGAGGAGAAATGAAATCAACTAAATTCGCTTTATTTTCGGCCAAATATCGTCGAATTTTAAAAATACATCGGTTTATAAAAAATAAATTATTTGATTTATTAAAATTGCTGCGAAAATTTTTTGTTATATATACTTCCTTGCACCTCCACTGATCAAATACATTTTGACAAGTTGTCAAGTAAGGAAGCAAATTTTCATAATTCCGCACAATAAAAATCATTTTTCCGTTGCTTCTTTTGAACTGCTTTAAAAAGTCAAAAAACTTAAATAACATTTGTTCCATATTTCGAAAAAAAATTAAATAACTAATCAGAAACCAATAAAACTTCCACAACCAATTAACCTCAGAATTTTATATAACCTATACAAAATTTTGTTATTAATTAAAAATTAAAAAAAATAAGAAAATGAAAGCAGCAACGATAGAAAGCCGTTCCTTTATTCCTGAACCATTGCTTTAGGGTTCGCTAACAGCATTAGCAAAAGATAATTCTTATGTGCTTTCACCACATTATTTTTATTTTTTTATCAATAAGTAATTAATATGGACTACAATAATAAACCAGATAAGCGAAACAAATTTATTTAACTTATTTTCCAGCTATTTCACTCCAACTTTCTCCTATCTGAAATGTGAAGAAAAATGATAAACAAGGGTGAAACAATAAAATTTTTCTATTATTTATTCTGAAGAAAGACTTTTGTAATTCGAATGTTTTTAAAAAATAAAAAGTTTGCATTTTTTTAAATGAACGAAGTGCCATTTACTTCAGGTAAAATTCATTTCTCCTCTGAAAAAATGAAATAACAATACGTAACTATACTAAGGCAATATTTTTTAATTCAATGCTAAGGTTTAAGAATTCGTAAAATTATAAAATTCATTTTAAATAAAATAGCTTTATATGAAATAAGCTTAAATAAAATATTAAACAAATCAAAAATCATGACAGTTAGAGCGAAACGTACGAAATATTTTAAAGGATGGTAAAATCGACAAAAGGGCGACAAAATCGACAAAACAGCGAAAAATAGCGAAACTTTTAAATTATCATTAAATGATAAACTTTTCAATAAAACCTCATTATTCTTGAAATTCGACTTCAGTTAACAGTCAGAAAACAGTTACAGATTGGATTTTTTTCCATAGTGGGAATAAATTTGTCATTAAATCAGAATGATGCTGGGCACGTATCTGAATTTTTATTCCCTCTGGTGAAATTGGTACATTTTAGTTATCAATAAAATTAGGCAAATCAAATATGACAAGTACTGTAAGCAGACGAACCCAACTTGAACATTTGCTTTAATATTAAGCATGTCAGCTTACAAGTAAATTAGAAAATTGGTCTATAATTCGATAATATAAAGATTTGAGAGTTATTAATATTGGAACTTTTCGTACGAAAAAAATGAGAATTTCAGCACGATCTGAGTCGATAAAACTTTTCAGCAGTTTGTACAATGTTTGTAAGATGATTCGAAGCGTGCGAATTTCCATTAATAAAATACGGTAAGCAGTTGAAAAAGTTATAAAAAAACATTTATTAAACAAAAACATTGTTTTTTTATATTATAATGAGTCAGCTACTCAATACTCAAATGGCATAAAATCACCTTTCTTTTTTTCTTTATTCACACATCTGCTAGCTAATTTGTAGAACCATCTTATTCACAAATCAAAGAAACAGCTATGAGAAAATTTCCTCTTGGATAAAAACAGACTAATTTTTATGTGATTTTTGTTCCCAATGTTCACAACCCAGGTGAACAATGTATGGCCTTCGCCTATCTTCGCTGTTTTTTCATTTCATCATCATTTATTAACTTTTTATTAACTCGGTGCTTCTATCACCAAGTGCATCCTCGGCAAAAATTTCTATCTACTGGCCTAACCAGAAATGATGAATATTAACTGCTGTCTTTTTTCCTCATTTCTTTTTAAATTTTTAAATGATTTTAACTAACATGTCATTGGTATTAATTATATATTAAGTATATTAAAAAAATATTAAATAAATGTTTGGGAGCGATTAAATCGTTTCCATCAATCTAAACGCATATAAACTCTCACATATTCATCCTACGAATGTTACAATCTTATGAACACTGTAATTTATAGATAGGAAAGCAGTGAATGAATAATTAGTCATAAAATGAAGAAATAAGACAACAGTACCACAAAATAAGGTGAATAGAAAATGCACATACCAAATAACTAAATCCAAAATTTTACCTCACCAGAATATATAAATATGAACGGGAGGAGGAATAAAACTTCCATTTATACAAACAAAAGGGATTTGTCTAAAGAAAACTTGGAGTTGGAGAACCATTTATATATTATAGGTATTATCATCTTTAATCATCTTTTTTCAAGAAATGATCGTTAAAACAACAAGGTTAATGATTAGAATACAAAAATGAGGCGGAATAATTAAAAATGAGGTTAAGCCAAGTATACAAACAGGCCAGTTAAGTATAAAATATTTTATATAAAAGTATATAAAAGTATACAACCAGAAAACAGGCTAGCCTTATAGCATTCCAGGTTTGACGGAAGCATAATAGGACAAATTATCATCAAATTCTATGGCTTATTTTCTATACAGTAGATAAAACCTATGCAAGAATTGAGTAATTCTTTTATAACTATATTAGAAATAATAAGTGATAGAATGCAAAATCATAACGAAAATATACAAATCTGAAATTGGACAATAAATAGGATTAATCAATAAAAATAAAACAATTTAATCAATTTTCCCCTTTTTATCAAATATTGAATTGATCACTATGGCTAGAATACATAAAAATACAACAAAAAATGTTACTACGAATATAATAGTTTGACTTTCATAGTTTCCTGTTGGGACAGATAATGTGACCTTATTTGAAAATGTTGACTTAAGAAATATCCAGTTGCATTTTTGGGAAGTTTTGCAGTCACAAGGAGCCTGGAAAAATAGAAATTCTGAGAATAATTTTTTCATATTGATGAAAATATTTTCATAATTTACTATTCCCATCTCGCAAATTTGTATAAAAATTTTATATTACACCTTTTTGATCCATTTTGTACATGAGCCATTGTTCAAAAATGTATCATTATTTTCACATCGAATTAAAATTTTTGGTGATTGTAGAGTCACATTTGCACCTAAAATTTTCTTGTTCAATTCCTATAGAACAGCCTTGAATAAGAAAATGAAACGTTATTTTCCTATATAAGACATAACTATAGGAGAAAATAGCCGTATCACCGTAGGGCGCCAGTCCCTGAAGGTGCATTTATTATTACAAAATCCGAACGGGTGTTGAGGATCTAATTCTCTTATTTTTAAGAAGTAAAATAAAATTTCCTTACTTGCATTTGAAGCCCGATGATAGCGAATGTGAAAGGGAAAAGCAAATTCTTCGTGATAGATGAAATTTTTTCGAAGAACCTTATTCGAGCAAACATAAACAACTTCATCTTTGGAAGCCTCTCGTGCTGCTTCAATATCGAAATGTTTTTCCGCTATTCTATACGAAGAAATTTGTGGTAAACTGAAATCAATCACCTTATCAGGTTGAAAAATGTAAAAATGTAAAAATCAAGCATACATAATGCATAAATTAATTAATAGCACCAAAGAACTAAATAAATGAGAATTTCTACGTATCATAGTCGACATATGCTCCAGCAGGAATAACGAAGCGATAGCTCAGATGGCAATTGATAAATCGATTCAAACTTCCTAGCGATGTGTTGACAAATAGTCGGCGATGCAGACCTAATCCCAACACCTGGAAAGATAAAAACATTATTGTTGAACCTAAAGAACCAAATTAAAAAATGATTTTTCCCTTCAGTCCGACTCGATATCAGTCCTGTGAATAACGTTAAATATACTAATTTGTGAAAAACTCCATAGCGTTTGATGCTCGATAGAGAAAAATCTTAGAGACAACCACCACCACCAAAAGAATGACCATAAGTTACAAACATTAGCCATCAAAATCCGATGGCATTACACGCCAACGAAACGAAACTATCAAAAAATTTACTTTAATATGAGATTGCCTCGTTGTAATCGCGTTGATCCATTGGCATTCTGAACATTCACCAACGTTGTAAGAAATAATGATAAGCGTTAAAAAATTCCGAAAAAAGACGAGCATATACCATCTATTTTAAACGAAAATTCGCTGCTGTAATTATTTTTATAAATATAAATTTAGAAGAAAAATCCGACTATGCAACTTTTGAAAAGCTCTTTGGTTCTCTTTGGTTCTAATAGAGAGGAAAAATGCTTGAGAAGATCAAAGCAGATACCAAAACGGTCGCGAATAAGGCGAATAGTCGACAGTTGCAAAAAAAAATATTCGCATTTGAAACAGAATTTTTTAGTAATTTAGCAAAAACCAAGGGCAAATACAAATTATACAACATGGTGCAAATAAACTTATAGATAACTATAGAAACATTGAGAAAATAAAGAGATGACTTTTAAAACTCGAGACTTATCGATAAGCTAGCTCACTGATGCGGGATCACTGGTGATTAAGGCGTAGAACTTCTGCAAGCACTGTTCACAGCTTTTTAGGCTTAAACTCGATTGTTGATGGCCACTTGCGTTTTTGCGTTTTCAACTCCTTTTCTGATAAGAACCATCTAAATGATCAAAGCAACCAAAGCAGATATGCTTAGTGTTGTTGAAAGGTTCGAATGAAAAAAAGTCGCACGAAAATTTAAAAAATAGAACCTTTGGAATTTTATAGTCTAACAAAATTAGAGCGAAAATTGTAGAATCTGTAAATTTCATCGCAAAAATATTAGAGGTAACAATATGGAAAAATAGCATAAAATAGTAATATAAAGTAGTAATTTGCATCCGAGGAGTAACAAAAAAATTCCAATGAAAATAATAAAATAAATATAAAAATACTAATTAACAATTAAATATAAATATAAATAGAATATTAAATTATAGTACAGCAAAATAGACAAATAGCCAAAATAAAACAAATAGAAAAAATAATTCATCCATTTTTTTCATTCATTCAAAATGCTCAAATACAACAAACACGAATATTTCAAGCATAAATTTCAAGTATGAATATTTAACATAGAATAGAATATTTCATATAGATGAAATAAAGAAGCATATTTATTTTTATTATAGGATTTTTATTAAAAACAAAAAACCTCATCGTGACGAAGGAAATAAAAAAAAGATAAAATTGATAACGAAATAACTGCATAGATTAATAATATTGAATGATTAATATTGATATTGAATGTCGAAATTAAGATAAATTTGCGCGATGTTTTAGAAATCTCCCGTAATCTGCAGGAAGAGGAAGGGAGTATGATAGCAAATCGGTTTAATAATAATTATGAGGAAGAATGCTTAGCCGAGATATTAGTGGCTCTTAACGGAAGAAGCATTAAGAAGGCATTTAAACAGCACAACCACGAATGTGAAAGGGCTTGAGATAACTGTAACATAATGAAAGAATAAATTGGAGTCGAATGCGAAAGAAAACTTGATAAGGCCGCAGCTAAACAAGCATAAATGAGTTCTAAAGAAATGCTACCACTGGATTATGATAAAAAGCCCAGTGAAATTCGACCACAGGAAAATAACTGGGTATCACAGGATATGAGAGGACGTCATGAAAAAATGGGGAATCCAAAAATAAAAATAGGAATTAAGTGTCACAGTGTGATGAAAAAACAGCATAATGGAATCTAATTCTGCAGTGATACAGAAAAACCAATAAGCATTAAGTATGGTACAAAAAAGAATTATAAGAAAACTGAAATAGAATGGAACTTTGGAACCATCAAGGAGTTCCACGTGTTTCAAAAAATTACGCAAAATCAGATGAAAAGAGAAAACAACAAATTCTTATAGAGATATTTGGGCATTGCACGTTGAGCTTTTAAACTTTCATATGATGTTTTGCTTCTGAAGTTATATTTGTTATATTTGAAGAGTCAGTGGACTGAAGATTAGCAGTGCTTGAACTGCTAGCAGCGTTACTCTAAATATATAAATATAATTATCTAAATATAATCTGTCACCACACTTCCTTCGCAATGATAGTTATGGATTTTATAGGTTTTTAAAAATTATAGATTTTAACACTGCAAATTTTTTTTCAGTCAGTTCACTTAATTAGATAATTAAAAATTTCAATTAAAAAATAAAATATACTTCAAAATATGAATTCACTTGCTCCGAAATGGATAAAACTTGGGAAATATCCGGGCGCTTACAAGGATCCGAAGAAATACAATGAGCAATCAAATTACGCAACTGAAAATTTAAAATTAATTCCATTTCTTTCGATAACCAGAAAATTTTGGAAATTGCTCAAGTTATTAGAGCTATAAATTTGATATCCATCATTTAATCTAATATTAATAAAAAAAGTCCGATTTTTACTTGCTGTGAGTAAATATCTGCTGGAAGAGGAGGATATTCACCACTTTCGATTTTTTTACAAAGTGAATAAAGATTCATTTTATCGCCATAAAACGGAGGTTGGAGAGCAGCCATCTATAAAAAAATCATTCCTAAAATTGAGAAAATCTAGCAAAGATATATTCTGAAAAAGTAAAAAATAAGTAGAATTATATAAAAAGTAGAATTTTTCAATTATTGTGAAAATAATTCTTGCATAAATGTTGGAAACAAAATTGTCGAACCTCATATAATAAACATCCAACACTCCATAAATCTGATTTAAAATTATATCCATCTTCTTGAATTCTTTCTGGACTCATGTAATAAGGCGTCCCAACTAACGAATGTGCTGCTGTTGTTTTTGAACTGAAAAACCTTCCAAGTCCTAAATCTCCGAGTTTAACTATTCCATCAGCTGTTATAAAAACATTTGCAGGTTTAATATCTGAAAAAAAGAACAAAATTTAAGAAAGAGGCAGAATTGCTTTGAAATTAAATGCAAAAGACGAACCAAAAAAAAAATATAATACTATAACTAATATAATTATCAATTATTAGATATTAATAATGTCAATATTACCAATATTAATAACTAAAATAATTATTAATAAAAAAACTAATTGTATAAATAAAGTACGATATAATCATGTTTTTATCCATTTATAAACATCGGAATGTGCAAAAACAAGCCTTTTATGACTAAAACTTTTTATTATCTCTACTCACTTCAACAAATGCTTGATCTTTACTACGAAAATTTCATTTTTTTACAATATTTTTGGACAAAAATAGAACAACAAAAATACTAAAAATACTAAAATACGGAAAAACTGCGAGGAATGAGGGCTACAAAACGACAAAAAACAAAAGTACAACAAAAAACGACAAATTCAAAAACTATTTTGAGGCTGGCCTATGTTTCTTATTGTCTTCTTTGCGACTCCTATTCCATGCATCTTTTTATCGAATCCTTTTTGAGCCATGAAAGGTTCATGTTTTTTGTTACTTTAAATTATTTATTGTTGATGCCGCCCGAATTTTTTTCGATTTATTGTTAATGCTTTATTGCCACTTTCTTGCTGTGTATTTGTCTTATCAACACTTATTAATTCTTGTTGACTGTGTTGATAAGCCAATTTAATTGATAACTTGATTTGCTCGATTCCTTATTTTTGATTTTTACGACCTCAATTAGAATTTACCGCGAAAAAGATGATCTTAATAAATGAAAGAATATAGGAACTTTTTTTGGGGTTACGGAGACATTAAATATAAGCTGGAGGATACGAAAAAGTTTCAGTAGGAACACCAATATTTCTCAGTTTAAGGCCTTGGTGCATTTTTCTTCGGAAATCCACACATATTGCCTTATAGATGAATTTTTAATATTCTGCCACGAAACAGTTGAAAACAGTTTTATTTATTTTATTGAAGAAGGAGAGATTACCTCGATGCATTATTCTTTTCGAATGCATATGGTCAAGTGCACGGACGATCTGCACGAAATACTTCCAAATTGTACGCTCGGGAATTAAACGACGATTTTTTTTAAAATGCTATAATTTATTAATATTGGAAAAATACAACAATACAACATATATACTGGATAACTGGAAAATACAACAATTTTAAATAATTATGAACTTAAAGCGATGTCTAAAGATATGTTATATGTTATTTAAAACTTATTGACGGATATATAAATAAATATCTCACCTGATAAGATAAATAGAACAAAAATAAGATAAAGTAGAAAGAACCCTAATCATTCGACTAAGATCACCGGCATCCGCTAATTCAAGTACGATATTCAACTGATCGTTTTCAATGAATGAGGCATAATATCTAATAATATTGACATGATTAAGTTGCTTCAGCAAGTCGATTTCTTTGATGCAATCTTGACGAGCTTTCGAATCTACCATATCGTGCACCTGAATGGTTCTGAATTTAATAAGTCATTTTTTCTCATAAAATTTTTTCTATATTTATTAAATATTTATTATATACTTACAATAAATAGAACTATTCGGCGATTTAAAAAGATGCTTTGCCATTTTTTCAGATTTCTTTCAAGATTTAAAACTAAAACAATAGTAAATTGCCAGAATTATTTGCATAATAATTGTAATAATTATAATAGTTCTAACATGAAATTTAAACGATTACATTCATATCATTTTTTTCTTAAAAAAAATTTCATTATGAATAGAACATCACTTACAAGCAATTTTTTAAGCGCTACCAAACGATTGTCTTCCTTACAACGAGCACGAAAAACTTCCGAAAATTGTCCTTTACCGATTTTTTTCTCGATTTCAAAAACGCTTAAATTACCATAACGTTGAGCTAATTCTTTTTCGGACATCTAAAAATCCAAAATTTTTGATTGCGCAGATGCAGCAAAATACATTACAATGCGTACATATCGCGAAAAAATTGGCAGAAATCAGTAGAAGTAATGTATCTCACCTAGCGAAACATTTCTTTTCATTCAACTCTTACACGGAAAAAGAACTCGATTTGTCGAAATAGGATTAATTTCATACTGCGCGGCCTTTTGTCAAATTGACAAACACGAGAAAATTAGACAAAAAATGATCAAATGAAAATGACAAAATAAGTAAGTCTAAGACGAATTCTTACCTCATATCACATCAATAGCTTCCTTGACATAAAACCATATTCACCCAATTCACCGAAATTTACCCACGGAAATTCGGAATATTTTATTAAACTAAGAAATTTTTCATAGAGGCACCGTCTATTGCTTTGAATTTTCCCACTTCCTGAGAAACGCCGCCGGAGGCGAGCAAAATCCACGCAAAACGAAAATATTTCCCACTAATTCACGAGTGTGACTGATTCAGTTTTCACCGAAAATTTTATTACAAAAAGTTAGAAAGAAGTAAATAAAGAGAAAAAGAAGAAAAGGTACGTATGCATGATCACTTCAGTCATCGATACAATAAGAATTCCTACAAATTCCTTTTTTTTTTGAGAATTCCTGAAATTAATGGCGAAATAAATCAAAAAGAAGAGAAAAATATAAAAAATAGTATTTCGTCCAACCTTCGCCAAAATAAAAAAAATACCAGCACGTCACCATTGGAAACCAAGCGAACAAATTTTGCCAAACATTATCTGCAAAATCTAAATCGAATAATAAAAATGGTAAATCACGAAAAGCGACGGGAAATTTCTGAAACTCGAAGACGAACACTTCTCAATCCTGCATTTATTTCCATTTCATAAGACTTTATCAGAAATTTCGAAAATATTTTTTCAAATATTTTCTACATTCCTTCGCAAATTTCAGATTTCTTTTAACGAAAACTATAACTAATTTCACAAATTTTAATAGGAAAAAATTCGAATAAACTTGGCATTTGTAGATTTTCCTATAAAAAAAATCGTAAAACGAAAATTCTTAACATTAAATTTTTTATGAAATTATAAAAATTTTCATTATCGAAAAAAAGCAAAATTTTAATTAGAACTAAACAAGATATAAAGACATCAATGTTCAGATGAAAAATTTAGAAAAACATTAAAAATGGAGAATTAACGGAGGTTTTTATTATTTTATTTTTTATTTTATTATTTTTTTTAAAACATGAAAAAAGAAATAATTTCAGGTAATAGAATAAAGTCTATGTAAAGAAAAATGAAAATAAATAATAAAAAATAGTAAGAAAGAAACATAGCGATAATAAAAATACGAAAAAAACAAAGGACGGACCATAATTGTTAGAAAAATTAAGTCGCATTAACTGAATAATGGAGGAATAGCGTCGTACGCTGCTAAATGACTCACTTTCAGTCCAATGAAATGAATAAAGCTATGATTATGGTCCGAAATTCTGATGAGCTGACGATTTTTCCGCATAAGTTTCGACTCCCTAATTTTGTTAATCGAAAGCTTAATCGAAATCGAAATTTTTTATCAAATTGAACCTTTGTGAATCAATGATGACAACATATCCTTAGCTATAATCAACGATACATTATTAAGAAAAGGTTTTAGACGTGAAAATGATTTTTTTGCCATAAATATTTCTCCATTACGAAGTGAAAGAATAAAATCATAAAAATTTAAAAATTGCTCAGCGGTTAAACATGAATCTTTTAAAGGATATTTATTCCATGGAGCTCCATCAAATTCAGATGATCGCGACGTAAAATTGTTGTCAATTGATATCGATTCATCCTCATCCGATGCTTTGCAAATGCTACTAGAAGCTTCTTCTTGGGAATTATAGCCTTTAACTTTTTCTTCACCATTATTCATTGATTGCTTGCTGAATTCTTCGAAGAAACTCTCGCTATACATAGACAATAAAAATCGATGACGTGCAGATATGTCATTGCTCTAAAACAGTCAAACCAGAAATGGTAAATATAAAAATAAATCAAAATTTAAACATCAATAATTTTTTTTACCTTTCAATACAAATAACATGTAATAACATTCACGAAATTCGAAGGATCAACTCAATTTACATTTAAATATAAAAATTTTATGAGAAATTTATATTTGTTTATAACATATTTATGATAAAAAAATATAACTTTGAAACTTTTAAAAATATAAAAGAACCTTAATTTTCAAGAGAAGAAGCACAGTAGTAATTTCACAGTCTTTTAAAAGATCTTTTCCAGAAGCAAATCTATAAAAGTAAACAAAAGACTACTAATTTTTATTATAATTATATATGAAATGGAGCCTAAGCGCGAAAATAAAAAATTCATTGACTTTACGTATTATAGTTTTTGGAAATATAGACAATAAAAGAAGGCTAAAAAACGAAAAACCTTGGGTCAGCAACATTTTTCATTTGAGCTGTCCAAAGTTCATCTAAAGTCGTCAGTGCATCTGAATAATATTTCAATTTACATTGACATTCAGCTAATTTTAAAAGAGCGGCAATTCGACTGTTGTGTTCGACTTCTAACAAGCGAGAACCTTAAACTTTACAAATATTCGACACCATTTAACTTCCACCTGAGTATTTACATATGTTCCAGAAAAGGCGAAGTAAAACTGAATAAAATTTTGCTTTTATATATTGGGTTTTTGAAAAATAAAATTATTTTTAAAATCTAAAATAATATTGTGAGGTATAATAAATCAAACGAACCTCGATCTAGATATTTAAGTGCTAAATGAGGTTTGCCGAATCCATCAAGTGCATGACCTACTTCCATAGAATGTAATCCAGCGAGCCAAACACCACTGTGGTCAAGTATAAGTTTCGTTGCTTTATTGTAACAATCTTGCATAAGATTTAAATTCTCCGAATATACTAAAACATGAGAATTATATTAGCAAATAACAAATGCTCTTACAAATACTTTTCGACCATTCAACCTCTTCCTTTAAAGATAGTAAATTATTATTAACCACTCATCACCAAATGATTCACCGACGAAAAGGCTTTAACGAAGCAGTTGGGAAAAAAATGACAACTTTATTATTTAAATGAGCACTTACACATTGAACACATACTATCAGCTTTATGTTCAGCCTGTTTGAAATATCGAGCAGCTTTTAAAAGTCGACTATATTGCATACTCCAGTTTCCTAAGGTTTCATGTATTTTTGCCATCTGAATATTGCATAATCCTGCATAATGCTCGAATTCTTCATCTCTATAACATAACACTTCACAAATCACATTTGAAAAAAGAATTACGAGAGAAGCTAACAATAGGACTATTGTATAAATGAAAATTGAAACTCACTGAAATCGCAGTGCTAAATTCTCGTATTCTGCAAGCGCTTGAGCGTAATTTGGTTTTTTCAAAAATTTTTTCTTCGTTGACTCAAATATTGCTTTGTAATCTTGCCATGGATCTCGATATGTTTCACACATTTAAAATGCCACCGGTATCATAACTATTAATTAAAAAACTTGGTTTTTAGACGTGATCAATACTTCGATGATAAGCTAAAAAATATGGCAAAAAGGAGAAATCCTTACCAAGAAAAAAACAATCGTTCAACTTATACCAAATTTATCTTTAACGAAATGGTTTTATAAAAGTCCATTCGATCACAAAATATGAGAATGGAATATTAATATATTATCGTAATCGTCTGTCTCAACACGAATATTAACATTTGCAATAAATAGAAAAAATAAATACCAGCATATACAGTCATAAGTTGAACAAGCAACAGATTTATAAATTCACAATAAACCATTTCTAATTTTTAAATTTAAATCTGAAGAAATAATTTTTAAATTGATATTTACAAAAAATTTCAGAAAAAAGATAATGTAGATAAAAAATGGCTATATGCTTATAATCGAACCAATTCCAGAAAATGCCTCTCACTGTATTAAAATTCAAGCGAATTTTTCAAAGAAAATTAGTATTAGTTCTAAATATAAAAATGAAATGGTTTATAGTGAATTTATTACTCGCATTGCTCGAAAAAAAATTTGGCTATTGAAACTAGCACATATCAATGTTTTAAAGAAAAATGGTCATTTAGCTCCTTATCAATATCAACAATAATTGATGTTAAGTCTGCGCGAGCCGCATCATATCGAGATATATTTTCGTCGATTTTCTTTTCTGCTTGTTCCTCAGCTCTCAAAATATTATTCCTTTATTGTTATTATTTTAAAAATCAAAAAAAAATCAAAGTAAAAAAAGCATAATTTAAGAAATATTAAATTGTCAATTATAGAGAATGTTAAAGAAATAAAGAAAATCCAATTTTATTCAAATTCAATAATAATACTGTCAATATTGATACGGACGCCTACCAATTTTGAAGGCGAAAACAGCAGTACCTTCATCGACTTATGGTACTTTTAAAAGCAAAATATAATTAAAAATAAGTTTAAAAAACTAACAAACGAATCGCATAACTTAAGAAATTAAAATCATGCAATATAAGAAATTCTCTTAAATCATGTGTTAATTTCAATAATTCATCAGAAGCACGAACCTGCAAAATGCGTCTAAAATGAATTAAAATTGAAGCAGAAATAGGAATCGGAAACTTTCTAGATTTTTTCAAAAATCTGAAAAAAAATTCACCATGAGTGCTGCCCTAGTAACCATCTCATTCTTTAGTGTATAATATTCGGTCATTCTTCCCATTGGATTTTTATGTGCTGCATCATCCATGTTTATCTGAAGTTGAGTAAATAAAATTAAATTAAATTTGGAGAAATAATAAAAATAATAAGCAATAGAGTTTTTTAGATTTTTTATGCGCCATAAAGTGGTCAATCAAATGATAAACCAAAGTAAAAGTGATAAGCATTTTAAATCTTGAAAATAAAAATAACTGATAAAATCATGTGTACTGTAGAAGAAGAAACATCGACTTTCGAAAGTTTTTATTAAATATTTGATTGGTTCAAAAATTACCTACAAATCCACAAGAACTATAGCAAGATTATATATTCCTCATTCTATATTTTTTCATTCTTTTGTTCTTATTAATGAATAATCCTCATCATACTTGATGTTCACTTAATGAAGACTTCCATTCATTCAACAACTGATAAAATAAACTGATAAACTGATAAAATCTCCATGTATTTCGTAACTGCAGCCCTATAATTTCCTGTTATCTTTCGGCATAAAATTCCCCCCAGTATAAAAGAGTTTTGTTTCATTTCCGAGGCGTCAGATTCAATTTCGTCATTCTGAATGATCAGATGTCCCTATCTATCTTGTTTATCATCATCCACCTTTAGGAAATGATCTTGCTTTGCTTTACTCGGAGTCTCCAAATCGTGAAAACTGAGATGCATCAAATGGAAATTGATGAACCCTTGAGGAAACTCTGTTAACCTCTGAACCACCAACATATTCCCACAGATATTAGTGGTGTAATACGGAAGCAACCACTTCACTCCACTGCGCCACCCAACCACTAATCAATTTTCTCAAAACATTATCATAATCGATTTGAGAATGAAAACCCTTGGTGGAAAAAATCTCATTCTCATTTTCACTTTGATAAAATAATCGCCTTTAATAATCGCTTTTAATAAATAATAAACGAAGAGATTCTCGTTAAATGACGAATAAAAGGCAAAAAAACCTTAGCAGCCGACACGATATTGACAAAGTTATCATTCAAGGATTTAATGTTATCTTTGAGTCGCCTTTTATATTCTTGAATAATGAGTGCTTTCGTTGCTGTTGACCGACTGCTTCTTTTCGCTGACAATGATGTTGACGCTGACATTTGACCTTAAATATTTAATAAAAAAATTTTATGTTCCTCAGAGAAAAATAGTACAATTCTTTCACCTTTTTTTTAACGATTTTACGAATCAATTAAAGTGAAAATTCAAATTTAAAAAAGATTGAAATTTTTCAATAATTTAGTTTGTTCAATAAACTAAGTGAAATAAATATTTTATATATTTTTAAATATTTTATATAATATAACATTTTAAATAGTATTTTAAATATTTTATAATATTTTAAATAAATATTGTTTACGGCGAATACAAGCAGTTGGAACGCTGACGAAAAGGTTTGTGGAGGACAGCCGGACGAGTATCATTACCTGCGCGGGACTGCACAACTTTGAAGAGATTCAGCAGATTCACTCGCCCGTTCTTTATTTCAGCTTACAAAACACCCAAATAACTCAGTTTTCTCCACCCTAATGGAACTAAATATTCCCGACAAAAGAAATGGTCGAAAATCGCGGGGAGAAAAACCAATAGAATCACTTCTTGACAAGGCCAAAACTATTCAGAAAGAGCAATCACTCTCCGTTATTCAATTAATCACCTGCCAGTCACCCATGTTTGTTTTGCTTCTGAAGATAAGCGTTCTTTCTCTATTAATAAAAACGACTGGCCACTGCTATAATTCTTTGACTGCGAGCAAATGACAGATGAGCATTTGATCAACTGTTACAAAAATAATCTGCGGTTAATAGAACCTTAAAACAATCACCACAACACCAACAGAACCTTAAAGCAATCACCAACACTATCAATAAATCTAATCAGACGGAACATTATCAATAAATCTAATCAGACGGGCCGAATTATTAACTTTGCAGTCGTGAAACATTTGGCCACTTTCGGCTATCTGCTAAAACTCGGATATTGAGTGGTCGTAATAAATGAAAGTGCTTAGTCTTCACTGTTTCTGCTCCAGAGGATTTTTCGAAAAAAAAAAAAACCATTTTGCAAATGGGGATGGCAAATTTGAGATGCATTATCCAAATTTCCAGTTAGCTCATTAAGCTCCCATCAATCAACCGGTTTTAATTCAGTTTGCATAATGGCATTTTCCAGTGGACATCACTTAGGGATAGAAGCGAGTCACCAGTGTCGTTGCCTAAGTCAGTGCTCTGCCAGTTGAAGTTGAAGTAAGCTGGGACAAACCTGTCATTAATTTTTAGCATCAAATCTCGCCAATTCGTTGAACTTCTCGTTTCTGGCTGCTGTAGTGATTTTTATTTAAATTATTCTTTTAACACCACTCACCGATTATTGTTTGGCTTACTTCGTTGACTGCAAAGGTGGCACCTTTTCGGCAGAGAGGCATTTTTACACTCCCTTCGACATTCCTACTTTGTGGATCCATTGCGATTCGCACAGCAACTGAGATAACATTTCATTCAATAACGAAACATATTAAAGCTTAAAAGCCAGAAGTAACTTTTATTCAAATGATACTTGAGTCATTCCGACGTAAAATAACATATATTTATTTACAGTATTAGGTTGAATGGCCGAGTCGCTCAATAGTAGCACTAGCTTCCTGCTTGTTGACAAGCAGGGATTCGCATTTTCTCCCTACCAGTAGTAAATCTGTAATTTGAAAATTCGTTTGTTGCCCAATTACTTCTTCTTCTATTCTATCGTTGGTAAAGATTTTTAATTGCATTAACAGATAACTATCCAGGAAACGAACACAGCCAACAGCTATTTGCAATATTTCACAGATTTATCGAATGTGAGAGGAAAAAATTCGATTATTTTTTTTTGAAATTTTTTACTTCAAATTGGAATTTTGACCATGAATTTCATGAAAAACTCTATACAAAAATTTTTTGCCATAATCAGATGGTTTATCAGTTAAATTTAGTAGCAAATTCATTGATCATAACGAATTTTATTCGATATTATCAGTTCAATCCAAGTGTTTGCCTATTATACATTGCAAATCTTCTGAGACATGGAATTAGAATTTTGATAAAATTTTTTTAATTTCTCTTCAAAGCACCATAAAAATAGTTTATATTACCGCTCCGATTTATATCAATACATTTTTTCAAAGAGCACCATTTTCGCTTAGACGTGTTCCCTGGGACTTGTCGGAGCAACCAAATTTTGCTAGCGAATCAATTGGCGATAGGAGTGGAGTGGAGATCGCATCTATCTTCGTTCAAATACCACTTGCATAAATCATGTTATCACAGAGCGCCGCCTACGCTGGTTAGGGCACATTCTCCGTCGTCCACCACAGGAATTGACGCATATTTCATTATTTGCTAAACCGTATGATGGATGGCGTCAAAAGCGAGGTGGGCCAATCAAGACCTTGTCTGATACGGTCAGGAAAGATTTTGAACGTATAGGTGGACCAGCAATATATGGACTTAGACGATGGAAAAAGGAATGGCTTCCATTACTGTCGACGATGGCATCAGACCGCGCCGCTTGGAAGCGTCTTACCCTTGTAGCCGTTGAAGCCAGCCTAACCAGTAATGGTGAGAGCACCAGTAATGCTGTTAGAAGAAGAAGTAAGACATAGTTGAGATTTTCCTCAACTGCAATATTTCATTAGTCGAGTTAATAGCAAGAGCTAGAGCGAGATCGAAGTTTTTTGAGTTACGAAACGTTTAAACATCTCCGCTAAAAAGCGAAAACCGAATAGTTCTCTACATAAGAATAGTTCTCTCCGCTGAAAAATTTTGGTGACTAATAATTAATTACGATAATTTATTATATTTAATCCTTGTATTATATTTATTTCTTTGACCGTTTCTAGCTTTTCTCATCACCAAAAATCACCTACGAACCTGTACTTCTCCTTTTGCTAATATTTTTATTTGCTGATTTTTTGCTTTTTGGCATTTATCATCGATAGCTTCATTGCACAAGAAAATTCACATATTTTGATTTCATCGCCACAACTGCCCTTTTAGCCTTTCTAAAATTAAATATATAACACTACAACTATTTTTAATTTAAGGTTTTGTGGTGAACTCTCACTAATAGTGAAAATTATAAATTGAATTTTATAAATATACAAAAGAAAATGGTTTCTGATGAATATTACCATTATCATTTATCATACAATTTAAACATTTGCTTTATTAGTTGCTAAATATTAGAAATTAATGTATTTGAAAGTAAAGGCTCATTTGCTATAGACAGTAAGGATGGAGGTTCTTATTTTTAACGACAACAATAGAATAATGTAAACTCTCATCAAAAGAGAAACCGAACCCATGCTGGATCCTAATAGGACCAACATAGGACCTACAAGATCAACCAGTCTTCTAGCTGCATTGCTTAACGATTACCACTCAGCGCATTATGTATGTATTCCTCGGTCAATTGCTCGCCAATGTAAGACGCGGCATTGACTTCACCTTAAATTAATTACTAAAAGACATGGGAAAATGAGGTAGCTAAAGTTCCTGCGGCTGTAAGGCCAACAGAAAACCCTTCGGTTTCAGTTTTGTTCAAAAAAATGTGCTAACAGTGGACCCATCGAATCAAAACAACAGAAGAAGCGGGGATTTTTTGTTGCTTCTGATGAAATGCCAAATGCCTTTAATTTCTAAATGCTCTCTCTTGTACAATAGGATCCTAAGGAAAATATAAGTAAGTGACTATTTATAAGTGACCTGGGAAGAGGAAATTTAAACTGTGGCTTTCGTGATAAAGAAATCTTATGAAACGAAAGGGAGTTCCATAAAGTTGGTGGAATGAAAACCTGAAAACCATTCAGTATTCAGCATTGTCAAGCATTGGCCAAGATAATTAGGCGATCATCTGAATGTACCATCTGGTCAATGTTCAGCAATGCAGAAACAACTTCTACAGCAAACCTGTGGGATAAAAATTCAAAAATACGCATTTTTAAGAAGTCAAACAAAGAATATATATTGTTTCGAATTCGACTTAATTCTCTGAAACAGCGATTAAACTTTAGATTAATTTATAATCTACTAAGTAATGGAACTCCCTGCCCTGACACTTCCACTCCTCCTTTACTCCCACCTTCCCTCCTCCCCCCTCCGCCCCCCTCTTTATCTCCCCCAGTTTCCATCTTGAAAAACTTAGCAACATTTGAGAATCCAATAGAAAGTATCGGCCACACCTAGTTGACAATACTAAAGCTCGTACTGAGCGCGGCTTCCATATTTTTTTTATGGTCTTTTTTTTGCCCAGGCAAATTTATTTCCAGAAGATTGGAATTGTTGTTGAGGGTCGGTAATTGCCTATCGTGTTAGCGATTGTTACCTGTGTTAGTGGTGTCCAACTTGGACCATAAAAATTTTAACCTATCGCCGTAAATTTATTATTTTTGTCGAGATCGTTCAGAAAAAATGCTAAATGCATTTCATTTTTTTTTAATCGTCTTAAAAAAATTAAGTCGAAAAATATCGATATCATCATTACTTTCATCGTTAATTTCGTGATAAATCATTTGTCCTTATCATCGTTTTAATCAGTGCCGTTGTTTGTTTGTTTTTTCTTGCATATTTCTTTATTGCTTTTCGAATTTATTTAATCGATTTTAGTCGCTTTTATCAAAAATGATAAGGATAAACGCGAAGGAAATGCGATAGGCGCTTTTGCATGCGATATGATTTTCAACAAGTATAGTATGACACGCCGCAATGACCGATTCGGCGCCTCTCGTTCGCTTCGAAGTCCTTGCGATGAAGGTTTTCTCTTTCAGTTGTTTTTCGAATTTTTTGCTGATTCATTGATAAGATCGGTGAACGAACGTTCTATGTTGGTCTGTTGTTGGTTTTTACTTGTGAATGTCGAAATTTGGTTTTTTTTTCTAAAAATCGATTTGGTGTATTTTTATTTTTTTCTTATTTTATTCATATTTTTTTATATATTTTTCTCTTCTTTGATTTTTTGCAATTTCAGATGATTCAAACAATAGAAATGCAACATTCGATAGCGACAAATCTCCGGAAAGACCCATTCAGGTTTGCTTTGTTTTTTCCGCCTTCGCCTATTTGTTTTTTCGTTGTATAAGCCATTAACCTGAATCCAACTTCAATTTCAAACCTAATATCTAAGGTTAAACTCATTCAACAAGAGAAGAGAACTGCTACAACTTAGATTTGCAATTTGCGAATCTCAATTTTCCAGTTTTTCTCGTTTTTCTCTCTTTTTCTTCTTTTTTTTTCGCTATTTTTTATCTTTTTATTGAAAATTATCTCGACTTTATCACATTTCATTAAATTATAAATTTGCTAGCAATCTAAATATTTTCTATTTACTATATTTTTTTGATTATTTATGTATATTTGCATGTTTTTGTGTTTCCATTAAATAAATACCGTTATAAATTATCGCATCAACAAAATAGGCTTTGGCTAGGCTTTAGGCTTAGGCTATAACGAATAATTTTTTTAAAGCATAATTTTGTAATTCCTCATAACTAATTTATTTCTTATAACGCTTTAAATTATTTTTTTCTTCATTTTTAATACGAATCGTTACGATAAGTTGCTTTTTTAAAAAAATATTCCCAAACATTTACTAATTGAAATTTTGCATGAAATTAAATTTAGATAGATGGATTTCGAAAAAATATTTTTTAGGTCACTGAGGCGACATCAAATAGAATGGAACGCGAAAAACAGATGAGGGACTTATATTCGAGGTTGGATAGTAATAATGATGGAACTATTGATATGAGGGATCTACTATATAGTCTTCATCATGAGAAGCCTCACATACCACGTAACCTTGCTAAAGTAATATATATTTAATAATTCTTCCTTTTTTGCAAATTCTTTGAAAAATTTTGATATTTTACTAGCGTTTGAAAAATTACTTGAATTCGTACTGAAACATTTAGCAGTATATGAATGTGAATTCAAAATAAAAATAAAATAATTCAAATACTTCGTCTTATAGGATTTATTTGATCGCATGGATACAGCTGGTAATGAAAAAATTCATTTCGCAGAATTTATGAATTATGTCACTGAACACGAAAAGCGGTTGGAATTTATATTTAGTGACTTGGATCGTAATAAAGATGGTAATGAATTCAGTTTATAGGTGTTAGATGAATACTTTTCCTTTAAATTCATATTTATAGCTCTTCTAAATGTTTTTAACTGTTTTGAATCTTTAGGATTTTGGTATTTTTATATGCAGAAATGGTAAAGCAGAGAAGAAAAGAAAAAAATTTTTAATTATTTTATTATAACTGACAGTTATGTTCAATTATTTAAAAATTGGGTTATATTATCATTTCTATTTAATTCTACACTTGTTACCGTAATAGCGTCGTTGTCTGTTTTTCTTCTTCTTCATAGCCATCGTTATTAAATTCAGCACGAGTTATCACAAAATATCTATAAATTCGGCATGAAAATAAAAATTTTTATAGGTTTGATAGACTGGAAAGAAATCAAGCAATATTGTGACGATTTGGGTATTCCTATATCTGATTCTAAAGCAGAAAGCATTGTCCATAGGTAAGAATTTATTTAAAGATTGAGATAAATTTCAAAACCAGTCTTTCTATAAAATTTTTTTCTGAAATCTTCCTAGAACATTTTATTGCCCAGTGAACGAATTCCATTTTATTCAGATTGATTTTTCGTATGACGTTTCGAATTATCTTTGTTTTAGTATTTTTTTTCGTCGAAATAATTGTTTTTTAGCATGAACCAAAAAGGATCAGCTGTTGTCGATCTTTCTGGATTCAAAGATTTTTTATTATTGTATCCAAGTTCTGATCCGAAAGATATTGCCAGATTCTGGAAACATAATCTAGTAAATTTACATTCATTCATTTGCATTTTTTGATATTTATAAATAAGAACCAAGTAAGGCTTGCTTATATTTAGATAATGGCATAAATAAAGTAAAACAAAAATATCACAGAGCAGAAATAAAAAAAATATAATACTAAAGTAATAGAAGAGGATGAATAAAAAATAAAGAAATAAAAAATAATGCAAAAAAACCAAAAAAAATTTTTATTGGTTTTGCATCACCTTGATTGAAATTTTCGTCATATTTTATATAAACTTTTCATTATGTACAGAGCCAGGCAATATTCCTCAAGTTAAATGCGGTTTCTCTAAACTCCTCATTATGCCTAAGCATATGCTGTGCACTAGAATCCTTATGCAAAACGATATAAATGAAATGGTTCAGTGGATTCATAACAAATTCAAGTTCGTTCATTGAATGGAACTTTTTTTATTGAGAATTTAATGGCTATTGTTCAGATCATTGACATTGGTGAAGATAGCCAAGTACCGGAAGATTTCACTTTACAAGAGCTTAACGAGGGTGTTTGGTGGCGGCATTTGGTTGCTGGTGGAATAGCCGGATGCATGAGCCGTACATGCACTGCTCCTTTAGATAGGCTTAAAGTATATTTGCAGGTTAATTTTTTCACTATTCTTTACAATTTAAGTGTGCGAAATTTTTTGAGATTATTAAAATTTTGTTTTAATAAAAAATTTTATAAAATTTATTTATTTTTATAATTTTATTTTTATTAATAATTTTGATGTGCTTGAGTTTTATTCAATATATTCAGTTTAAGGTGCATGCTTCTCGTGCGAATCGTTTAACTTTATTGAAAGCAATGAAGTATTTGTATGATGAAGGTGGATTAAAATCATTTTGGCGAGGCAATGGTATAAATGTGGTTAAAATCGCACCTGAATCAGCGATTAAGTTTATGGCTTATGAACAGGTCTTATTTTTTATAGTTTCGATTTTCTTATTTCTTCTTTTATTAAAATTCTGATAAAATAATTTTGCTTTGTCAGATATTTTTTCTTTAACTTGTTACGAACTTTTGCATTAAATTTTGGATTTAAGGTTTTATTGGTTAAAATTTGATTAATGCATAAATCTTACTGTGAAATCAGAAAATTATATAAGCCTAAATATTCAATTTAGTGGAAGCGATTAATACAAAAGTTTGGCCACGGACAAGAATTATGCGTTCAAGAACGCTTCGTAGCTGGATCACTTGCTGGAGTCTTTTCGCAGTCAATTATTTATCCGCTTGAAGTAAAGTCATTTCTTATTCGTGAGCTAATGGAACTTTCATATTTCTCCAAAAAAATTTTCTTAGTTTAATAAGTTTGCACTGAAATAGATGCTTAAAATGATATTAGTAGAATTTCAATGTTCTATGGAACGGTTTATTCTCCTAAAAAAGTATTCTGAATTTTATATGAAATTTCTGATAAGTTACTATGTATATATAGTAACTTATAGAATGTATAATTATTTCGTAGGGTTTTGTTTATTTAGACTTTGGTAGGTTTTACTGGCACATTAGTTTTTTTTTTGGTTTTCTTTTTGGTCTTTCATATTTATTATATCTAATGGTTCAGTAATTTTGCCAGTTGTAGGTGCTTAAAACGAGATTAGCTCTTCGAAAAACTGGTGAATTGAACAAAGGTCTTATCCATTTCGCTTTAAAAATGTGTAAAAACGAAGGACTTCTTTGCTTTTATAAAGTGCTTTATTCCATTTTCTATTGTCTTATTTCATTTTATTTCACGTACAAAGTATCGAAAAATGCAAAAAAACATGAATTTGATGACAACAAATGAGGTTAAAGCAGGGAGAATATAAATGAATAGAATAAGGTAAAAAGTCAAAAAAAGAGAAGAAAACAATTCCAGTATTGGATTAATGTTGCAATTTTTTTTATAAGATGTCGCAGATGACCTTGTTGAGATTTCTTTTAAAATTTGAGGCATTATTAGAAAGGAATAGTTCAGTAATTAATAGTTCTAACGAAGAATTGTGGGACAGTAAATTGGTTCTTCAAACAGATTTGCCCAGTTTTAGTCCATAACTTCTCATATCATAATTCAAGTTGAAATCACTGTAATTAGCTCATATTGATATGACCGAATAAAATTTTAGATAAAGTAGTGATTAAGGTAACATAAATTTGATTTTTGATTTGTAATTAGAAGCGATCGTATTAATAAGACTTTAGTACGACTTTATGGTTAATTGAATTGAAAGTGAAGGTAGATCATGATTATTTACCAAATTTGTCAATTTTTTCTTGTAGGGTTTTGTACCAAATTTAATTGGTATTATTCCTTATGCGGGTATCGATCTAGCTATCTACGAAACTCTTAAAAACATGTATATGAAGCTGCAGAACAATTCTGAACCAGGTGTACTTGCATTATTAACTTGTGGTACTTGTAGTAGTACTTGCGGTCAATTGGCCAGTTATCCACTTGCTCTTATACGAACCCGATTACAAGCGCGAGGTTTCTGTTAATTTTTAATTTTTTACTTTGTAATTATCGTTATTGTAAGTTAATTGTTTTTATTTTTCGCAAATTTTATATATGTTTTAGTTAATTCTTATGGATTTGTATTTTTCTGCTTATTAGTTTCTTCGTTTTAGCCACAAATTCGCTTTGTTTACAACGTTTAGCGTTTTTAAGAGTCATTTGTTTTTTCATTAATATTAACGATTTTCCAATTTTAATTTAAACGTTCTTTTCAGCAGTATCTGGGAATCTAAATCAACCAGCTACTATGAGTGGTCAATTGCGGTATATTTTAACAAACGAAGGTTTCTTCGGTTTATATCGAGGAATTGCTCCAAATTTTTTGAAAGTTGCACCTGCCGTTGGAATCAGTTATGTAGTTTATGAAGCGATTCGCAAACAATTAGGTGCATCCATGACATAATCATTTTTAAATTCTTTTTTGCGAATATTTTTTGGTGAAAATAAATTATCGTTGAATATCGTTGTTTCTTAAATTTATTATAGGTTTTTTCATAATATATTCACTTGTAATGGTTTGAAATCTTATGCGGTATTATTTTGGTTTTATTTATTTTTTCAGATTATAATTTTTTCAGTAGAATTATGAAAAATTTTTCGCTTAGAATATTTTCTAGCTGAATAGATTCAGAGTATTGCCGGTAGCACTTTTTAAAATCATTGATTGTTCTGTATTAATCTTTATAGGAGACTCATTTTATTCTCGCTTACTTTGTAACTTGGAAATTGTTTTTTTTTAATTATTTTTATATGGCCATATACTGATTACAAATCTTTTTACGCTCTAATCTATTCAGGTTGACATAGGTTGGTTTTTTTTTTTATAAAATAGGCCACTTGCTTTAGCTAATTAACTTGTTAATGCTCAGGAAAAGGATCTCAGTTTGTCATTGAGATGCACTGTATTTTAACCTTTTGCACTGAAAATGACCGTATACATTATCATTGTATCTATAATAGTTGGTCATTTTTATTTTTTCATTTTCCATTATTTAAAATTCAACATAATTCATTGCTTACAAATCAGATTTTTGATTTTTATTAGTGCGATATTAGTTAAAATTGATATTGACAACTTTTGTTTTTGTGGGTGCCTTCGTTTATTTATTAATTATTGTGAATTCCAGTTAAAAGCGGAAATTATTCCCCTCAAATGCAGGTAAATTCTTTCATAAACTAATGCATTTTATGTGTTTGGAGACTCCTTTAATATTATTTTTTTTGATATATATATAGGTGATAAGAAATTGATTAATTTTTTTCTAATCATTATAATTATTTAATTAGTTGTTTTTCTCATCGCCTATTGATTATATCGTTCGAACAATTTAAATTTTTTAGGCTATTTTATAATGAACGAGAAATTATTAATTATGGTTAATATGCTGAAATTTCCTCATTTTTTAAATTTTTAAATTTGCAAATTTCTGAGCATCGCTAGTCTTTCATTTGTCCTCAAATTTCGCTTATTACCTCTTCAATTTTTTTGTTTTTTTTTCGTTATTCTAAATAAATATTATATTTGTGAGGACTTTTTGTATTAATTTTTAGAAAATTGTTTATAACAAAAGTTTTACTTTTTGAATCATTTAAAGACGATAATGAGAAGAGTTGAGAAGATAAGAATTTGCAAAATTTTGATAAGAATTGATAATTTTTATCTCGGATTCTGTTGTTCGTACGTTCGTGAACAATATGTGTGTTCCATTAGCATCGAATATTACGATATCATAGATCGTTTCGCAGAAATAAATGAAATGTTTTCAATGCGAAATATAGGTATAGGTGTTTCAGGGTGTTTGGTTAGTGCGAAAGTAATTGCAAAGTCCGCATTTTGCGAATGCACCATCCAGATTTTCAAGATTTTTTCCTGTTGGTTCCTTTTTAGGTTATTAACGTTGAATAAATTTTTCGCGAACAGATATGAAGGAAACGGCAATAGTTCTGCCGACTTCTTTGACTGAAGAAGAGAAAGCGTTGAAAGTGATGTTTGAAAAGCTACGTGCAATTGTAAGTCAAAATTTTCATTTTTTTTTTTGTAACTTTTTAGAAATTTATAAATTTCTCTGCGAAGTAATTAAAAGTAATTCTATAATAAATATCTAATAAATTAATTCCACTGAATTTACATTCCTCTGAGACTTTTCTTGAAGTAAATTTCTTTTTATCTTTTTATATTCTTATTTCACCGACAAAAGTGTTTGAAATCCATTTTAAAATTTCTTTTTTATTTATTTTTTCAATACATTCAGATGAAAATTATGGAAATTTTAAAAGAAAAAATTGCAGCGAAAAGCATTATTAGTTGCGACAGGTGTTCATAAGAGTGTTGCCAATGATACAGCAAAAATTGAACGTAAAACTGCAAAAAGAAGTATTTTTTATTATTATTGTTACTATTGTTTGTTTTTTTTTGACAATATGTTTTTTGGAAAATTATTGATAAGAATCTTAAAAAAAGATCTCTTGCTTAAATTTTCATTCGTAGCTGCTTTATAGGCTTGCAAGAAGCTGAAGAGGCTACTGAGGAAGTTAAGAGAAAAGTTATGTCGGGAGCGATTAATCTTGCAAAATTAGATGAAAAAATTACATTTAAACGTTCGAAAATTGAGAAACGCAGGGTAAATTTCATAAAATTTTTGAATTTTATCATATCATTATTATATTCTTTATTCAACTCGAGCAAATTGTTTTTTTATATCTTATCATTTTCCTGTTTTATTTATTTTTATTCAGCTTATTCATTGCAGGATAGTGGAAAACTAAAATCCGATGCTGATTCGGTAAATGGTTTAATTCCTTTTTTCTTTGATATATTATGCCAAATATTTTCTTATCCGACCATTCTATTTTTTTTGTTTCTTATAATTTCGGGAAATGTAATCTTGAACTAACGGTGAGAAAATTACGACAAATGAGGCTATTTAAATGTTAATGTTCTGGAATAGGGTATAATGGTGTGTTGTTTAAATTGATATCAAGCAGCTTGGGTTCGATTCTTGGCAGTTAATTGCAATAACTTATCATTTAAAAAAAACAGAAGAGAGATGATGCTAAAGACCCATTCTTCTGACCTCTTATAGTTCTCTAGTAATTGTACCAGACTTAAAATTTAATTTGGAATGGTGAAGAAATAATTTTCAGACACATATTAATGAAACTCCAGCTGTCGATGGTTTTGACACATATAATTCAAGCGGTGATGGTTTTGATAATTATACTGCAGGTGATGATGGCTTTGATAACTATAATAGTGGCAGTTTGGACAATCACGCTTCTACAAAGCCAGTTCCGTGTAATATGGAAAATCGAGTGAGTTTTGTTATAAATATTATATATATTATAAAATATTATATAAATATTATAAATTATTATATTGATTGGTGAATCTCTATGAATGAAAAAAAAAAACTAAAGGGACCGACGTTGTATATACGAGGCTATGATCTTGTAGCTGATACTTTGAAGAAAGCCTTCAGTGAATTCGGGAATGTGATGTGGGTTAATGTGGAAGAATGTCAAAGGTTATTTTTCTTTCTGTGTTTTTGTGTTTTCTTCTGATAATTCGACGTTTTAAAAGTTTTCAGTCTTTTCGATTGAAATTTCCTTTTCTTTCTTTGATATACTTAAGATATGTTCATGCTTAGGACGGCTTTTGTAACGTTAGGAAGTGCTGAGGAGGCTGAAAAAGCAATTGAAGAGGTAATTCATTTTTTTTCACTTCTAAAGAATCAATCTAAAATCTTTTAATAAAAAAAAGCGTAGTTCTAATCGTAATCATTTTTAAAGATGGATGGTTATATGGTTAATGGAATAACTTTACGAGTCTCCTTTGCTCGACGCCAAAATCAACGCGGCCCTATGAAACGTGATGGCGGTCGTCAGCAATATGCCAACCACAATAAACAACAAGAAACGGTATTTTTCTCGAAATATTTTTAATCATTTTTGACTTCGTTGTTTTTTATTTTTTTTTATTTTTTTGAATTTGATGTGAAATTGATTAATTTTTCAGGTCGATTTGGCAAATTTATATGGTTCAACCCCGTCTGAATTATATGGTTCAACATCGGCTGACTCGCTTTATTCGACCCCTGCAGACTCGAAAGAGGATGATGGATTTGCCACATATCAACCATTCGAGATGAATGCTTCTGCTAATGATGGATCTGATGCACAAGATTCGCAGAATGAAGTTGATATTGCTAATGATGGTTTCGATACTTATACACCATTTGGAAATGAAGGTCATTCTTTTCTTTTCTTTTTTTCTCTCTTTCCTAGTCGTTCTTTAAAATTATATACAAAAACATTAAAAACCTTATGTAAAATTCATACATGGCGATATTTCTCCTATATTTTTAGCTCTATTTGTCGTCTGACATGTTTATTTCATTTGGCTCATTTAATATTTGAAGATTTAAATATTTAAATTGATAATTATAAATATTCTAGATGTTGACAAGTCCCATGATACCAAAACATATGAAGAAAATTCTTTCGATAATTATAAGCCTTCAAATGAATCAAATGATGATGGCTTTGATAATTATCAGGCAACAAAAAATGATGGTGATTCGGGCTTTGACAACTATCAAACATCACAATCACAGACTGATCAAAATCAAAATCAAAGCGTATCACATCAAAGTCGCGATGATGATGGTGTTAGAGTACGTTTTAATTATCTTAGTTTTTTCACCTTATTTCATTCAAATTTAAATTGTAATCTTTTTTTTTTAATCATTTTTTTAGGGTCCCGCATTGTATCTTCGTGGGCGTGATTTGGATGAAAATTCACTGAGAATTCTTTTTGAAAAATTCGGCAGAATAGTGAAAATGCGAGTTGAGGAACATAAAAGTTATGTTGTATCATGCTTTTAAGATTCGACGAAATTTAAAGACCCTCATTTTCTTACTTTGATATGTCACTTAAATTCTTCATTGGTTGTAAGGCAAATATATGGCAATAAATAAAACAATAAATAAGATATATATAATCAAATATTAGATCCAGCAGAAGATTTATAAAATGTTATGAATCACTGATCAAGAATTTATCCTCCAAGAAATTGGCACGATGGCTGAGCAAAGCATATAGTGTTTCAGTTTATAAATGAACGTATAAAGGCTACAGCGATGTCATTTAATCGTAGGCTGATGCTCTTCAACCAGTAGTTTTTTATATGGCTCGTTGTAAAAGATAGATGAGAAACATAAATAAGAAGATAAAAGAATTTATATATTTATAAATAAGAAACAAGTTTAAAAATTTAAAAATAAGAATTTATAAAAATAAATATCTATCTTATAAAAATATATGAAATCTGTCATCTAGCAAATACAAAATACCTGGTTTTTTTAATGGTTCAGCTAGTTTTATTTCCACATTCTTTTCATATTGTATTTCCAATTTACAATTAACAGTTTTATAATAGTTTTATAACGATATTTTTTATAGGACTTCGTTTATAACGATGGGAACTACTGAAGAAGCTGCATCGGCGATTGAGATGGTAATTATTTTGGGAAAATCAAAATCTTCATGTCAGAATTTAATATTTCTATCGAAATAAATAAAATAAATAATTCTAAATTTAAATAATTTATCAAATTTTATTTGCTTTTTATTTATTTATAGCTGAATGGCACAAAAATTGATGGAAAAATCTTAAATGTTTCTTTCGCTAGACGACAACCCCAACAACGTTTTAATAATCCAAGGCGAAACAATCCACGGAGAATTTCACCAAATCGCGACCATGGTTCTGTATGTTTTTCAATCCATTTTTTCTTCAGTCTGTTTTTTAAAATTTTTCTAGATTCTTCAGATGACTCCTTCGGATCCTCTTACCAGAGAAAAAATCGGTAAATCTTCCCATCTTTCTCTACTATATTTTTTCATATTCTTTCCATCTTATTTGTACACTATATATTATAGGATCGTAGAGCTAAAGAGACATTCGCTCCAGAAAATTTAGCAGCAAGCGATAACTTCGACAATTATTTGTCTTCTAAGAACGATGAGCAACCAAAGGAGCAAATGCCAAAGAGATCTCATTTGAATGACAATCGAGTAATTTCGAAACGATTATTTTTGAATTTTTTTGACTTTTGCATAGATATTAAAAATTCAAGTAAAATATCTAAATTTTTTCAAAACTTTTCCTTTCTTTTTCGTCCTTTTATTCATTTTGCAACAAATTATAATTTTATCTTCAGAATTCGCGAATTTATATTCGTGGAACGAATCTCGACGTTGATTCTTTGAGAAGCGCTTTCTTTAAATTCGGCTTGATCAACAAAATTTTTGTTGAAGAAAGCAAAA
Organism: Dracunculus medinensis; assembly: GCA_900625125.1. Lineage (NCBI taxonomy): Eukaryota > Metazoa > Nematoda > Chromadorea > Rhabditida > Dracunculidae > Dracunculus > Dracunculus medinensis. The sequence continues at coordinate 336,341 of UYYG01001157.1, read as the reverse complement.
AGTTGGTATATTTTATCTTGAAATAACTGAAAACGCAGTTGAATTGGTCCAATTGAATTAATTGTTTTTTTCCAATTTTTAAAATTTATTTCTATTCCAATTCCAATTTTTAAAATTTATTGTTTTGATACTTTTTGATACTTAAATGGTGGAAAAAAAACTTGAGTTTATATTTTTCTTTCTTCATCAAAACGGATTAGATTATTTGGTGATACAAATTGGTCTTCAAATAATCTTGTTATTAATGGCTGATTTACTCTAACTAGAAAAGAAAATTTCTTATATCAAATTCAATGAAGGCATATAGAAATTCACTAATTTAATTTTATGCTTTAGAGTTCTATTAACCTAATGCTTTTTTCAGTTCTGCTTTTATTACTTTTTCTGCGATCGAAGAAGCCGAAGAAGCTATTAAAGAGGTTCCTTAATCTTTTTTTATTTTTTCGAATCTTAAGATTTAAATGTTTCATAATCTTCTTCTAAGAATTTGGTAAGAATTTGTTTCAAGATTGGAGCGACTTCTCTTCTGCTCTTTTTTTATCTTTTTTTTTAAATTTTGCCGATATAGTGGACAAGTTGCTTATGGGTATTATTATTTATAGATGGATAATGGGCTTATTAACGACTCTATTATCAAAGTTATGTTTGCTCGAAAGCGAAGTGCATTTAACGAAGAAAATGGTATTTCACATGAAAGAAGCTCTCACAACAGTTCTGATGATAGCAAGCGAATGCATACTCGTATCTCTGATCCTGTATTTTTAATATTCGTTTGCTTTTTTTGTAAAATTTATTCAAAAAACTGAACATTATTTCTTATATCCTATCGTTTATTATATCCTATCGTTTGCTTAATATTTAAATAAATTTTCTTTATTGTATTTTATATTAGAGTATTTCTTTGTACATTCGTGGAGAGACGCTAACTGATGGCTTATTGCGAGATGAATTCTCAAAATTCGGCACAATTTCACGCATTAAAATCGATGAAAATAAAAGGTTTTGCTTATTTTTTAAAAATTTCTTTGTTGTGATTGAAAAGGTTTTTTGATGCTCTTTTTTGTTTCCCTGCAGCTGGCTAATAGGATTTTAAAATCATTCTTATTACTCACTTGTTTTTGATCATTTCATTCAAAAGAGCATTTTCAGGACAGCTTTCTTAACTTTTCCCATTAAAGATGATGCGGAAAGTGCTATGCAAGAGGTATCGGTTTTTTTTCTATCAATATTTTTCCAAAGTCTTCAATTTTAAAAGTTGCAATGAATCTGTGACAAACAATTTGTATAATTCTATTATATCTGTTATCTATCTATCAAACGAAAAAATTCAGAATTCAGCTGTAAATTAAATCAAAGCCAAAAGCAATAATCTGTAGTTATATTTATTTATTTTTCATTCATAAATCTTTTGTATGAGTAAAATTTTATTGTTTTCCGTTTTTATTTTTATAGAATTTGAGAGATTTCCGAGATTTCACTTAAATTTTTATTGTATAGATGAATGGAAAGACAGTGAATGGAGCTCCCTTATATGTGGCGCTTGCTCGTCGACAGAGTGATCGATCCAAAAATAACCCAGGAGAAAGCGCATCTATTGTTAGAAACTTTGCAGACGATGAATGTAATAATGAAAGTGTATGGTCAGATGTTCAGAAATCTATGTCAAGCGATTTCGAAACACAAGAAACCATGTCAATTCAAAAACATACATCTGCTGTTCAGGAAGAGTGGACCATAGCTAGTAATATTTTTTAAATTCATTTTTAATTTTTTCTTTACTTTTTTGCATTGTCTTGTGATTATTATCATTGATTAGCTGGAGCTTTGTGGCTTGTTTTTATAATTTTTTAATTTTAATTCTATAGTTTTTTATTTTTATTAGTTTTTCGGGAAATTCATAGGTTCATTAATGCAAATTTATGTAGAACCGTCAAATTAAAGAATCTGAAATAATGTAATGGTTTCTTTTGCACAATGCTAATGTTCTTTTTCACATTAACGAAAGGAGATGTGAAAACCAGACATTTGCCGAAAATCTGTTTTGTTGTTGCTGGTTCGGCTTATATTTTTAAAAAGTGCTAACAACTGTAGACAGTTGGAGACATGATCAGATTCATTGTTGAGAAAGAGATATTTGATCTTTATCGTTGTCGAATTTCACACTAAGAACAATGTGAGCCGATATTACCCCATCGAGTATACAAGGTCAAAGGTCCACTGATCTTCACCGCCAACATCACAAACAAACATGCCTTTCCTTGTGTGGTTTCGCGCTCTCATCAATGAAATGAAGTGTGGTAATTTATTGATGATTGTGGAATTTCGTGAATCCATCAAACAATTACTGTATGGTGACCTTCAAGGAAGATGACCTTTTTTCTTATTGACGAACAAGTTTACGACAATTACCGTAAACGCTGAACTATATTTAACTCATGAATTATTGCGATGTTTTTTATGAATCTAATGCATTGTCTTTTGTCATTAAAGTTAAGCTTTTTTTCTAAAGTGGAAATTTACAGATTTACAGTTTTTTATTCGATTTTAGATTGTTTAACATCGCTCTCATTTTACCCTTGACCTTTGACCTCCTTTTATTCCTTTGTTATATATCACCTCTTGAGCTGTTTCTTTATTATATATATTGTGAATTTTATTGTATTTTAATTACGAAATTAATTGTAGTTATATTTTGCAGCGAGAGCCAAACAGGATGGCGAAAAAGCAAGACAAGGAAATCAAGAGAGAGAACTCGTTACTTATGACGATGATGATCCATTTGCTTGAAGTCAAATAAATTTAAAGCCATTTATGGCATTTTATGATATTTATTCCATTTTATTTTGTGTGATTGAATTTTAAAGATTATTGGGAATGTGGAATAATGAAATCAATCTGTTAAAATAGAATAATATTTATATTTAGATTTTGTATTTTATAAGTTTTGTTTTATTTTGGTTGTTTTAATTCGGTTGTTCCAGTTAGATGTTTTTTTTGAGTTTTTAATTTAATTATTTTATTCGATGTCATTTTTTTTGCCGTTTCAATCTTTATAAAAAAAAATTTACGTGGTTTCTCGCTTGACGAGCTCATCGTTTTTTTTTTGAGGGAATAAGTTTTATCAGTTTTTTAAAAGGCTAAAGCAAAGAATGTCTGAATAATGTTTTATAATCCTTAGTTAGTGAAATATTATCATTAAAAAATGCAAAAATTTTTACTTATTAGAATTTTATTTATTAGTTAAATGATGTAAACTTTAGTTGTGAAAGACGCAATTGTTATACAATAATTAATAAAATCGGTCATTTATTTTTATTATTATTTTTATTAATATTAGTTTTAAACAAAAAGGATTTATTCAAAAATTTAGGAAAAAATGTAAAATAAATACAAAAAAATAAAAAACTATAAAATCATGGTCGGTACCACCGTTTCTTATGTTTACTAGTCTGACTGAGAGACTGCAACAAGCAACTGGTTCATGAGTAGCTGTTAGCTTCTTTAGCCAGCAGGTGTGGATCGTGTGTGGTTCGGACCAAAATAAATAAATAAAAATATAAAATAAAATAGAAATATAAAAAAACAGTACAAAAATATAAAATGAATTCGAGATGGCCACAAAATTATAAGCGAATTGCATATCAAAAAAATTTGCAGTTTCACAATTCAACTGCGATGAAAAGCAATTAATAAAATAAGACTGCAATGAATTGAAACAAGCCTGTGGGGATTTTTTAAATTATAGTATTATAACAAATGGCGTTGCCTCGTTCTACTCTTTTTGAAATATTTTTTGTGGTACTTGGGGAAAAGGATAAAATAGAAAATGGCCAAAACAATGGAGTGGTATGCTATCTTCAACTTTAATCAAACGATTATTCCGAGAATTTGATTAAAATGTAAAGGATACGACGGCTATTTGCATTTCTGCTTCATCATAAAATTGCAAAATTCGCATTCCAATAGCCAAGAAATGGTGCTTTTAGAAAAAAGTGGTACTAGTTAGTAGTGGTAATTGCAGAGGAAAGGAACGTAGCATATTATCAAAATTATAAAAAATTGTGCAAAATCTCATAAGCATTTTCGAAATTCTTATTTTAATATAGAACTGAAGGTTGCAAGTTTATCAATCGGTTATCAATGATAAGAAAAACCGGATATATTTTCGAATATATATATTAAAAACTGAACATATATATATATATATATGTTATTTTTCTCTTATAATTTTATAATTCTCGTATTCGTTATAAATCTGGTGAATGATATTCAATAACATGTTGTTATTCTTGACCCCGTATTTTGTTGATAATATCAAAAATCGAATAGAGGTCCCGTAGAGGTCATGATCGTCCACTTTCCTTCGTTCCATGTTGAGATTCGTATAGGAAGTATTGCAATAAGTATCATTATTGAGAAGCATTCGTTGTTATTGTACACAATATTGGTGCAAAATAATATTACTATTCAATATCCTCCTTTCAAAATCTTTGAATTTCTTCCTTTCACCATGCTCGTAAACTTCGAGGAAACAATTCGGGAAGTGACCTATTTCTATTTCTCGAGGAGCTCCCCTGCGAATTGGCCTCCTATCCTAGAAATCTGTGAAGGCAGCCAATTAAAAAATACGCCGTTAGGAGGAAGAAGCCTTGAAACAGTAGCAATCGTTGGATCCATTTCGTATTGCTTAAAAGTTAAGACGAATATGCATTTCATTTGAATTTCGTTTAATTCGTCGGTGACTTTATTTTATTAACGCAAATATGCATTTTATTATTACTTTTATGATTTTATTATAATATTTTTATAAGATTTAAATATAAATAAATCACATAAAATTGCAGTAAATCTTTTTATATGAAAAAAAGAATTTCAAGAATTTTTTTCTCCTTGTTTCGTTGACTTGACGCACTAGAAAAATATGTCAGAGACTCCCTTAGCGATAGAAATACAGGTGAGTCGCCAGCACCACCTGGATTTTTGGACAAGTATACTCCTGCGGGGAGTAGAATCTCAGCATCGGCGCTCCCCACCAAGCCATTCTACTCCTCATTTTGACATAAAAACTAATAAAGTGATTCGAATTTTGTTGATAAATCATGAAATATGAAAGAATTTATTGAAACCTAAAGGTAATATCGATGATTTTATTTCATAAAATAATGCAACTATTCGTTTTATTACTTTTCTAATTGCATTACAATGTCTTCATTTAATCATCCATTGGGAAATCTGCCACGCATAGCTTATATGTATTACATCAACTTTTTTCACATCAGTTTTGTTTTGCTAGCTCGATTTAGCCTTAGAAATAAGAAAGTCACTTGGGGAGTTGGAAGGCTCAATGGGTTCTCCAGCACTATCCATTTACAGCGACAGCTTTGCCTCCGACAAGAGACTAATCGTACCACTTGGAAATACTACAGCACATAGCTTATTTGATAAACTACAATATTATCTATTCATCGCTCAAATTACTAGAAAAAATTGCGAAAAATGTTGCATTTTTCTTTTTATCTTTTATCATTCCACTTTTCAATTGCTAAAAATAATCATCGTTGTGATTGTTATACGACTTCATTGCCTCGTTTCACGTGTTAGCAAACTGTGATAAGCATCGACTGAGCATCGAAGTTGACGAAGTTGACGACAAACGATTGAAGTAAATTTTTCGTCGCCGAAATTCATCGTTGCAAATAAGGCAAACGACTTTTTGACATTTATTTATTCAGCGGCTAATTTATTTCACTTTCTTCTATAGTAATTCTATAGTTTAATTTCGTTCAATTTTGATCAGTTTTTTCCAATCTAATTTTTCATTAAGTTTATTGGTTTCATTTCATTTCATTGAGTAGTTCGCAGCATTTCTCTTTGGGCTACTTTCGCCATTCCATTGGTAGTTTTGCCATAAGTCACAAAGCATTTTAAGGTAGAAGCAGTCATGCGACTTGCATTTCGTTTCCACATGCATTTAGAGCAATAGTTGAACCATAGTTGAACGCTTTGAATGGTAAAATCCAGGCAAAATCTACTTGGATGCTATCCCTCTTATGGGTCCAACAAAAACATTGTGCCAACAACGATTCGTTTTTGCCTTAAATAATTAGAATGCATTTAGCTGTTAGATTATTTCTAAGACTCTCTCTCTCTCCTTGTTCAAAACTATTATGTTTTGTCAATCTTTTGACAAATCGGTAAATAATCTTTGCAAATTGTACCCTCATTTTCTCCCTTTTATAATCCTAACAGACGATTAGCTTTGATTGTCAGCATTGGTTGACCTCGGCGTAGTATTTATGACGAGAATTCTTTTGACCGTCGAAAATTTGACCACCTGACAGACCAATTCATTTCATTTCCGTTTTCTGTCGATAATTAAGTTTTTTGATTTTATGTGAATAAATTCAAAAATGAATTTCATCCAATATTCCAACTAGAAATTGCAAGAAATTACAATTGTGAATGAATGTGATTGGCATATTTTACTTTACTTCAGATATGGCTCGCTTATTAGTTTGCTTTTTAAACGGCTAGAATGTTTTGCCGGGGAGTTGGCAGTGGAAATAGAGGTAAGTCGCCAGCAGCACCTCGATTTTTTAATCACATATTCGTCGTTGGAGAAACCGCACACAGACATCCCTTACCTTCCAATACCACAATTTGGCAACCCGCTATTCACTAGGCTATCGTATGCCTTGCAAATATTTAAAATTATCTAGTGAAAATTTTAAAAAAAATCAACAAGATTACAAATTTAAAAGCTATTGAAAAATTAATAGATAATTTAATGAATTTAGATTTGGATTAAACGGTATTTCGAAATTATTTCCTGTTAGTCCATGGACATCCAGGTTTTTGTGAATTTGGGCATTTCGTCTAATGGTTCACGCATAATGTCCTCCTTATGAAAATATCAAAAATAAAAAATTTTTATGATCATATGACTCTGCTTGATTCAGTTAGCACTGAATATGTCCCTAGCATAGCCATCTTCCTTTGGTCAGCATTTATCCATATTTGTGCTTTCTTGAAAATACTCACAAGGACCTCAATTCCTCAAAGAGAATCGTTCAAGGCTATTTTAAGCCAGAAAATCAAGTGTTTGATTTAATAAAAAAAAAGAATTTTTTTAAATAAATTGAGGCTTTAAAATTTGATTCTTTACACTTTTAAATAATTCAGACATCCATTCATTATTCATTAGTCAGTCCGATGTAGCGTGAAAAACGCGATTAAATCATGAAGCTATCTACTGCCGAAGAATTTCATGAAAGGTCACCGGAGGTTACCATTAGTGGTACAACTGTTTCGCTATCAAGAAAAATATTGCAAGTTTTCGTGAGCAATTTTTTTTCTAGATGTCCTTGTAACGTTGCAGAATTTCTCATTTGTCTTCAAATATTTCTTTAGTTTTTACTAAATTTTATCGCTTTTTTTCGAGATATTTTGCTAAATAAATAGGTCAATCTTCTTTTATTACTTTTTGATAAGTTATCACTTTTGATATCACTTTTTCGTACGACTGCTTTCTCTTAGTTACTTTTCCAACTATCGCATTACGAAATGGTCTCCATTGATTGAAGAAGTTCGAGTTGTTCGAAATCCACATATTCTCGAGGTTACTTTGTAGAAAGAAGCCACTCTTCCTTTCCAATAACGATATCTTTTCGATATAATTAATCCTCAGTCCGTATTAATACTAATTTATACGGCACACTCAATCTTTTCTAAAATTATATCTTTGGTTTGATTGGTTCAATTGTTACCAAAGCGAAATTCTCTCGCTAAAAAATCATATGGAACAGAGCTGCTGATCTATCTCTAACACTAGATAAGTTTACTTCGTTTAAGGGACAGGAACCGAATCTGTGAAACCTATCTTTAGGAAAATCAAGCCACTGCAGTATTTGATGGAAAAAAACGAATTGGATGAATCGGAAGCTTTTGTGATAATAAACTGAAAAGTAGAAATAATAGTAATAGTAGCGAGTATGTACCAAAAAAGGTTAAATAAAAGAAAAATAAACGAAGAAATTGAAAATTTGAATTTTTCTCGTAGCATCAGCAATGGCCATTGCTTCTGATTATCTTGGGTGATTTTCTTTGAAATCTATTGATAATCTGTTAATCTGTTGTTCGCTATTTGCCAACAACTCTTTCATCATCCCTATTTATCCTTCTTGAAATTTCACTTCAAATTCCATATAATTCACCTTTTCGCCCTTGACAATCGCAATTGTCCTGACCTCAATTATTTCCATTTCGGAAGGTATGAATTGTATAAGAAAGTGCCATTGGCCTAGTTGTTCAAATTATGAAAATGCCTAAAATATCAACTACTTCGGCTTATTGGCATTGACACACCAACTTCACGCCAATTCAAAGAAGCATTTAAAGAAAATATATAAAACAGATGCTATATTATATTGCTTATAGCAAATCTTTGGCTTCCGAATAGTTTTCTGGCCATAAAAAAAAATTAAATAATTTATTTTTTCTTTTAAATAAATGACTTATAGATTCTTCATTTTAGCTTTCACTCATCACTTATCAAATATTTAATCTCTATGAATTATATTTGATAAGATATTGGATAAGATAGCCCACTCAATGAATAATTTCCTTATGATTTGATCTTATTTCGACTGATTTTTTGAATCATATTTAAGATGAGTTATCATTAATCTTTTTTCTATTAATTATGCGCACTTTTCATTGAAACTTTGGTGATTTTTTTTTCGAATACTGTCAATATTCATCAATTATATCGCGAGTCTTTTAGTAGTTTATGTTGAGAGTTTCGTTGATATATTTATCTTAACCTTTAGACGAGTGTCAGAAGTCTTTAGCAATAATACTTAGGGATAGAATGGCTCAGTGAGTTGTTGCTCAATCGGGAACACCGATGCTGAGGTTCGATTCCCCGCAGGAGTAAATCTGTACAAAAATCCGAGTGATGCTGGCGACTCACCTGTCTTTCTATCGCCAAGAAACTCCCTGGTACATTGCCCAATGGCAATAAGCCGGTGGATCGAGTTTAACCAGTATTGGTGAGGACTCTTAAAAAAAAAAAATAAATAATACTGCTGGAAGAGCATTTCTAAATTGAATCCAAAAACATTCGCAATTTCTAGCTTGGCTATCACTATCGATGTATTTCTTTCGCTTTTCGCATTTCACTTTCATTTGCTTCTGTCTAGATGCGGTGCTAGAAAAACGATGATCTCAGTCGAAATAGCACCATTCAGCCAACGAGTCGAGCAGGATGATTCGCGGCTCAGTAAATATATCAATTGACATTGAAATCAAAATTATAGAGGACCCATCCCAAAATTGACAGAATTACATGCATTTCCATTTTTCAGGGTACTATAATTGGTCTTTAATGTACGATAATTTCATGCAACCAAATTGTAATTATTACTTTAATGATAGAAAAAGAAAAAAAACTGATCAGCGGATTGCACGATTTGAAAATCAATTAAAAATTTTTATCTTTTCGCTCGTTGGATGATGCATGTGGGCACAAATGCATGCAGACACAAATACATGCATGCGAGCACAAATGCATGCATGAATAGTCAGATATTTAAGCTTTTTAGAAATTTCTCCTTTTTTCCTGCAGAGAAAATTATATAGTGCGAAGTACTAGATAATAGTCTGGAATATGAGGGGCTTTTAAAGAGCATTTAACTTGTCTAAAAAAGTAAATATCTGACTAGCATTTCTTATTTGGCTAACTCCACTCTGCTTTAGCGAGATGGATATCTTCTCGCCTTTAAACCACTAGTGTTGAAGGTACAGATAGATTCCGCCTTAATTACTCAAGTTTCACCTCTAATAACCGAAATTGTACGCATATAATTCTTGCTCGCAACAATCGAAGCAACATACTCGATCATCAGTTACCTCAGTTACTATTCAACTTAATGATTATGTGATTTTCAGGCAAAATATTCGCAAATACTTGGGTAAGTAGACTAGAACAACGGCTAGCACTAAATAATGGATCCTCATCTTTCTGAATGGTTCGACATGAATGCGATTCAAATATCAAGAAGTTCGCAAAATCCTTTAAATCGTACACGAATCAAGCGTAAATCGCAACTTCGAGACGATTTCCCTCTGTTCTGCAACGACGATGTAAATCATATGCTTCAGTCGTATTTTCAGAACAATCTTTCAACTAATTCTTCATGGTTTGATAGTAAATTTTTTTTGATTTAATTTTCACTATGAATTTTTCAAAAAATCTTATGTTTTCAACAATTCTTCGTTGGTTTTCAAGTTCGGGTTAAAGGTCATCCGGCAGATTTAATGACTATATGGATGGAGGAAAATTATATCATTTAGTGACACAAAGATTAAACCAACGCCAAACATTAAGGCGAGTGAGGCAAATTATATTAGCACTGAGAATGAGAAGTCATAAAATGTTGTACACCAATTACCTCATGTAAAACTTGGGATTTTTCTGGTCGGATTTTCGATTTAACAACGGCCATTACGCCCCTTTCACGGCTTATCGAGAAACATATTCTGGTGACTCTCTAGAAATATTTTTTCTCGCACCATAAATAATTAGTCCTCCGATCGAATTTATTAAGCAATTATCGACAAAAATGTTTTGTTTTGTTGGTTACAAACTATTTTATCAACTATTTTTTGCTTTTTTCGAATTTTTTCATCTGATTCATTTTTTCATTTCTTCAAAGATATGTTTTAATATATTTTAATAAATAATTGATCAAGATGGCCTATTTGATAAATTGCCTGTTTTTGCTAAAATGTAATAGTCTAAGGGTGATAAAAATAATTATAAATAAATAATTATAAATAAATAATTATAAATAATAATTATAAATAATAAATAAAAAACGATAGGAGTATATTTAGATTCAGATCGTTAACTCACTCTTCATTGCCTATGAGGCGAAAAATTATAAAAAAATTTTCGATTTTATAAATTTTATAAATTATTTTGATTTATGACTAATTTTATAATTACTAATAATAATTAATAATATTTCTGTAAATTTGAACAATTTTTTGAAATTATTATATAAATTCTTATAAAGTTTTTTTTATAAGAACTTAAAGGATTTTTTTAAAAAAATTTTATTTTAAATATTTGCTCAATAATTTATCTTTTTTTTTTTATAAAATTCTATTTTTTCTTTTCTTATGGTTTATCCAGAATTTATTTATCCAGAATTATTTGATTATTAGATGCGCCGGTTGTAAGAAAACATCATCGAGATATTCTCAAAAATTAGTCTTATCTTATTTCCTTATTTCATTGTCCAATCACCATTAATGGTTAAACTCGCTTCACCGGCTTGTCGCATCGGGCATTATGCCAGGGAGTCCCTTGGCGATAGAAATACAGATGAGTTCGCCAGCATCACGAAATTTTTTTTCTACAGGTTTACTCCTGCTAGGAATCGAACCTCAGCATCGGCGCTACCAATTGAGCAACAACCCACTGAGCCAAAAGCAAAAAAATGCTAAAATGTTCTTAATTAATTTTTTTTTTTCATTGTCCGATCGTAGTAAAATGTAAGCAAATGGCAAATGTAATGATGGCATCCATAATTTATCTTCATACTTACTTCCTTTATCCCGAAAAATTAAAAAACGATTTAGATGAAGCAAATTACGAGCCTTACAAATCCAATTCTTCTTACCTTTTCACTATTTTTATTATTTCCTTTATATGTTGTAAGTTCCTCGAAAGGCATGGAACCTCTTGAATATGAACGTATTTTAAAATTTTGATTTTAAATGATTTCTTGATGATAATAAGGGTTAGAATGATGACCTTATCATGAGCATTTTTTTCTCGCCGTCAACCGTCTTTTTTTTTTGAAATTCTCGACGAAAGCGATAGGAATTATTTTTGATGAACCAATGAACTAAGTTCGTTATGGCAACGATCTTTTCGAAAATGTAAAAATTATAATATTTCGGCAAGCAGCCTCTTTGTATGTCTATTTTTTATGATACTATTTTAAGATTTATTTCATTTTTCCTGAAAGAATCCACGTCAAAAACTGTAAAACCTTTGCTGTATGTTTTAATTAAAAATAAGTTCTTATACAATTAATTAATGAAGTTAACGATCAATTGCCCATAATAATTAGTGATTCCAGTTTTCCTGGGATCAGACCAAATCTATGCCGAGCGAATTCATAGGAAAGCAAAGGTTTGACATTACAGGAAGAGAAATTTTTGCAGTAACCGGCTTTATTTTAGTCAAATAATTGCATTATGACACTTTTTGCCTTCTAAAATTATGAATAAATAAAAATTATGCATTATGACACTTTTTGCCTTCTAAAATTAAATTATTTTCAATTATTTATTTCAAGAGATATGAAGACTCAGTGTCTTTTTTGCCTATTTGTGACAAATATCATTCAAAAATTTCCAAATGTTTGTCGTAAAATATAATTGAAATAAAAATTAGTAGGCGAGTAGTGTTACAGGAATAACAGCAATGACGAGGGTCATCTTCTCGATTCAGATCGGACTGTCGTAAAATTTCGGTCATCTGGCGTAATTTATTCTATTTTCATTTGATAGATGTTATTTTTCTCGAATAAAGAAATTTATATTCATAGCCCATATCCAATTCTTAAAACTGAATTTAAATTGAATTTATGCATAGTTGCACATATTTTTTTATTTTAAATTATAATTAAGCCTTAGTAAAAGTCAAATAATAAAAAAAAAACATCTATCGGTAGTGCGGGTAATCCAAGCGACGTACTCCTATCGCTGGGCGATTCTCCAGCAAAATTTGTCTTATCCGAGCGAGCTGAGTGAGAGTCTAAACCAATAATGATGAACGCGCTCTCCTCGAAAAAAAAATTCTATCGGTAGTAATTCAGTGAACCCGAAGTTTTTTTAAAAAACTACTATTGTTCACTTAGGAAATTTGAGTGAGTTTTAATATTGTAATAAAATATTAAAATAATAATTTAATAATTTGAACGTGGATAGTTCTCACATTTTTGGTTAAACTCGCTCCACGTGCTATTAGTAAACGATGAGAATTTTGTTTAAATAATCACTTTGCGATGGAATATTTGGAATTTTTTCCAGTCACCTGCAATATGGTCCGAATGTGCTCATGGAGATAATGTGAGCAAAACCCACTCGATCCTTCTCTCTCTCTCTCTCTCTCCAATTTAAAAAAGAATTTCGAACAATAAAATGATAAAATGATAAATGATAAAAAATGATGAAATGAAATAAAAAATGGAATGATGAATGATAAAAAAAAGAAATATAAATATCTGTTAATGATGGTACTAATTGAAAGATTTAATTCTACATTTTACCAGCGAATTTTACGACTTTTATTCGAAGTTTATATCGAGAAACACTTTAATAATAATCGACAGCATTTATTACTCCGATTGTTATTCTTCATATTTTCTCTTTTTATTGTTGTTGGAACGTCGGTCGTTTTTATTTTAAATTTCCGAACTAAATAGGTATTGAAAGTCATTCATTTTTCTTTTTTTTTTTACCATCATTCTTTCATTCATTTGGACTTTTAAATTTCAACGAATTCAGTGATCTCGATTACTATTATCAAAATAATGGTGAAATTCTCTGTTTGTTGAACGATTGAATTTGACTTCACATAAACCATTCTACCTATAATTAAGGTCGAGGAGCGTTGAAGCGTTGAGATGAAATTGCTCATTTTTATTCGTCACATAACCACCTTGACATAGGTCAAAGTGAAGATGGTATCCAGTAGAAATTGATTTCGTATATACGGTATATATTTCGACTGTTAGCCTCTTAAAATATCGTTCACGATATTCATGATAAGTTCACACTCTTCTTTATTTTTCCTTTTCCTTTTCCTTTTTATTATCCTAAATCATGGTTTCTGATTGATTAAATTGGTTGTGCTAGATTAGCATGGAAACTCATCGGCAGAGAGCCATGGAAATGCACGTAGGACTAAAGCGTCACATGGATTTCTTCTACCAATTAGCAGGAATGGAGCATAGCTCATGCTACTTTACTCCAGTAACATTTTTGGCATTCAATCATTTCTTCCTACTGTTTGCCGAATTTTCCAGACCACTTTTCGAGAAACCTCTCGTACTTTGCTTTTTCTTTCGTTTCCTATCCATAGAGTTATTTTCAAAAAAATTTTTTTAGAATTTTTTAAATTTTTTTTATCATTTTGATAGTGTAGAATGGTTTAGTAGGATATTGCTCTCAATCGGAGTACCAATGTTGGGATTCTATTTCTTACAAGAATAAGAATATATCTTGCAAAAATTCGGGATGTGGCAATTCTAACCTCCGACTAGCTCTCCGGTGAAATTTGTCGAGTGCTTTCTTGCTAAGCCAGCGGAACTAACCAGAAACTTTTGCATCTACTTTGGTTAAAAGTTTATTATAATCCATAAAATACGAAATAATTTTATTCAAATTTTGAATATATTACATATGTTTCGTTTAAATTCGACATATTTTATTTTATCTAATTCAAATGATTAAAATAAAAATGAATAATTCATTTTGAGAAGTGAATTCGATCTTTTTCTACAAAATGACCTTTTCTAACCTAATTTTTATTTACCATAATGCAACAAATCTCATGCATTAAATTCTTCCTCTTCATGCATTCTTTCAATGCAATTTATATATTAGTTAAGTTCTCCATAAGCTGATTCGTCTCACCAAGTGCCACCAGTTTTTCTTTTACGTGATTCCGCTGGTGAGAGCACTGGTCGAGCATTGGTTAAAATGGTCTCTCGCTTTGGTCGGTGATTTTGAATTGAAAAAATAAGTGAAAGAATTGGTTCTTGGTTCTCACTCAAATATCCCATTATCCTTGTCGAGCATAGAAATACACACCAGTTTTTTCTTTCGGCTTTTTCCAAAATATTTTCCTCTTATCAATGGAATAACGAAATATTTCGTTGTGATAGGTGATTTCCAATTTTCTAACCTTTTTTTTTATACATTTATATTTCTCAATCGGCGTCAATCATCATCCAACCGATCGTATGACCTTTGTTTATATATGTGCAAGGCTATTACGGCATTTTCCATCTTTTTTTTTCAATGATGATTACTTTTATTGCGGTTTCAATTGACACATTATTCCAATTTTTCACTATTATTATTTGCTTTTTTTTATTTTCCTACAATGCAACTCATATGTTTCTTTTATTATTCACTTGAAAATTCCAGTGAAAGTTAAGAATATAAGTAAGTGGATGGCTTTTAGCATTTCTGGCTAAGCTGGCTGATTACTGTGATTAGGGATTTTTGCCAGGGAATCACTTTATGATAGAGGAAGTACCATTCGGTTTTTTAACAGGTTTGCTTCTATTCGGGATTAGAGTAGAACCCGTACGTCTTAATATAGCGATTTAAGCCATTCAGCCATTCTTCTCAAAGTATAAATAATGATAAATAATTACCATATGATTCTTGTGAGAAAAAATTTCGTCTTTTTAATATTTAATGCTCGAATTTCTTGCGGCATCTAGGATTTCAACAAAATGCCACAATTTTAATGGATTTTACAATTTCTCAATTATTTCACGATTTCTTTTTCTTCTTCTTCTTCCAGCAGCTCTCAGCATTTCTGGTAGTCCTGTTGGAGCTACAGACTAGTCCTCAGTACTAACCAGAGAAATTATTTCAAATTTATTATTAATTATTTATAAATTGTTGAAAGGTAGGAATGGAATGATGTACTGGATCATCAACTGTTTAGTTTCGATTTAATTTTCTTGATGACATCGCCCATAATTTTAAACTGGTAAGTGTTGTTGTGATGCGCAGTTGAAGTCATGTTACTTACTGGTTTTCTATAGTGTAGGTGTTCTATATTTGTGATCGGCTATAAATATTAAAAAGTCTCTTAATTAGCCTCTCAGTTTCTTTTTATTCAACTTCAACTTTTTCTTTTCTTTTTATTCTCCCTAGGGATAAATTATGGAAAGCTTTAAATAGAATTGAGATAGTTACCGTGTATTATAGCCTGTGAGGCATGATAAGTAAGTAGTTATATTTGATCAGATTTTCGCCTGAAGCGTCAGAGCTCTGTAATCTCTGACAATATGAAAATCCGAATGGTAACTATGGCTCATCTATGGCTAATACTTATATTGCCAAGTGACAAATTTTTCATCAATCAGTCGTAGTATCATTCAGTGACCTAGAAATGGCGAAATGTATTAAACAAATTAATGGAAAGTGCTTCAGGCTGTTTTTAGAAAGCAAAATAACTGGTTAATTTTATAAGTTAAATTTATTGCAGTTTAAAACCTTGGATTTTCTTAAAAATAGCCCTTGGTTATTATCGCATTCGATCGATTAGCACGAGTGACCGATTTCTATTCAATCGGTTTCCGACAAAATATCCTTTTTTAGACACTTATCAACTACTACGTACTAAATAAATGACCTCGCCTAACTACAATATATTAAATTATTCTGCGTGAAAACGATTAATGCATTTCATTCATTTTTTCTATAGAATTTGGCATTTAATCAAGCCCCAACTTATTTGTTGAAAATTTATTAAAATTATTCAGTTGATCATTCGAACGTCGCAGATATCAACGACTCAAGCCAAATGTTATTAACCAGCGCTGCACCACTTAATCTGCAATCACGAAATGTCATAATGCGCGATTATCCGTCAACTACGGATGAAGTTACCAGGTGAAAGAGTTGATAAACAGTAACATCAATTTTTAAAGAAATTCAAGCAAATTTACTTGTGAAATATTTTTTAACACTTATTTTCTAAAATATTTTCTAAGCCATTAACGCTTAATAAGCCAATTTTAAATCTCGAATATCTCGAAGATTACCCGAGAAAAATGTGGTATATTCTAAAAAGAAATACATTATATATTCTTTAAAACATCTGTACTTTCTATTCCAAAGAAACCCCCTTGGCAAAAATATTATATAATGCATGGAGTGGAACCGAGAACCCGAGAAGCATATAGATTGCGGGGAAATAAAGCGAGAAATCAAGTCACGCTGATCGTTTCAGATTGCTTGAAACTCAGATGTCTTTGTTTTTTGCGAGAATAAAAAATTCATTTAATCATTCTTGAAAATAAAAACAAAATTAAATAATTAAAATATTTTAATAATAAATAAGAAATAAAATAAATGAATACTGAATATATTAAAATGAATGCAAAAAAAGATGCGATTGTGATAAAATCTATCCTTGGTGCATCGCAAATTTTGCACATTTAAAGTGGAATCAAACATTCTTTAATGCTTCAATTAAACCAATAAATTTCGAGAATGTTAAAATGAATTTGGTCTTAGAAAATATTCCATTCGTTAATCGTTATCGGTTACGATAAAAGAGAGTCAAAATGCGAGGGTAACAAATCATTTTATTCTTTAATTCAACTCTTCCGACAATTCGAAGAATTTATTCGATGAGCTGATAATATGCAAATATATAATCGCTCTAATCAGTCATTTTATCATAAAACAACTATCCTTCCTTTATTTTATTGTTAAATAATATTTTGCGAGTTAAAAGCACTCGGAAATCAAAATTTTCGTTACAGTAGCGATTTCGAAATCCGAGTTTGCATGCAATAGAGTCCGTGCTAATGTTTTTTTTTTAGTTAAAATTTAAAATTAGTGTTCGAATACAAAAACTCGGAATAGACCATGAATTTTTAGCACGACGAACACTATGCCATTTGCTAGGAATGCTTCATCTTTACCAGCAAATCCACTAACATCGGCTAAACATATTTGTGCCATATGTGGCGACAGAGCTTCTGGAAAGCATTATGGCGTCTACAGGTGATTATTTACCTATCAGAATAACTTTCCTTAGTGGAAAAATAGTCGTTCATGGTTAATTTACGCTAAAGAGTTATCGGAGAGGTTAAAGGCGATTATTTATTAAATAATTACTGTTTCTGTTTGGTGCTGTCCTACCTCTTAAAAAAAAAAAAAACCCAGGAGGGCATTTTTTTTCTGCAGTTTCGCATCATAATTTCACGTTTTCTTTGGCTTCCGAAAGAGAATTATAGCCATTTGGCTTTAATTTATTTCGGATCAAAAAAAAAGATCGCAAAAAACGACGACCGCCAATTTCGTTGCACTGATTAACGACGCCATTCTAATTGTTCTATTTATTTTCTTATCGTATAATTTACTTTCAGAACGAAAAAAAAAAGGCAAATTAGCCATTAAAAAGACGAGAAATTTTCTATTCCATATTATAAAAAAATTTTTATCACTAAAAATTTCTCTTGAAATTTTTAAATAATTTCAGAAAAAAATACAAAATACTAAGCAGAAAAGTAGGAAATATTTCTTGTTTTATAAAAATGTCCTTGAAATTTCTTCATCATTTCATTTAATCTTTTTGAGATTATTATTATTTGTTTTTTTTTTTAATTTAATATATAAAATTTATTTCACTAATTTATTTTATTTTTTAATTGATTATTAATATTAATTACATTAAATGAATTTTAAATAAATTTGATAATTTTTCTCAAAGACTATAAGGCAAAAGATTTTTGAAGAATCGAGCAAGTCGAGAAATTTTTTGTAAATGAAAGTAATTTTCAGTTGTGAAGGTTGTAAGGGTTTTTTTAAACGAACGGTACGTAAAGATTTGACTTATACATGTCGAGAGAATCGTAACTGTATTATCGACAAGCGGCAGAGGAATCGATGCCAATTTTGCAGATATCGAAAATGTCAGAATATGGGTATGAAAAGAGAAGGTCTGGTTTTTCTGCCTATGGGTTTAGATAATAACGCAAAAATGCAGACTGAAATTTTCTGTCAATATAAGAAAATTGGACAAAATGGATTGAAAAAAGTAAGTAAGATGAGTATTCTCCATTTCTGGGTGAACTCCACCTTAGATTATTCTCTGGATGTTTGAGCAAGTACGATGTTGGTGTAGGATCCTTTCATGACAGATTTATTCTTGTCCGAGCTTAATCACTGACTTCTGATTTGATAACCTGATAAGATATCAATCACTCGGTTGTCCTTCTTTCAGATTGGACAAAGTATTACACAAACTTTTTATTATAATTGAAATCAAAAAAATGCGTTTTTCCAAATCTTTTACAAAATGCGATTTTTGTTAATCTATCAATATACGCCTGTTATAGCAGTGCAAGAGGAAAGGCAAGGATCGAGAATGGAAATCCGGAAAATTCTTAATGCTCAGTTGATTTCTAGTCAAATGGAAGCAGAAAGTACTAGTAATTATAATGTTGAAATGCCTCCCGAGAGTATCGCTGGCGCGGAAGAAGCTTCAGAAGCACTGCTTAACAGCATTAAGGTTTTTCTATCTTTTACGAAAGCAAGTAGGCCTCATTTTATTCTCAATTCTCTTTCCTCTTTTTAACGAATTATTCTCAGATTGAATCAAATAATCCAAGTAGTTGTGAATCAGTTCAGTGGCAAGTTATGCGAATAATTGATTGGGCTTTAATGATACCTTCATTTGGTGATATTCCCGTCGAGGATCAGTCGAGACTTATACATGCTGGTAGGAATTTTTTTTATTGATATTCTTAAAGTGTTGATGCTTAATTCTTTAGTAGAAGATTAAGAATCCAGTGTAAGAGAGTAGAATAGCTCAGCGGGTTGTTCTCATCTTTCAGAGTGCTCATCCTAGAATTTTACTCCCAGAATGAGCAAACCTATCTTCGAGCGGTACTAGCGACTCAGTACCATCTTGAATCAGCACATGACGAGCGTTTTCTCATATTAGTTAAATAGTGCCTTAATATTAAATATAATATATAAATATTAAATATTGACAAATTTTCTATTTTTAAACAGTAATATTGGAAGTAATGTGAATAAATGATGACAGTACAACATATTTTCAACATATGTTCAGGATGGAACGAATTGATTTTGGCGGATATCGCTTTTCGATCTACTAGAACGAAGCTAGTGTTATGGCCAGAGCGGCCAATGGAAAGGCGAGAAGCCGAAAAGCGTGGTTGCCATATACTTTTTGATCGAATACTCATAGAATTGACTAGTAAAATGCGTGAACTTGTTATGGATCGCATGGAACTCGGTGCTTTGCGATCTATCGTCCTCTTTAATCCAGGTACGGCTGGCAGTTTAATTTTTCAAGTTGATTAGAAATTTATTCAATAAAAAAGATAATCGAAATTTTTAATGCTACTGGGAAATAAGATGGAAATAATTATAGATGTAAGCGGTTTACGATATTCTGCGCTTGTCGATTCACAACGAGAAAAAGTTTACCAATGCTTAGAGGAATATTGTCGACAGCAAAATCCACAACAAAGTCAACGATTCGCTAAATTATTGCTTCGATTACCTGCACTTCGTTCCTTAAGTCTTAAATGCATCGAAGCGAACGAATTTATCATTTCTTCGCCCTCAACACAGGTGTTTTTCATTGAAACGAGCCAATCTAAGAATATTTTAGAATCGTTGACTAGGGCTATCAAAAAATTTCAAAAAATTTTAACCACATTTTACAGTTAGAAAATTTAAATACCTTCATGAATGATTTCGATTTTTATTTTATCTAAAAGGGTAAATTATTGGAAAGATTTATTTATTTCCATCGGTAGAACTATGAAAAAATTATTTTCAGGAATTGCTTCATATTCTAATTCAGCGCCAAAGCAAAATGTGATAAAACACCAAAGATTTAGTTTGTTCGACTTATGGACCAAACGGTTATTATGTGCAAACTATATTCCAAAATATTACACCACGATCACTTCTAAAGTTTATTTCGTTTTCTTCATCAATTTTTAAAATTTTTCTTTCTTTCGGTCTGGTTCATATATCTAGGTAAAACCTGAAAAAAATGAAGAATTAACATAGGTTTTAAAATAGCACAATATATGACCCAAAGATTGGGAAGTATGGACCAGTAGTGAGAACTGTGCGCTTTGTTCTCTTTGTCACACACATTCCAGCGTATTCTGTCGTTTCTGTCGTTTTTTGTACAGGTATTTATAACCAAAAATTTTTGTGTTATGCCTACTGCCTCTTTTTATGATTATATTAATATGTAAATTTAAAAGTAATAAAGATATGTTTGAGTCAAGTATTACCAAGCATTATTAATATTGTTCTTTTAATATTTCAAAATTTTCTCATATATCGAGGATCATAAGACGAGGAATCAGATGACTCTTGTCTCTTGAAGGAAAAAAAGCCGTCGTTGGAAGCGAAACCCGCGTGGTAATCGCTTATATTTCCACCCACCTTCTTTCGTGAAAGAGTCTCATTTAAGCCAGCAGAGCCAGAATTCATTATTATTTGAAAAAAAAGAACATATAAATGAAAGTGGACTATCGCCATTTAAAATGCACTATTTAAATAATTTATATCGATAATTCAAATAAAAAATAATATCTTCAAAAGCACAAACACAGTAACAACAGAAAAAAAGTTGACAATATTGGTTTCAGCAATTTAATTGTACTAATTTACCATAAAATAATATTAATATTATATATAATCTATTATTAATAATATTAATACCATAAATTAAAATTTTAATGAATGGGATAAAATTAAAAATTACGAATAAAATGGCATAGATCTAAAAAATTCATCACCAAACACTTCCTGCCTTTTTTCCATTGACGTATCTTAATGAACTTTTCGGCAATTTATTGAAAATATGAAATCCTGCTGAACGTTCAATCGAATTCACTGGTGTCAAGAAAGTACTGAGCTCTATAGAGTCGGGAATTGCCTTAAAATAATAGATATAAAAGAGTATTGAAATTATTAACTGATAAAATTGTTCGAATTCAGTCAACAAAAATCTACTTAGCGGTTTTTTCAATAAATTTGCCAAATTCTTTCAAAAATAATAAATTCCATTTTTTCCCTATGCAATTAATCAAAGTTATCTAACAAATTTATCAATAAAAAATAGGAGGGAACACACCGAATTAGGCATGACATAGGCTTCAATATCATATTGTCCCTTCGTAAATTCGATCAAAATCACCTAAAATCACGCAAAGATCAGGAATTTTAATGACAAATTTTAATGGTAAGAAATAATCAGAGCTAATATTTGAAATTTTCTTCCTTGATTTATTTCAATATACTAACTGCTTACGCTTTTCTAATTATTCCTATAAATTCTTAGGAAAAAACCTTAAAAAAATGAGTTGGGACGGCGACATTGTTCTTTCCTATAACTTTGTATTTTATGTACATACTTCCATCACTTTCTAGTCGAGGTAGATATAATGGCCCAGTACAGACAAAAACATTCAGGTTTTTACGAGCCAGTTTCCTAAATTTTCATGAATAAATAATAATATGAATAATAAGAAAAAACGACAAGCAAAAATCAACCAAGAAATATCAAAGATTTAGCCAAAGAAAGAAAAAAAAATGAAGTTCAAACTAAATTTGATTGGTACCTAACACGTTTTTCTAGTTCGTTCCATTTGTCCCTATTGAAGCCTTTACCAACTTGAGGAGACATATTACTTAAAACAAATGTTTGATCTATTGAAGTTTGACTAGTTCTGTGATTACCTGCAGCTGCAAGATGTCCACGGTCATAACCGCTTCCCTTAAAAAAATAAATTATGAAAAAATTCGCAAAAATATTTTCTCCGGAATATGCCTAAAAAGTTATTCAATGAAGATATTTCAAAATTCACGAAAATAAAATTACAATAAGAATTTAACTTTATAATCATCATTAGTTGATCTAAAATATGGATGAATCGAAGCATCTTCATGGAAATTTGACTTTGATCGATCGATAGAAGGGTGATATACCATCTTGTCAGGTCTTAAATGTTCAACAACCCAATGTGCTGTCCTGTAAAGAAAATCTAAAGAAAAAAAAAGGACGTTGCATTGATCAATCAGTACGCAGAATTCGCTTTATCTTAAAAACTTTGATAAAGTCATCTGTTTTCAATTCCACTTTTGGTTGACCTTGTCAATTATTTAACAAATGCAAATTTACGCTTCTATATATCAATCAAATTCATTTTATTTTTTTCTTAATTTTCCTTTCAGTCAAAATATAAAATTCTCTTCATCGCAATATAATAATTTTTAGCAAAATGCGGCGCCAGAGTTAATGGGTATAGTTAATGGGTAACAAGAATTACCTGTTTCTACGGTCGTAAGATAAAACAAAATCTTCGAATGTTCGGAGATTATCGAATCCAGGATACCCGTACTGCATAATTTCTGCAGTACGAGAAGGTAGGACTTTGGTGTCCGTTTGAGGAGCGGGCGTTGGCAGATCGGGCATTGCTGGTAGCGTTGTCTATAATATCATACTAAAATGAAAGCAGAATCTGGTTCCAATCCATCCCACCATCACCATTGCATTATAATGTTCCCAAATAAAGCCATTTTTTCCCATTTAAAGCCTACAGAAAGCTTTGTCGAAGGTAGAAAGCAACAAAATCACAAACTGATATAAAAATTTTCTTTTAATTTCCCACCTTAATGCCTAAAAAAATACGACAAAATTTTTTATCTTAAATAAATTGAAGCTTGAAAAGAAAACTCACGACAGCTGTAGCAGCATTAACTTTTCCAATATTCCACTTTTCACAGTAAATACCAGCAGTAAACGATGTAACAACAGCACCAACATAGCTACCGTACCGCCAATACTTGGCCCACATAATTCAAACCTGGAACTCAACAATTATGGAAAATTAACTTAAGTGGATAAACAATCTTTTCCATTATTATTTCACTGAAAACGGGAATATATATTTTCTATAGCTAAAATAGGAACAAAAAAATAGAATTAGAATGCAAACATTGGTATGTCACACGACACATAAACGACACGAATTATCCGATTAGATAAACCAGCAATCCACAAGTAACACAGCAGTCTCCAAGCATTTTAAAAGAAGCAACTGAAATCTGAGGGGTTTTGCCTATTATTAATTTCAGTAATGCCAGAGATGACCAAACGTAACTGAATCGCCTTTATGCTTTCTATATTTCCGCATTCCATAAAGTCCACAATCCACAAAGAAATGAATTTCATGAAATTAATTGAAGCAATTTCGAAAATCTTAATGCAATTTCTAAGCGATCCAGCTTGATACAGCTTGACAATTTCTAACTGTTTTAAGCAGATGAATGTGGAAATATTATCGAAGTAATCGAATTTAAAATGAGGTTACGAATGGACTGAATGGTCTAAGGCAAAATAATAGATAGATATTTTGAGGTTAAGCGGATATTTGGTAGGATTTGGAAAGGTTTCTCGCAAAACAGAACATTTTGCGGGACACCAAAGAGCCCAATCACGGCAAATAAAGATTTTTTATGCACTATGATCAGTTTTTAAGAGCTTCACTAAGTTCCATTAATGGGCTATAATAAAATAGTTCCTGCAAACACATCGTGATAAGTCATCTCGAATTAGTCGTCCTAAAGAATTAAAATAGTACGAGCGAGTCAAACCTAATCGATATGCTTTTAAAAAGGATGCAGTTCAATGAACGGCGCTTTAAAAAGACTAAAAGATAAAAAAGGATTAAATTTTCAGGTGACCCTATGACCCTAACAAATTCTGACGAACTTTTTAAAGATCTATAACGGTTTGTCCGCATCTTTGTTAGCCATTACTACATTTTTCCTAGTAATTTGTAGTTCTTCATCATCCATGCTACCAACATTATTTATTATTCGTCAAGATGGCGAAGTTTGATGGAGCATAAGGGAAAAGAACTTAGAAGGATTCCCAGCGTTAATGGAAAAAGAAAGGAAAATGTTTTAAAAGACCTGAAGGACCGACTTTGCGGAAACAAACTGACATTGCTAGAGATAGATTAGAGCAAAGTGGTACTCCGGAAATCCGGAAGTGAAGTTACAGAAGAAAATAACAATTTATGGTTTGCATTATTTAAGGGGCACTGGAAATTTGGAAAAAATTTGGCCAATTTTGGAGGAAATTGAGTAGTTTTTTTGCACAGCAAATTACACTAACATGGCAAATTATTAAATAGATTTTGGGAAGTCACTATCCGCGAATGCCATCCAAATCCCACTCGAAATCTTCCTAAATTCAATTACCAATTTTTACATAAAAATTTTTCCTGCAACTTAACACCTCTAAAAGAATGGAAGCACTATGAAAGACGAAGAAAATAAATTGTGAAATTTCCAGGTAAATTAAAATGATAGCCAAAATTGGAAAAGAAAAACCATATAAAAAAAATCTACAAATGAATGAATCCACTATTTGAAAATACACTTTTTTTTGAACAAATATAACAAATTTATAAAACCGAATCAATAATGAAATTATGGAGCTTTTTTTCTAAGAGTGCCCATCATTGTTCCTCTAGCTTGTCGGTCAAAAGAAACTTTGCAGGAAAGTTACTTGGGAACCGAAGTACAAGGAAGTCATTAGCACCATCCGAATTTTTTAAAAGACAGGTTTGTTTCTGTTAGGAGCAGTACCACAGCGCTTGCACTCTTAAAATAAAAGCAACAATACACTGAAAAAGGAAAATAACTGAAATCGTCTTTACTATTAGCAACAATAGATGCGATGCACACAACAAACTGAAAAAAAAAACGAATAATAAGCAACATAAAAATAATCTATTAAATCAGATTCTACGTCGTTTTTTGATTAAATTTTCTAAATATTTTTGAAGCATTTTTTAACTTTATTATGCAACCATGAAACAAGATGACCAATAAAAGGCTTAAATACCATAAATATATTAACATAGATAAATTTTAAAATGAATGACTGGAAGCGACTGGACAGAGATTGGTTAAATCAACAGGTTTTAAAATAGACTCAGACGAATCCAGTTGATCACGAACAAATGCCACAAAAACATCTTCGATATTGTTTTGTGATATTGTATACGATTCAATTTGTAGCGTTTCTGCTTTGAGCATTTCTTCGCACAAAGCAAAAAGTTTAAACAAACGAACATTGTTACGAACTTCAATGTGAACAAAATTAAAATGAGTTTCCTGGAAAAATAAAAAAATCAGCTCGATAAAAAAATATTCGGAGTAGCATATTTACTCGACCTAAGTGGCATTTTTACTTTCGCGATTATAACATAATTAATAATACCTTAAGTATTATATGTGGAAAATGATCCATGAGAAAATGGAAAATTTTATCCTTCACGTCTTTTCCAGCGTCTTTCTTTAAGCGTATCCTTATTGAATATCCCTTACCAAATTTGTCTTTTAAATGTTGAGCACTACCTATGCATCGCAATTTTCCATTCACCATTATTGCCAGCCGATCACATAAAGCCTCGCATTCTTCTACACTAAAAAAAAATATATTTCAAAAAATATGGAAAAAATATCAAAATCAAAAATCAATAGATATCAAAATATATATCAAAATTTTATTTGAAAAAATTTGTTATTATTTGAAAAAAACCTGCTGATAAAAAAAGATCAAATTTTTAAAATAAAATAAAAAGGAAACTAACCTATGGGATGTCCATATTACAGACTTTCCTGAAATAGCTAAACCAGCAATAATACCACGAATAAAATTACGTGCACCAGGATCCATACCAGTAGTCGGTTCATCTAGAAGAACGACCTAAAAATGATTGTAGCTAGCTGAAACTTTTAACACCATTATTCCAGCGCCAAAATTATGCAAAAAGTTAAGAAAAACCTGGGGATTGCCAATCAACGCAATTGCCACCGAAAGTTTGCGTCTAGTTCCACCACTATAAGAAGCCACCATTGAGCTGGAATAAGACAGAAGATCCAGTTGATGTAACAGCCAGTCAACTAACTAAAAAGAATAAAAAAAATAAGCAATAAAAACCATCACATGTATTTGATGACCAATAACAGACCAGTTGGAAATAGAAGGAATATATACATATATTATATATATATATATATATATATATATATATATATATACAGATTTTATACAGATTTCACCTCTTTGGCTGCAGCAGGAACATAACCATATAATCGAGCGTAATACAGAAGATGCTCCTGACCAGTCAATTCGTCAAAAAAAGCATCAAATTGAGGACAGTATCCAATATTCTTTATTACATCCCAGCTAAAAAAAAAAATAAAAAATTTATCTAAGAACCGCTAAAATCCCATTTTACAGATTATTCCTTGTTCATAAGTCAAATAATATGGCATCTTTTCAACGATTTCAACGGACTGAAAAAAGCGAAATTTACTTCTTATGCAAGTCCTCGCCACATATAAATATATTGCCACTGGAAGGTGACGTTATTCCGCACAACATATTAAATAAAGTGGTTTTGCCTGCACCATTCACTCCAAGAAGACCAAAACATTCTCCTTTAGGAACCGAAAAGTATACGTGGTCAACTGCACGAATTATATCTTCTTTCTTTGTTTTGAGCTTTTTTATGAAAATCTAAAAATAAAAAAATTTAACATTAAACATTAAAATTCCAAAATAACTGAAGAATGTTAACGAATGCCTCATTATCTAAATTACTCTGTTCTTTCCTATTTTTTTAGTAAAAATAGTCTAGCCTTCGTAACACTTTCTAACTTGATAACATCATTTGAACTGCTAGGTCCCATTGCACGTGCACGTTCTGCTGCCACATCAGAATCTTCATTTTCATTAGCTGAATCAAGGAAAGAAGCATCAAAGGAAACCCTTAAAATAATTCGCAATGGTTTGAATTGCAGGAAAAAGTAGGTGAAAATCATTCGCTCACTTTTTAATTTTCTATTTATATTTTCTTAGCATATGACTTATAATTCTTAAGTACATGGCATTAATTTTTGGCACAATAATATTATGAAAAATAAAAAAATCAAACCAAAGACCAAAACGAGGACCAAAATATAAACTGTAATATTACGAATAAAAATTAAAAATAAAAAATATAAGATACTTTGGAAATGAATAATCCAATGATATTACAAGAACAAAGCACAATAGTCCGATTCCACCCATAACTAGCAAATTTTGAAAGAGAAGATCCCAAGAAAAAGGTGACTGAATTTTTGAAGTTTCGCCTGCAATTTTAAAATACACGAAGATAAATTTTAAAACAATATTCAAAGAACAGAAATAACAAAACGTTTAGAAAAATATTGAATGTATAATTAGACGACAAAATATAAATTAGGAGATAAAAAATTTTCTATAAAAGTTTTAAAAATAGAATAATTAAAACTTTTTGAATGGTTTATTTTACCTGAATTAATTTGCTGAATATTGCTAAAATTAAAATAATCTATAATCTATAATTAAATAATTAAAATACCGAAAAAAGTATAATACTGATTGAAATATTCGTTAAATGCGACATCCAGAACCCCACGCCCGAAAGCAAATCCAGGGAAAATAAGGAATATTCGACGCAGAGCTACTTCTACTGAAGCTAATGTAGGATTCTCCAAACCAAAAAGCTGAAAATAAATCTCGATAAAAAATTAGTGGAGATTAGTGGATTTGGCAAATTACCTGAAGCAAAAACGATGCGAAAATGGTTGATAAACCAATAGAAAGGTTGAATACAATTATAACTATATATGCAACTGAGGGTGCATCAAAAAGATAAGACAACAGATAAACCAGAGGAATACTTGCCAAGCCATAAAAAAATAGAAGTGAAATTAAAGCCAATAAATTGGTAGAATGAACGTATGCTGGAATTTGAAAAGACCTAAAATATATTAAAAGCTATTTTTTCATGAACCATCATTCTTCACTTTTCCTAACTATCTCTGAACATAAACATTAAAGTTAAAATAGATTTAAAAAAGATAATGGGAAAACCACATATTCTTCGTCTTCTAAAATCAAATTAAATAAAATAAAATAATAAAAAATAAACAATCCATTTCATACCAAATGATCGCTGAACATATTAATAGTGGGATACAAAAATTAAAAATATCCCACGTAAAGTTAGCGAGCCAATAAATACACGGACGCATTCCGGACATTTTTTGCAAATGAAAACAATAAGTGGATCGCTCATAAACCAAGAAATAAATAAACGAAGCAGGTACGAAAGATATGCCAATCACCATAAAAATTGCTATCAGAACATCATTCGTTTCCATTCTAATATGGTAAACTTACTCGAGAAATAAAATTTTGAATAAACGCAAATAAAAAAAAAAAGAAATATGGAATTTTTAGGCTTTAATTATGCCAACTATCAACTTAAAACTATCTAAAACTATAATTAAAACTATCAAAAAAAAGAATCTCAAAAGATTTGTCGCATTTTTATTTAGATGAACTTTACATTTTCCTCCGAGAAATGATTCTAGAACTTCCTCCCATTGGATGATTTATTAATGTGATACCAATCGCTGCAGGATTCGAAGAAAAATTAGAATTGTTTCGTAGAGAAGTACGTAAAATCGCATTATTGAGAATATTCAAGAAAATCGGCATGGCATGAAATGCTCGGTTATTATACCAAACCTACAAGCAATATTATTGCTATTACTATTATTATTATTTTATGAACTATTACTTTGAAAAAAAATTTAATTTCTCCAATAATTTCCTCTTTTATTTCAAAACTGCTCTTAAAAATTGCATAGTGAAAGAAATTATCAAATTAATTAACTGCTAACCTTAGATATATGATGGACAGCAAGTGTACGCAAAATGTCCGAGGTATTAACACCGAATTCTGGTGGGACATTTTCCTTCTCAAAACCAAGACTTATACCACCATACCTAAATTTTATTGAATAATAATTTAACAAATTATAAGAAATTTCGAACTCAATGACGCTAAGATGAAAAAGTTAAAATTTATCATCTGGAAGAAAAAGTATCAAAAAGATTAAAAGACAAACCGAAGCTCGAATTGACTGTTTGTGCTGATCAGATAATTAGAAATATTTAGGCCAGTTAAATCATACAATTCATCACCAGTCATAAGCAATCGATAATTATAATTGTCTTTTATTGGTGAACAAATTACACCACTCCCATGATGGACACATATGCAACTTGGATAATAATCTAAAACTCAAAACTGAAAAAATAATCTGTTAAAGATAAAAAGAATATTTAGAAACTATAAACATACAAGTCACGAGACTGATATCAATGATATTTAAATAACTTTAATACAATATAAAATATGCTTAAAGCAGATCATATAATAAAAACCTGATCCATTTTTTGGTTTAACATAATCTGGAATTTTGAAATACGATAGATTATGACGCATACTGTTTTTTTCAAAATATTTTCGCTCTCTGCAATCATCAATTAGATGATCAAAAGTAACATTTCGACCATAATATTTCTTATTAGCAGCCCAGTTAGCATCGAGCCAAGTTGCTGACTTATTTTTTACCAAACATTCAGCACCTAAGCCAGGAACTCCATAAAAGGATGCAACTATGGACGAAGCAGGTAAACGACGCTAAAAAATACTCTGAATTATTAATTATCAAAAAAATTTCTATATCATTATTTCTATATTTATACAATTTTCACTTCATATAAAAATATTTTATAAAACCAACGGAAAACATACACTATCAAAAGAAATAATATCATCAGAGGCGTCGTTAGAATAAAATATAGTATTATTCTGACCAGATGAAATATTCACAAATTGAAAAGTCGTTAATTTGAGAGGAGGTTCTTCAGTAATAATGGTTGGCAAAGCAATGAACATTGAACCAGCAATAAAAATCACTACAATTCATGTTATGCATGAAAAACTTCAAATTAAATTCTCAAAAAACTTTTTATTTTCATTTCTAAAAATGGGTAAGTAAATAAAATCTCTGAAATGAAATCTATTAGAATATGAAAACTAACTTGGTAATATTAGTTGTGAAATTAAGCTTCCCCAATTCCTTGAAGCATATAAAATTCGTTTCCATAAGATGGCGTAAAACTTAAAATTTTATATTAAATTATTTACAATGTTCTATTGATATATTCGAATAAAAAATTTGAATTCTGATTATTATTTTTTATCACATAAATAAAAAAATGCATTTGGAGCAATGGAAAGCTTTTTTCCGCATCTATAAAATAATGAATTTTTATACTAACAAATATATTCATAAAGTTCATAAAGTTCAGTTATTTGGTACTATTATTTATTTACAACGAGCTCTTGCAAAAACAAAAGGCTCCTTGCTCTTATTGGGTCTAATGATTCGATAATGAATAAAGCGGTACCTGCTGAAAATAAATTGCAAAGGGTTTTTTATATCGATCGAATTGTGGAATTTGTATAGCTTTCTTCATCTCCCTAAAAATATTCTTTAAGAAATGAGCTGTTAAAAATTTGGATACGAATTTTAAAGCAATATAAAACCTGGTAATATCCTTTGAAGAATCGGTGATACTATCGCTAACGCCAAGCTTCAAGAAAACCTAAAAATTTCGCACTAAAAAAATGTGGCACAATCCAACAAAATTTTCTGTAAGGAAAAAACATTATTTCATATTGTTAATTGCATAATTTTCTCAAAATTGTCTATCATATTGTTTCAAAATTGGTGATTAACATGAAATAAAATAAATGGTCGCCTAAACGAAAAGAAATTTTTAACAAAAGAAATTTCAGAAGATACCTCCTGGAGAGTAGTATCTCTGATGCCGAATGAAGAAATGCCCATTTTTAAACGTTCGGATTTTGATTCAACAAATTTAAGTAGTGAAATAATCTACAACTGCATTACAGAATGACAATCAAACAAAAGTTGAAAGGCAAACAGCGTTTTATATATATCCACAGATATTAAATAATTAAATACCTGTTCCATAGTCCATTGTTGAAGCTGATAGGTTCTTTCATATGCACAACCACTAACAAGCAATGGATTTGGTCCAAAACGACTACACATTTCCATAAACTATAATAAAAAACAAAATTTTAAAAAATAACCAATAATTTATAATAAAAATTATAAGTCGTTAAAATTCAAATAACTAAAATGTAATAATTATAAAAAATAAAATTAAAAAAATAAAAAAATATAAATATACTTTTTGTGTTAATATATTCTCTCTTTCTTCATATGAAGTTATACTAAGAGCATATTCAGTTGATGTTGGATCGTTTACGAAAGTTATAAAATAACCGTCTCCAAAATGCTTTTTAAGAAATAACGGCGATCCATATGCTTTAAGACGTCCCTGAAATATGTTATTAAATAATCGTCGTTTCTTATAACTTGAAAAAATCAAAAAAAAAAAAAATTGTTACGAGTGATAAGACTGCAATTCGATCGGCTAATATATCTGCTTCATCCAATAAATGTGTGGCAATAAGTATTGAACGGCCATATCTATATTTCAAAATCATATCCCATATGAATCGACGAGCAAAGGGATCAACACCAGCAGTTGGCTCATCAAGTATCACGGCAGTGGAACCTAAGAAAAAAGAACTAATATTAACATTAATTCATTAATTGTCCTACACGGTTATGTCTACCACCTACTCTATTTTTCTTATGGTTATTTTAACCATTAACGATGGTCGAAGAGCATAGCAAAACCAAGGTTTGATCACGGATTTATGCTAAAAAAAGAAGTCGAAAAACTTAAATCAACTTCTGTCCTTTAAACATGCGAAGCAAGATAAAAGCACTATAAAAAGAGTTGAAAAAAAGCAATTTTTTAACCAACTAGATCAGTTTAAGACTTAACTAAAGACTTCTTGCCTGCCGTAAAAGATTTCAGATTAATGCAAATTGCAAATCTAGTTTATTGGCTAGAACCATAAAAATTTTTTAATAGGCAAGAAGATTTTTGAGGAAGAACATTACGAAACGACAGTAACCAGCTTCAACAGTAACTGACTTAAAGATAATTGAACTTCCATTAACATGGAACCGACATAATGATAGATCGATTTCTGCAGGTCAAATAGTAGCATAAATAAAGCAAGAAAAGATTTTGCACAATGATGATTTTTTCTTTTATCGTCTTTTTTATCAATATTAAATGTAAACCACTCGAATTAAGGCTATTCTCAGTGAAGAATCCCCATGATATTTCGCGAATATCGAAACTTGGTTATATGATAGTATTGAAGATAAGTTAAAATTTATGGCTTTTGAAATTACAAGAATCACGTCCTAGATTACATCATAGTTGCAACTAGTTCAGACAAAAGTGGTTGCCCCATACCTATTGCCCTTCCCAGTATTAGTATATATACTGCAATGAACTTTTCTGATAAGAATGAATCACTAACTGTTAAAAAATTTCTTTAATTCCAAAAATTTTCTATATTAAAATATATATAGAGATCCTCTGGTTACTATACAGATTTATTATCAATTTTAATAATATGCTTGAATCGAATTTCATAAAGACTTTATTATTGAAGGTGATTTTAATTTCCATAATATATATTGGATGAACAATGTATGTTCAGGGATAACATTCGAGGAAGGCTTCTTAAATCTTTGTTCATATACTGGTTTAGAGGTTCCTAACTTTTTTTTTGGCTAATCGACTCTTTTTTCCGTACTTATTTTATTCAACACTTCTTCCAGTTAAAGGGTTTTTTGTAAATTAATCTCTTAAAAGAGATTTAAATGTAATTTTTTAAAAAGTTGTATTATTGCACTGAAAGTTATACTGAAATAAAAAAAATGATTTTTTAAAGCTAATTGTTATTCAGTGCACCATCTCCATTCTCATTAGATATAGCAATGCATGCCTTGATCTTCTTACTGCTAATGATCCTGTGATAAAACTCTTATCGATACTCTTACTAGATTTTAATATTTTAAACATCATTCCGACCACAAATGAATAATCTTCTTTGTTGAAGATGTATTCACAAACTTCTAGACTGAATGAGTAATAGTTCATCCCACAGACATATTAGAGACTTAATTTGCATTATTGACAAAATTGGCTGGGATTTTCTACCTTCTTTTAGGGAATTCGTTGACCAAACCTGGATATCCTTAAAAATTTCCACCTATTTCGTTGTTTGTATCAATTCTCAATTTTAAATTGATGAGTAAAAAGTTAAATTCTCATAACTTGATTCATTGGTTGATTGGTTCATTGAGAATCTTGATTTTAATTTGCATAGTAAATATGCTGTTAGAAAGTCTTTTAAGAATTTAAATCTTACGCAATGATCCTTCAGGAGTGGGTCAATGTCTTTCTTATAAACAATAAAATATAGAATAGTTCACCTCGATGTCAGTAAAGTTATCAGTAGAAAAAAATTATAAATTTTAAATTCAACCTAAAATTATACAAATCTTGATTCGCTTAGGGCTAAAAGAATTAAACAAGATTTGATGTTTATTACTAAGAATTTGTTCGCTTATGTTAATTTAAATTATACTAATTATTAGGCCTTCTTTTGAATTTTAATATTACCAAAGATAATAGGCTATATTATTCAACTTAAACTTGCAAAACCAATATACTGCCTGATAACTTCAATATAAATATTAATTACTGAAATAAGTTATTGGTATATTTTTGCTTGGTCTTCAGAAACTAAGCCTATGATTTATTGCCACTACAAAAAGCATTAAAAATAATATTTATGTATTATGATTTATTTTTCTTTTTTACATTCCTTCTAACATTTTCAGTATTCTTTCAGTATTATGTTTTACGTTTTTTTTTGGCTTTAACCAGCTTTTCGCTCTTCTCAATTCTTACAAATAAATAAAATAAATTAACGTTAAAAAGATCAGTGGATCTAAATCTGAATGCATAAATTCATGAATATTCTAAAATCGATATTTTCAAAAAATAAAACATTAACCCCCTATGAAAGCGATCGCGACTGAAAGACGTCGTTTCATACCACCTGACAATTTGCAAACAAGTTCATTTTCTTTATCATCCAAGTGCAAATCCTTTAGAAATTGCCGCGATTCTTCAATTGCCTCCTAAAATGAGTTAAATTAAATTAAATTAAATTAAATTTCGAAATTAAATTCAATTCTATTTTTTGAACGTCCATGTTTCAATTTCTAAAAATTTATTATTTTTGACAATTCATCTAAAATTCATCTACAATTCATCTAAAATTTTGCAAAAAATTCAAGAAGAAAAAGTAATCATTCCTTACGAGTTCTAACAAGAAAAAGTGGAAATGAAATAATCAACCTGATTTGTTTGCTTCGATTTCAATTTTGAATAGAAATATAAATGTTCCATTGTTGTAAGTTCATTGAAAAGCACATTATGCTGAGGACAAATGCCTAACATAGCTTTGATCACATCACTTCGTGTTTTGATAAAGTGACCATTAATACATACATTTCCAGCTGATGGAACACATGTACCATCTATTATATTCATTAAAGTAGTTTTGCCAGCACCATTATGACCAAGAATTGCCGTTATCTCATTCTGCAGATATAAAAATATCCCTCAAAATAAACTGAAATAAAATCAAACAAAAACAAAAAGAATGAAATTATACATTTTGTTTCCAATAGGATAAATAAACGTTTAATTTTTGAAGTTGTAGGTAACTGCATTATTTTTAATTTAGATAAAAGTTTAGAATTAATGACCCATTTTTTATCCTTCATAAGATGCAAAATAAGGTCAAGTCCACTTTAAAAATTATCTCAAAGTTTAGTAATTTTTTTGAAACAGATTTTCACTAAATATGAAATGGCTAAGTTGTTTTACATATTTTTCATCATCCTCAATGATTCCATTAATTAATCTTTTAATTCCATAATATTTTTCTTAATATTTTTTTAAATACCATTCAAAAAATGGCTAACTTTACGAAGTGCGAGTGAAATATTGAATAAAGCATAGGTTCGCGCACTATGTTTATATCTCTTGCTTATTCTTTTGAGCATTACGGAAATTTTGGTATCATCTGACTCCTCTTCGAATTTAATGTCATCATCCATTAACGATTCTTCTAAAACCGTAACGTCTTTTCCCAATAAATTTCTTACCTTGTTATACAAAAGTTCAAATGGAAAGTACCATTTACTTCCACTGCTTTCTTTACCAGGAAATACCTAAATCTTTCGATGGATATAAAAAAATTAAAATTAAGAAATCGAGCTGATAATTAACTTCTAGATAAGAGTTTATAAATTTACTTATTTTAAATAAATTATAATTAACCGTTAATTATTTTGATTTACCTTATCAACATAAATCGCAATAGCTGCATATATAAAGCAATCAAATAACATACAAACCATCGAATGAGCAACAGTGAACGTTTCTTCACTGATAGGTGATAGATAAAAATTGTAGAATTGACAACCTTCACCTAGAAATTGATCTTGATTAGAATAATGTTTTTTTATTCGATAAACAATTCCTTTTTTTCCTTTTCAATTCCTTATTTTATCAGAGCTTTAAATGCAGGAAATATTAAAAATAATGTCAAAATCTGGCTAAATTACAACCCAATCTGACCTAATATGTATAGAAAATACAGACCTTTTAATTCATAATAAAACAAATATTTTATAGCTATGCTAAAAGCAGATGTCGAAATGAACGAGCAAAAGAAATTCGAAGCAAATGACATAAGCTGAAGTCTTGATTGTTCTCTGATTGAAATGAAAAGCGCAGGTAGACAACTAAGGAGGTATATAATTCCAGCACATGCCGCTGCCATTTTTGCTCGAGAGTAAAAAGTTGAAACCATGAATCTGAACAAAATAAAACGATTGAATAGCTCATTCTAGAAAAAATAATTAAATGGGAAAGTTATCATCAAAAAATAAAAATGAAAAGATATCATAAAAAAATAAAAATTAATTGTATATGCGAATTATGCAACAATATCAATGTTTTGCGATAAAAATAAAACAAAATTTCTAACTGAATTTTTTTTAATAGATGAATGAATTTAAGGTTTCTTTTCAATCTCTGAAGAGTAATTAATTTCATCGATGATCGAATATATTTAAAAGCCAAAATTTAAAAAAAAATTTAAAAAAAAGTCTAAATAAAGTTAAATAGCTATTGCCATCCAGAGATCGAAATTGAATTAAAGTCGGTTCTATCAAAATCTTTGAAAGAAATTAATAAGATTAATAAGCATGATTAAATAATTAATAATACTTACCCAAAAAGAATAGTAACCACTGCAAATTCTTCAAGAATTATGAAAATAAACAATGCATCTGAGTGTGGAAATAATTGCCCTTTTTTCAGCAATATTGTTAGTAGTATCGACGTAAACGTCATTTCGGCAAAAATAATTATGAATCTTGATGACCAAAGTACACTACGATTTGTTCCCATAATGTAGATCACCTGCATATTTTTCACTTTTGCGAAAATTAATGAAAAAAATGTAGTTCATTCAGCGAAAAAAAGCAAAAAAACCTGTTGTAGTTGCGACTCTTTCCATTCCACTATAGTCTGTACCAATAGCGAAAAACTAAAAATCCAAGATAATGTGAGAATTAATGGAAATAATCGTTCAATATACATCAGAAACCTGTAAATAAAAAAGATTTTACGATCAATGAATTGAGCGGAATGGCTTCAATATAAAAATATGATTAAAAAATGAAAAAATAATCATACTCATCAAAGATAAAACAAGGATAAGGAGATTGATGCAAGTATGTTCCAGGTTCAAAGATAGGTCCACCATTGAATATTTCTATTAATGCACGTTCCACGAGATCCTTAATGATAAAAGACTTTCATTCATAAAAAATTTTTATCAGTATTCTTACATATTCTAAGCCTTTTAAGCTTTTAAACATTATCATAAAAAATGTTCTCATTTCTGATCAGAATTGAATCAGAGAGAGAAAAAAAATGAAAAAAGTGTTAATTTTCATGAAAATTTTTTTTTCAGATTTTTTCTTCAAATTTATAAATTTTAAAAAATTTTCGTTACTAAAAAATATTCCAAAAATAATCAAATGTGGTAGTAAAATGTACCTGTATAAACAAAAATCCGAAATTATAATACGAATAATCATAATCCCTAGGGCCAGGATATTTGAAAATTAATTCTGCACTTTTAGTTGTTGGTGTTAGGGAAGCATTTTGCCGAATTTTGTAAATTACGTGTGATGGTAGACTATCATTATTTATATTTGTAAATATTAAGCCTGAAAATTGGACATAAAATTTTAAAATTAATGCAAGGAATCGAAAAGAAAAGAAAAGAATATTAAAAGAATATTAAAGAATATTAACATACTTGCTATAACTGTAACATTATCTTGCATGGCGTTGTTTTCCACATAATTCACCACACTCCGTTCATCTTTATGACCCTAAAATCAAAACTCAAAAGGTTAAATTTTATATTTTACATAAATCAGAACTGACGAATAATTTACATTAATTAAATAAAATTAATTGGATATTGCTGATGACCCACCCGTACTCTATCGCCAAGCAACTCTGGCAAAATTTGTCTAGTGCGATAAGCCA
The DNA here is from genome assembly GCA_900625125.1 of Dracunculus medinensis. Classification (NCBI taxonomy): domain Eukaryota; kingdom Metazoa; phylum Nematoda; class Chromadorea; order Rhabditida; family Dracunculidae; genus Dracunculus; species Dracunculus medinensis. Next base: position 297,922 of record UYYG01001157.1, on the reverse strand, counting down.
GCAGAATATAAAATATTGAAACAGGGAGCGCTCTTTAAAAAAAATAAATAATTTATTAATGAATAACTGCACAATGGTTACTGAAACTAAATTATATCAAAAATACTTACCATGAACAGATGTTCACAATCAATTCCTTTTAACGTATTAATAAAAGTACAAGTTACAGCTTGAACAAATCTCAATTTCATTTCAAAAAAACCGTACTCAGGAATATGGAAAAGATTCTGAAAAAATAATTTAATTCGAGAAAAGAAAATGGAAGAAATGGTAATGGTAAGAAATGAAAATTTTTTTAAAATAATTTCTCCTAAATAACGTTAAAGATTGTATTCTAAGAAAAATAATTCAAAAAAAATACAGCTGTAATATAAAAATTCTACAAATTCTTCACTTTTGATTGATACAAGAAAATATGGAAATCGCCAGTTATATTAAGTAATTCATTTGCAAGACTGATAGCATATTCCACAAAACTTAATGTTCTATTCACCTGGAACAAATATTTTTGAAAAGAAATTAGTTTTATCATCAAAAAAAGCAAGAATATGAAGAAATTTAATAATGAATTTTTCCGCATGGTTAAATTTTCATTGCTGATCCAATGTAAACTGAATATCCTTAGAATTCATTAAACTAATTAAAAATCTACATATGAAAAGCAAAAACCTTCTTGATAATTTCGTCGGCAACTGTCGCATTTGGTGCGTATAATATGCGTACTTTGTGTTCCAATAATATTTTAATAAATGCACCTGAATAAAATTACTGCTAATGCTAAAAATTACCATAATACTAAAAATAATTATAATTATGAATAAAAGTTCCATAATTATATATATATATATATATAATATATAAAACAAGGAAAATTGCAAAAAAACAAATATTACTATTATCTCCTGATAATATTTGACCAAATATTGTATTGAATTTTAATGATTGGTTGATTTCATGATCAGTTTCACCACAAACAATTATTTTTATAATATGCCAAAAATATTCGTAACGGTTCATCTAAATAATATTTAGGAAGTTAACTGGTAAATATAAAAAAGTACTAAAAATAAATATATATGGTAGCCTAGGAACAAAGAAATATATTAAAATATTTTTACATAAAAATATAATATAAATAACTATAAATATAAAAATATTTTATATAAATATAAAAATATTTTTCCTATTATTTAGAAATTTGGAAAACAATATTTGCAATTGAAAATATTATAACAATTTCATGATAAATATTAAAATATTTTTGGAAGGGTAAGGAAATCATATGAGCTCTTCTAATCAAAGCAACAATTTCATCTCATCTCACCTAGTCGTATAATTCAACTATAATTCTTGCTTTCTTCTTAAAAAAAGTAGCCTTTTTCAAAAAATATGAATAAAACAGTTCAGATGAAATGAAGCTGGCCAACTTCAAGTCGACATCGTTACTGAGATTAGAAAGAGTTGCAAATCGTAATGAACCAGAAAATCGCAATGATCTTTGAATCCACTTTTTTTGCTGCATTATCACCAACTACATCTCTACAGAAGTCATTTAAGGTAAGGTAAGTGAGAAAGATCCATTAAGAAAACAAAATTATTTAGGAAATATGATGACGAATTCATACAGAATCAATTAAGCAAAAGAAATCTCAACTTGAATAATATGAATAAAGAAAAACTAAACCTTATTATCATTAATGATTTCAAAATGGTTTTTATTAATCACATATTCATCTGCACAACTCTGCATCACTGGAAATCCATTTATTACAGAATAAAAATTCTCAATGTTGTTCATAAATTTTTTTACTCTATATTCCTGCAATAAAAAATGGTAAAATGGTAACAATTTATATTTTATATTTATAATGTAAGAAATAGATTTTTTCCATAAAAATTGTAAATGGTAAAGTAAAGATGAATAAAGAAATAGTAAACAATTATCGTACTGCTTTATTACTGAAGAAAATTCACCAATATAATAACAAAATGACAAAATAAAATTGTTACAATAAATTAAAAACACAAATAGAAAAAATATACGTAATCTCTGAAATTTGAATTGGACGGTGAGAAATGTTCTGGATTTTCAAATGGAAATTGCTTACCTAAAATAAAATCACTCGAAAAATAAATCAAGACCGAATTAACCTTGATTTAATCGTTCTAAATTTCTTAAATCTAAAATAAATAAAATGATATTTCAAAAATTTACTTGAATTATCAATATTGGGGAAAAAATGTCGAAAAGATGGAATATCAAATGATGCCCAATCAAAGTTCGAAAAAGCACTTCCATTTCTGTTGTGCTTACGAATAATATCATCGATTATCGTTAAAAACTGCTTTAATCTAAAGTATTTACGTTTTCTTTGAAAAATTCAAAAATCTAATTTCACCACAAAAATTTAATTTCATCACCTATAATGGACCTAAATTATTTTACCAGCAAGAAAAAAAATAATTGTTGCTCATTTAATCAAATAATATAATAATTTGTCTAAAAAAAAAGCAAAAAAACACCGAAAATATAAAAACAAGAAAAATTTGTGTTTGCTACATCAAAAAGGTCGTAAAGGATAAGTAAATAAACATTCTTCTTTTCCCCTCACAATTCGAGCCATTGCTAGTTTAGTTCGCTACACCAGCGACTATAGTGAGGTTTTCCAAACTTCGCGATAAGTAAATATAACATAAAATAGAATAACCTGGAATGAGGAAATGTTCTGAAGCGATTCTTATCAAGTACATAATTTTTGCAGCCAAGTTCAACCAACGATAATAAACCAGCTGACGGAAGAGGTTTCGCTTCATATTCTTCTTAAATGATATGTTAATCAAATAAAATATGATTAATATATTAAAAATATAAATTAAAAAATAAAATAAAAAAATTAAATAAAAATTGAATTAATTAAATAAAAAAACAATGAATAAAGAAAATAAATAAATTAAATCGAAAATTAATTTTAAAAAATTAAAAAATCAAGTAATTAAAGGAAATAAATTAGACGACATTTCCCATTGATTGATTGATATTAATAATTTAAAATTTTGTAAATTTGGTAATAAATAATTTTGCATCAATAATTTTTAATAATTAACTTCAACAAAGGTAAATAAGAGAGCGTTTTGATTATTTCAGGAAAACTCCGAATTTCCATCAATTTTCATCGATGTCGCTTTTAATATTAAAAATTATATTTTAGAAACCTCGAAATTTTGAATAAATCTTTCATAAAAACCTTTCATAATTTCAGATAAATTATTCGAAGAAAAACCTCCCTATTTAAATAAAATAAATAAAACTTTTGTATACCAATAACTAAAGAAAAATTCACAATCAAACAGTGTTAAAGAGATTAAATTTAAAGGAAGGAGATAACAATTCTATTTTACTTTACTTCCTTTACTTCCTTTACCTCCTATAATTATAATGCATTTATAAGCATTGCTTTCCTTTCTCTATTTGTAAAGAACTTATTATTTAATTATTCTTATTTGTAAAGAAATAAATGAAATATTATAAATATAAATGAAATTATTAAATATTATTAAATATTAAATTTTTAAAGAAATATTGAGTAAGATAAGATAAAAAATAATAAAAAAAAAGCTAAAAATTATAAAATTAAATTAAAAAATTTTACTTTGACTTGATAGAATCGCAGGTTTTGATAACCGTAACACTGCCAATAAGCAACAAAGTAAGAGCGGAAGAAATAATTCGAGTAAAGTTGTGACCTAAAATTAAATCACCAAGTCTCTTAGCACTGTTCTAACATTTAATAATTTTATTAAGAAGGAAGAATGGCTGCTCAGGGGCTCTCGCTTCGAAGCGCCGGGATTGAGGTTCATGGCAGAAGCGAAGCTGTCTTTCAAAAATCCGGATGCTAACGGCTCACCTATACTCACTTGTCGCCGAGTGAATCCCTGATAAAACCTTTTTCCTGGTCCGACAAGTCGGCGGAGGGATATTGTGAGTGGTCTTCAAAATAATACCTATTAAATAATGAATGTTTCGGGAGAAGAAATAATCATTCAGTTTTAAACGACCAATCTGTAACCCGAAGATGCTAATAGGTCAACCACGAGGACCTCAAAGGGTCAATGAGGACGAAGAGGTGCAAAATTAAAAATCCACACAACGAGAAAGAAGGGCCGGTTAGAGAAGCAGAGGAACGCACTGCCATCCTTTAAGTACTATGTCAATTGCTCGCGTGGGTGGGTGTGGTCGGCATATGCCTTAATAAGTCATTGTACGACGTGTCTGGCCAATAGAACTGAAGAATTCATTGCTATAATCACACCCATATAATCACGCAATTGACGTATTCCTTGGAACGAACTGTTTCTATTTGATCATCTCTGCTGGCTGCTAGGATGAGACCTTCTCGCTAGAGGTTCAGAGTGAGAACCACAGATGAGTCGCTGGTATAACTCAGATTTTAAGTTATTTTCAAGAAGGCTGCGTATTGCTGGCTTTATCATCTCAGGAAAAAATAACGAGTGATAAGATGATAGTGATAAAGAATAAGAAAGGAATGATAAGATGATAAGGAAAGATGATTTTAAAAAATGAATGATTCAAACAACAAATAAACACCAATCACGCAAAACATAAATTGCTAATTAATTAATCGCTAAATTTTCCTTTAAAATAGAAAAGTAAAAAAAAATAAAAAAAAATAAAAATTTACCGGTGAACGACGTTTAATGAGAAAATTTTGCCAAATTAGAAGACGCATTTGCCGAAAATTATGCATTTTATTCTTTACAAATTGCTGGCTGAAAATAATTGAAAATCGAACACAACCGTTTCAATACGATTTTCACCGCACAATAAATTTATTCCAGAAATTCTAAATTTTTTTTTTTTTTGCAGAAATGATTAATACAAACCAAAGACAAAGGCAAATGCGCTTTCTATAGGAATTATTTTAATTTTTTTTCGAATCAAAAAATTCTTTGATAAAAAATAATATAAATAAGAATTTTGTGGTAAAAATTCTTTGGTGATAAATGATAAAATTTCATCTATAAAAAGAAAAAGAAATATGAATCATTTATTCGTTAACAATATTTGTTTTCATTATAAAAATTTTGAAAAAAATTTATCATCAACAAATTTATCATTGGATTGGAAGAAAAAAGATTGAAAACAAAAAATTAAAAATAGCCGATAAATAAAACTGAAAAAATGCAATGATAATTAATGATAATTTTCTGATAATTTATAAGTGATAAACTCGACATATGAATCACTTTTCTCGAATTATATGTGTTTCTTCAGCTGAAGATGAAACAGAATCGATTCGATTGACCGTTCTTGAAAACTATTCACAAAGGAGTGCTGTGCAGGCGGTTGCTGGAAAGCGGACCTGTAGCTGCATCAAGGAATAACGGCTCCTCTGAGAATCGTAGCCAAACAGCTGAACAGAACTGTTGCGTGCTTGGGAGGAGATGCGGTGAGATGAAAATAATGAAAAACTGGTTTTCTGACACAAAGTTTGCTCACCTTCGATATTTTTCACTGGGATTTTGATTTGAAAAATTTGATAACTCGTAAATTAAAATTTTTCTGGGAATTTTTTTCACATTTTAATAAAAAATTTTTGGTGATTAATGATAACACTAACAATTGCTTTCAAGAATTGCTTTTCAGTTTATATCTCAAAATATTCTTTTCGATTATTTTTGATTTCATCGAGTTCAAACTCATTAAAAATGAAATGCATGCGGTATTGAGAATACAGTGATGGTGATGCGATTGTGGTTCAATCAGCATTTTTATCGCTAAGTGGCCGTTCGAAAAGTTTCTAGTGATGAGTGGAGGAATCAAAAGTGAAGGAACTGAAATGCTGAAGAGGCATTCTCATTCTCGGAAGAGGCCCCTTACAAACGTGAATAAGCACACTTAAGCCAACGAAAACTTTCTGCCGATTCCAAGTCTTCTCTCATAATCCTTTTTTATATATAGTTTATTGCCTAAATTATATAATAAAAAGAAAAAAAAGATTATTTTATAAATGAACTAATATTGGACATTATTGGACGTTTATCTGGCTAAAATATCTAAAAGCGAAAGGAAGATAAATTGATTTATACAGATCCTAGAAAAAAATTTTACTTATTGATTAGCGACAATTCACTTTCGTTTGCTACTTCCTTTTATTCTATACAACATAAGCAAAATGCAATTATCACTTATCATTTATCACTTGCAATTGCATTTATCAATTATCATATCAAAATTTACTTTAAACGAGTCCTAAAACATTTAAAACATTTTTTAAAATAATTAAAAGTTCACATATTTCTAATCCTTTATCATTTTATTATTCATATTAACCATCTCGAAAAATTTGCGAATAATCCAAATATTAATCGACATAAACCAAAACATTCTAACACATCGTTTATTGAACTGAGCTGTTTTTTTCACAACAAAAAATTATATTGCCGGTGAGAAGTACTAATTCCAAAGTCCGTTGAAGTAATACCAAAGTAGTACCATAATTCCGGGATGATGCGATCATTTGTGCAATGCGAGTGCAAAGTTTGGAAGTTTCACGATTTTTAATTATGCGATTCCGGGAAAAGGCGTTTATTTAGCCTTAGTTTCGCCGAAACGAATGACATTTGAAAAAAAAGTCTTCAAAAAAATGAAAAAATCTTTTCAAAAATCACAATTCTCATTTGCGCGAAATGCGCGAATTTCTGTAAATTAGTTATATTCCTACAAAAACTCCCTTCTAAAAAATTAAATTCCACAAAAAAATCGTTAAATTATTTTTTAGTTATGCAAATTATTCGGTTTCATTGCTCAGAAAGTTTCAGTTACTTTATTAAATTTCAGTTATTTTGAATTTATTTTTCAATAATTTTATTATTTCAACTGGTCTGTTTAGGCTTCTCACTTCATTTTTCATTTATCTAATTCTTTATATTTTTCTTTTTTTAGCGGATTTTCAAATTATTAGATATGGATTCCTCTGGATCAAATGGATATTTCCATATATTGCTGGGTTCATTAACTGCTATACTTCTGCCATTAGCAAGTATTTTACAGTGTGGCATAAGAAGGTACCACCTACTTTTCATATTTCATCAGCTTCAAGTAGTTTTTTTTTGCATGGGAATACTTTAACCAGCTACCGATTTCGAGCTCAAGCGAATCATTGTCAATAAAATTAGTTTTAGCTTGCTAAACGAGCGCAGTGAGCACTCAGCTTTTTATCATTACATCTTTTTAAAGAATTTTTCAAAAATTATCAGAAAAAGGAATTTTTAATGGCACTATTGCAGAAAAACCCAAACACCAACAACCACAACTGTTACAACAGAATCTGCAGACATCAAACAAGGAGAACCTCATAAAAGTTATAAAGAAAAGCAAAATGAAGGAAAAGAGGAGAAAAAAGAGGAAATAAGCAAAAAAAAAGAGCAAACAAGTGAAATCAAAAAGAAAAAGGAAGAGGTTTCAAAAAAATTACCATACATTAGAAAAATAAAAAGGAGTAATGGTGAGATCAATATAAATCATAGAATTCACCGATATTTAGGTGATCAAAACCAAAGAAGAAAAATCGAAGAAGGAGATTATCTCCGCGAAAAAAGAAGTAAAAAAGGCAAAAAGTTCCAAGAAGGATGAAGGTGAAGGAAAAGATTCTAAGAAGGAAAGCCAAACCGTAAGTAAAGCACATTCGCTCTAAATTTTTTTGCCTCATTGGACAGTACGTTTTATCTCTTTAATTGTGCTGACTCCGGATTATTTAATTAACGCCTGGAATTGAAGCATCGTTGGCTCTTCTGGGTTTTAATGAATTTAATAATAGTATCATATCAAAGAAATGGACTGACATGGTCAGAAGATTTTGAACGTATAGGTGGACCAGCAATATATGGACTTAAACGATGGAAAATGGAATGGCTTCTATTACTGTTAACGATGGCATCAGACCGTGCCGTTTGGAAGCCTTGTAGCCGTTGGAGCCAGCCTAACCAATAATGTTGAGAACTGTTAAAAGATTAAAGAAATGGAACCAATCGATTTTTCGAATCGATTTAGTTGGAGTACCGAAATTATCTTCCAAATTTTCCTAAAATATTCTTATTTCACATTGAGTTATGAGATGAACATTTGCCTTTTGATACGCCATTGTCAAATGAAAAGAGTAAAGGTAAGAAGCGAGAGGTACATTGGTAAAGATTTTTGATCGCTTATAAACAAAGTTCTTTTTAGTATTCAAAATTTAGTGAATTTTAGCAATCTGTAAAAGTGATAAAGCAAGGGAAATCAGAAGAAAAAACAAAAAAGGAGGAAAGAAGCGAGGAAGACGAAGATGAAGAAGGAGATGATGAGAAGGATGAAAAGGAATAAACGATTCGAAGAGCTTCATCTACTTCTGACTATGAATAAATAAAGATAGTACTAAATAAAATAAATTTTGTAGATTTTATAGAAGTAAAAAATTTTGGAACGAAAATTTCGATGTCTCGCTTTCCATGCAATATTTCAATGATAAAGTATCAAATATCAAATAATACGAACTTCAAATAATTAGGAAGATTAAACGACGTAACAAAAGAAAGGCTTCAGATACCTTCGTTATGCGTTTTGGGACGTTTAATATTGGGAACGTTAAATTAACGAAGAATTATGCAATCCTCCTTTTTCTTCCAACAGCATTCATTATTTTTGGCTTGATTGGGTCTACTGGCTAAATAGTGAAAGCTTTTGGTCAAAGAGTCGTTTGAAAGAAGAATATAAATAGGTCCATAGCATTCGGCTTTTTAGATTGCCGTGGGTATAATGATTCAGCGGATTATGGAGCACTGGTGTTGATGTTCTACTGTTCTACTCCTAATAGTAGTAAATCTTTCTTTCAAAATTTGAATTTGAAATTCTTGGGCAGATCAAGAAAAAGAATCAATTGTATGCTTAAAGTAGTACAGTTTTGCATTGGAATGTATGCTAATGTAGTCAAAATTGGTTTGGCGATCTCGATTAAAATGCCAAATGCGTTTCACGAGTTACCTTGCTTCAAGTTAAGTACCATTACGTTAGAAAATAAGAAAATATGATAAATGTGTTAGAATAAACTACGATCATCATGTGTTGGTTTTTAGCCTGTGAAATTTACCTGTTTTAAACCAAAATTATTGTTCATATTTTGCTTTTAATTGTGCTAGAAACGACACAATAGCGAAAAATTAATCATATAAAATTTTGAAGAAATTTAAATTTGGTTAAATTGGCGAAATTCCTCATTTTTATTTTTCGCTATAAGTGGTTGGTTTGTTTATTTAAAATTTGATTATTTTGGTTGAACAATTAATTTTTGTGCAGCATCAATTTTTTTTCAGCGATTTTTCCACACTGAATTTCATTTATTTCCATTTGATTTCGTAATTTTTTCATTTTTTCTAAGTTTTTTGCATATTGCAAAATATATTTTATTTCAATTGTAATCAATGCAAAGATCCATCCTGGGGCGTTCTATATTTTCGGCATCGCTTAACACCTCTTCGAACCCGGCTGTTTTAATATTTTTTAGAACATCACTATTCTCCTTTAGCATCTCTGGAAACGAATTTCTGCTATGTCCTTAACCAGCAGCATTTGCTTTTGCGGCTTCATAATTTAATGTTAACAAAAAAGCACTTTTCATACGGGCTAATAAAGTTTCTTATTCTTAGCTGCTTAGGTACCATAAGTGGGTTCATGGTGTTTGGAGTAGTAAAAAGTGGTTTAAGATAGATGATAATGCGGAGAATTGACGGGTTAGAACAAGCTGAGGAAAGGCAGGAAGTTGACGAGAATCAATGTGGTTGAGAAAGAGCTTTTATGGTGGCTTCTGATGTGTATACTCAAAGGACATGGGAAGAATTACATATATAAAATTTGAGCAATAATAGATTAATTTTTCCCAAATTAAAAAAGCAGATTATTAAACAAATTATTTATTATATGTTCATTAAATAAATGTTAGCATTAAAAATGAAAAATAAAAATTAAAAAATTGTTGCAGCTAGGAAAAAATACACTTTTAAAAATATCTGATAATGTCCATATTTTGGAATATTCCTGATTCTCCATTATTATTTTTCTTATCATTTGTATTCGTTGCTCTCATAAATATAATGATAAGTGTTGGATGCAAAGCACTCAGGAAAAAAGTAAGTTTTCTTGATTCATTTGTGATTTGATTGCTGCTTTTCTAAGAATTCCGGTGATATTTAATATTTCATGTTAAACCAATCTTAAAGCACTATTTAAAGTTCGCGTCTGATTGTATTTAAATATGCTTTAACTCATCATAGTTAGCTGTTTCTTCTAAAATTATGCAGATTTGTGACTTTCTTGTAAGAGACAGAATAGAAGTAATTGCTTTTTAATGCCACACTAATTTCCCTTCAAGTGGCAAAAATCGAACGGATGATTATTTCTTTAAAGCAGTTTGAAGCAACTGAAGTGACATGCAATTCACAGTTCACCTATATAAAAGCTCACTTGCTCAGAGTAAACTCCAAGTAGGCACATAATATTATAAGTATTGTAATTTGGCCATTTGAAATATTATATATTAAGTTTTTTCCGCTAACCAAATTTGATTAGCAACCTCCATTTTTTTTAACTTATTGCAGAAAAGCAAATCTAATTCAGAAGGTAAATAGTTATGAACTTCATAAATTTGCAAGTTCTTGCTTAGTAATTTGACAATCAGTAATTTGGCAAACTAAATATTATTGGTGACAAGCATTTCTTATTTCCTACAAAAAATATATCGTATATATTTTGTGTTTTTTTACTCGTTTGCTCAAGAACTTTAAATTATTTTGTATCAAAAGTAAGTGACGTAAAAAAAGGAAATAAAAGGTTTTCGTCGGTAGGTCGATTTTCGTTTTTCTTAATATTCCTTGAGGAACATTTTGAAGTAACTTTCAACATAATCAGTTTCATTCAACTAAATATAAGCTTAAATTTTTTAAAATGAAATAAAAAATATAAATTTACTTATAATTTCTAATTCCACTGAATTAAAGGCGAAGTTACCTTTGGGAAACAATGGAAAACTATATACGTTCCGAACGCTTTTCAAAGTGATTTTTTTGAAAAAATAGCCAATTTCTCAAGAATTTTTTTTCTTGCTTTTTAACTTTTTAAAATTCACCAAATTTCATTGATTTATCAATTTCAATAAATAAATAAGTAAGTAAATGGTAAGCATTTCCCATTTGGCTATTGCTTTTTTCTGGTTCGCTGTTTGTTAAAAAATTTTTAATGGAGAATCGTTTAGCGATAAAAATTCAAATGGATGGTATGCTTTGAATTTTCTAATGGCTAATTCATTCTTATCGGCGGTAAGAGCCGAATCCTTACCTCTCAGCATGTATTCTAAGCCCTCACCATTCAATGCACTACATATTCAACCTTCATATTCGTGAATTATTTATTTCGGTTATTTCCTAATTTATGACTCAATACAAGGAAATAGCCGATATGGTTTGACTGAATTTCGTTGAAGTTACCCAGGAAATATTTAATAAAATCTGCTTATTTATATATTATCACATTCAAATTCTCTCCAGAAGTTTGATGCCTTTAGAGCGAATGATGCGTGGTAGAGAAAAAGCCAAAGCACCACCTGCAGCTAAAATGCTTGATGCAAATCGTCAGGTAAATTTCACTGCTTTTCGTATTTTTCGTTTTCACTATTTGATTTACATTTGAGATTCAAGATTAATGAATGCATTGTTATAAATTATAAATAATTTAATTGCCACTTTTATAGAAGTTGCCGGAATTAGATCGTATAAGAATTTTCAGAGGACCACAAGCTCCAATGCAAGGAGGTGTCGCAGGTTGTTTTTTAATATTTTATCGCCTTAAGCCATTATTGAAAATTTGGAATAAGCGAAAAATGAAAAAGATCACTTTTTTTTGAAATATTCAGCTTCAGCTAAACTTCGTTTGTTAAGTTCCTTTTTTTGCATTTTACATGTAAATTCTCAATTTTTAGGAGTATACGATCCAAATTATCAAACATTGGCGGGAATTGATGCTGATATTTTTGGAGAAGATAAAAAAAGAGATTTCGGTGGATTTGCAGCAAAAGGTGGACCAATTCAACCTTACCGTGGAGCTGCAGGCATTGCAGGCTAGTACAACTTAACAAATCCATGGATCTCAAAGTTTAGCCAACAATGGCCTTTACTCATCAACATCTTTTATTTTAAGCAAATTAAAGCCTTGTAATAATAGCAATGAATAATAAGTTCCAGATACATATGATCCAAATTATCAGACGCTAGCTGGTTTACCTGATGTTTTTGGTGCAGATAAAAAACAAACAGACGGCTTTATAGCCGGGAGGCCACAGAGATATATGCAAAGAGGTGCATTTGACGATAAAGGGCCGACAGTACCTATGCAAAGGGGTGCTCAAGCTGATATGTACGACCCAAATTATCAGGTATCAGTTTTCAAAAACTGCTTCGAATTTCCAACTTACATGCTTTTTTGCAAAAATTTTGGTTATTTGCATTGGATTATTTTTGGTTCTTACAAATTATATTAAGAAAAATTAGAATGAAAAAGCCAAATTTGCATTTTTTTTTAAAGAACAACAATTTTAAATGGAGGGAATAAAATTGGTTCTAGGAAACAAAACAAAAACTGATATTGCTCTTAAATGGTACTTTCATTTTAAAATTTCATCACATTTCCCTCTAATACGCTTCAAAACATTTCATAGAGATGAATTGTTGTGCAATTGTTTCTTACATTATCGTTATAAGATGCTCAGATCTGCTCCTCCACTTCACCATTCATGCTATATATGAAAAATTTACATTTTATATTTTGTTTCAGACATTAGTTGGCATTCGTGAAGATATCTTTGGTACTGATAAGAAAAGATGGTGAATAAAAAGAATAATAATCAGCACTTCATGAATTATCTGAGATAATGCCATAAATGTTAACTGATAAATGATAAATATTATTTTCAATAATCATATAGATGAAACAAAATATTTATTGAAATAAATTCAAGTCTATTTTGTGAAAATTGGTCAAAATTTGCAAGTTGATTATAAATAACATGGTCGATGGGGTAGAATAGAAAAAGAGTATATTGGACAGGCTAGTATAAAGTGTCATTAGTCAAAAATCCAGGATATTTTTAAATTCTATCTCTATTTTCAACTGACTTGCAGGAGAAGTGCTCAGTAGTCAGTGGAACAAAATAAATAAGACTACAGGAAAAAGGAGAAGTGATAATGTACAAATTTTCCGCAGCAATTCGCAGAAAAACCTAAATAAATTTATATAAACTTTTTGCACCAATAGTAGCAGATGATTACGAATTGTTAATTGCCTATGCCTTTCATAGCCTTAATTATTTGTTTATTCTACAAACATACATCCCAGTTGGAAATGATATATATTATTTATACTATATTTTATTCATATTCATGTATTGGACCTGTTGTATGGGTCATGCAGGTTATATGAGAGGTCAGCGAGGGCCTTAGGTATATTATCTATGATGCAAGTTATCAGGAAAAAAACGTAAAATTTAAGCCTAAATTTAGGAAAATCTATTATTAAAAAAAGATAAAATTTACAGTGTAAAAAAAAAAAAAAAACGAGGATCTATCTGATTCTATTCTAATATTCGTTTAATCATGTTCGTGACAAAGTGACACCTCGAACGTTGGAGTTTCTTTAAAAATTTATTTTTCTGAAGATTTATTTCCCAAGGAAATTTTCATCGAAATGTATCATCTACAAAAAAAAAGAAAATTATTTACAATATTACAAAAAAAAAAATTCATATTTTAAAGGCTAAATTATTTAAAAGCCTAATGGAAACAGTGAATTGAATCACATCATTGCAACTTTTCTAGAAAATAAAACAAAAAGTTTGAAAAATCTTTTAATAGTTCGATAATTGTTCCGCTAAAAGGTATCTAATCGAGCCAAGCTAATTCTAACTAATCCTAATTCTCAATCCTAAATCCTAAAGATTAAATCCTAAAGATCTCAAATCATCTAAAAGAAGTTGGCAACCGCCCTAATAGTTAAAAAATGGGTCGTGGATTATGACATCTTTTTTTTTAATTATTGTACAATATTTTTAATTATTGTATCCTTTTTATTTACTTTTAAAAGATTTTACAAAAAAAATTTTTTTCACATTTAATTTTTATTTATTTAATGTTGATAAATGAGGTAGAAAATGAACATTTAATTATTTTCCATTTCAAAATTTATTTCAATAAGTATTTCATTCGTTAAATTTAGAAGAAAGTACCAAAAAATTAATGCTAATTAATTAACAAGAAGCCAATGCATTTCATAAAATTCCTGACCTATTGTGATTTTTTCTGATAACCTCAGATATCATTATTGTCATCATTATCATTATGATGTTCGTAATTAATAGTGGATAATGAGTACAGTTTTAGGACTAATGCTATCACTATTTTTCTTATTAATTTCAGTCATTTCTTTTAATGGTAATGGTAGCAGCTATTCCTGTCAATTTGGTCGGCTAGGGTGAGGATTTTGGACACAAAAGCAATTGAGCATAAAAACATAGACGACCCTTATAGCCGACCGAGTTTTACTTTCAAGAGGTGAATTTAAATCCATGCTCACCTCAGCCTCAAAAGGCACTATTTAAGCACACAGCATTTTCATTTTTTACCAAATATTTTTTAAATATTTCAATATTTTTTCATCTCTAAAAACTATTTTTATCAGTAAAATCTAAAAAAAACGAATAAAAATCTATTATTTATCAACATGAACGAGCAAAATTTTGTAGATAATAATTATACGGCAAACGAGAAGGGAAATAATTTTCATATGGGGAATTGAAGCTTGGCTAAACATATTCATTGCCATTTTTGGTTTTAATTAGATAGCGAATTCGATGCCGCTAGCGCTCTTCATCGTTTATGCCTCACAACTACGGTAATATTGATATGGTCGGTTGATATGGGTCGATCGCCCAGCCCTTTCGCATCGTGCGACTCGACAGCAATTATTGTTGTCGTCGTTCGTGTATTATCCACACTTGCAGGTAAAAAAAAAAGTTATCTTTATTGTAAAATTTGGCATTCGTTTTAATAAAAATTTTTATTTAAATCAAAAAAAATCAAGTCAAAATTTTTATTAAGCTAATTTTTTTGTTTGAATTTTTAATTAATAACATGGATAGGTCTCATTTAATTATTTTGGTGATTTACTGATAACCTATCAAATTCAATTCCTTTCATTTCCTCAAATATTGTATTTGCACTATATTGCCATATTGGATTTGCGATTGTTTGTTCGACGGTAATTAGAATTGCAACTATTCAGAAACGCTTATTCCTAAATTTTTTTACCTTAAACCAAAACGTCTATCAAAAATAAGGTTACATTAAAATTATCTATTATCACTAGCATATATTATCTTAATTATTTAAAATATTTAAAAAAACAGTTTTACTTCTAAAGAGATTGAAACGCATCCATGTTTTAAATTAATTGTTATATTTTATCATTCTTCATTTATCATTCTTTCGCGAATTTATTGAAAATGCCAAATTAAATTTGAAGTTTCATGATAAATTTATGGCTTTTTATAATAGCAAAATTATCTGCTGTCGTTTATAATGCAAAAATTTATCATAGACATAAAGCATTAAAAAAAACTGCCATCTATCTTAGTTCTCAGCTAATGTAGGTCGATATTTAGAAATAAAAAGGTCTTTTACCATAAAATCCAAAAAATTTCGCTCATTCCGACCGTAATTTTACTTTTTTCTTCTAATAGAGTTCGTTCAATTTTGCTAAACTTTATGATTTTCTAAATATAATTCTGGGTTAAAATATTTTCTATAATATTAAATTATATTCTTCCACTTAATTATAGATAATTTCTAAAAGAAGAAGAAAGGATTTTTCTTTCCATACAATTCCGAAATGGTGAAACCGTTGCTTTTAAAAGGCCAATAGCTAAACTAAGATAATTTATATTAGAAAAGTTTACTCTAAAATTTAACAAATTTAAAATTAAAAAAAAAATTGTGACGAGGACCCCCTGCTAAGGGTCATTGAGTTCACTGCTGCTGATTTATGATGCAATGGGATATGAACAAAGAAAAGCTGAAATTGTTTCCTCTAGATAGATAATAGGCTCGTGAATTCGCCCTCTCGATGTTGCTTTGCGCTTATCTTGTGTTAACTATTATTGAGCGACAAAATAAAGATTTTACGAGGTCGTATTATCTTGAAAATAATGAAGCCACATGTCAGCGGTCTGTAAAAGTAACTTTGCTCTGACTAACATTTCGAAAGATACTGTTTCGGAGATTTTTGCTTAATTTGCTGTATTTTTCAACTGATTTATGGAAAACGAATGAAATTTAGAGGGATATTTATATAAAAACTAAGTTTTGCAGCTTTAAATCGCTTTTATACTTGGGGTTTGGTTAAAATAGGCTGGAATTTTTTTTTATCAAATATTTTGCATGATATACAGATTTTAATAATGATTTAATGAACAAAGAAAGAAAAGTTTTTCCTGAAAAATTTCTTATCCAAGCTGAATGGTAAGGTGGAAGACTGATTATTGCTCGAGTTGTCATCTTGACCGTCAAAGATCGTCCTCCAGCATGAATAATTCCTCATTTAAAATAGGGAGCTGACGATTCATCTATATTTTTATTTCTAAGTGATTTTATTTTTTAGCAAAGATTTCTTAGCGTGCTATTAGTGAAGATTTCGCAACCAGTGAAGCGAGCCTAAGCAAATCATTCACTTATAAGCCAAGTTAGTTTCATTCACTTTATTCTTCTGAATGTTCGGCTAATATTTCTCTCGAATTTCTCTCAGATCAATCAATCTCTCACTAAATTTGACATTTTCGATGATAAATTTATCTATTTGCCAAAATCAAATTCATTAGTGAAAAGCTACTTTAAAATTATTGAATTAAAAAATTATTGTGCGTAATGAAAATTTTTTTATCATTACCGTAAGGAATCTCTAAAATTAACGGAATAATCGGGCAATAAAATTCAATCTAAGCTTAAAAAATATTCTAGCTAGCGACTTCTATTTGACCTCTCGAGTATTTTGAATTTATAAATAAGTCATTAGCATTAAAACGAGCAGCGAAGAGATATTTGTGGCTGATCCGATGATCGCCTAGCATTTCCACCTGCTGGTATCATATGTAATCCTTCTCTCCACTATGCTTGATCGCATCCCTCTCGATTTTTAAACTGTTAATATGCATTAATGTTAATCCTTTCATCATTTTTTTTTTTGCAATAAACTGTTGATTCGTACCATATTTGATTGGATTAATGAGAAAAAGCGATTTCCTGCGATTTTATCACAAATAACTATCAACTCATTTTAGTATTGTTGAAAGCAAAACAAGAATAGCAAATTTTTCAGTTTTTATAAAAAAAGCCCCAATTTCGAATATTTATAATTTTTATATTTTTATGGATTGGCCGTTGTGCCATAGTGCCAAACATAATT
This sequence comes from Dracunculus medinensis, assembly GCA_900625125.1. Classification (NCBI taxonomy): domain Eukaryota; kingdom Metazoa; phylum Nematoda; class Chromadorea; order Rhabditida; family Dracunculidae; genus Dracunculus; species Dracunculus medinensis. Next base: position 280,368 of record UYYG01001157.1, on the reverse strand, counting down.
TTTATATCTTTTTCAAGGCTCATACAAACATAGCTTTTTTAAATCTCGAAAATATTAAGAATTTTGAAAAATAAAAAGAAATAAATATGCAGAAAAATTGGAATCTACAAAAATCGAATGAAAAAATTTGCTAACAATATTAATCGGAATGGAAATCTTTTTCTCCTCATAACCTCTGAAATTGAGCTGATAGCACTAAATTAAATAAAAAATTTTTCTAAATTAAACTAAAATTTTTCGGAAAGGATGATTTTTCCTCTTTGATTTATGTATATATATATATATATATATATATTATAGCATATATTATAGCGACTTATTACCTTTCTATGCCATTGCTTGTTGGCTCCCTCTGCTGGCTCACCAGACCAAACAAATTTTACCAGGAAGTTGCTTGGCGATGGAAAAATGATGAGTGATGCTTCACTCTTATTTTTGAAGAATATGTTACTCCTTATTCCTTTCTCTCCGTATAATCTCATTAGCGCTTAGGGCTGATCCACTAAGGAATTTCATCCACCTTTACCTTTGCCGACATTGCCTCTCTGTGAAGCGAAATGTCAATTTCGGATTCTAGCCCAAGGCATCCTCGATAACTGGTGGTAATATCATCTCATCATTAAACCATCGACGCATCAGCATTTATCATATAAATTTTCCATTATCATATAAACCAATTCAAGTATATACTTTAATTCTAAGCTAAGCTGGTCATATTCGTTGGGATATTTTCTATGAGAAATCCATGATTTATATATACATATACATATTTATATATACATATTTATATATTTAATGAAAAAATGTTCACTTGTGAATTTAACTAGTATTAAAATTTGAGTTAAGAAAGCCAGCAAAAAAAATCATTTCTCAAATTTGGAGATAAGATTTTCGGAGTGAAGAAGACATTAATCGCAGTGACTTATCACTATTTTTACTAATTAAAAACCATTTTAAGTTTTTATTAACCTAAAGAGGACTAAAAGAATTAGTGAAAAAAATTTATACTTATCCACAATTCAGTTTTCATATTCGTTCATAAATAATAATAACAGTGATAGTGAAAGCATTTTGATGATAATAGTGAAATAATAAAACTTTTCTCATACATTCATCCATTTCGTTCTATTACTTTCTTAAATCATACTGAAAACTGAATTTCCTTCTTCGTCTAGCGGCACTCACTCGCTTTTTCTGGCTCAAGTTTTTATTAGGACAAGGCTAACAACTTTTTGCTAGGAGGTCTTTGAAAAATAGGCAATAAAAGTAATATAGATAGGCCTTTAGCAGCAACTCGAATTCAATCCCTTCAAAGTATTACAAACGGGTCTGCAACTCTGCTTAAATGTAAAGTTTGTTTAATTTCTTTAAGTTGACAAAATTTTTTCTAAAAATTTTACCATTCTATCCAGATAAATTATTTATTACAGAGGTTTAGTCGGATAAATTCGCTATTGATCGTTTTAATCCGTCAGTCGCTCCATTGGAACAATGTTTTACTATTGAATGTATTAAAATTCGCGCAAGAGTAACAAGTGATTATAAGCTTATCGGTTAAATCACTCAATCACAATAAAAGGTAAACCCCGACGATTAGATTCTTGTTGCCACTATATCCTAGAATTATATATGACCGTCTAAATAATATGAATATCAGGCATATCAACCATATTCCATTTGAAATGTTTCCTATTCATTCGAAATCAAACGCATTGCAGCGCTAATGATATATCTGAATTCATTCGATGAAAATAACGATGTTCATCCATTACCTATTAATATTCCGCCAGCGACTCGAATATTTAATGCATCTACACCAGGTATATCCACATTATCGCTTTTATCAACATTTTTACAAGAGTTAAATTCATTGGCAATTATTTAGAACTTCTTTCTTTAGTCTTTGGCATTAACCACTCTTTGCTTGGTTAATTTTGCTGATTGTTATATCGAAATTCTTTAGGATAAAATTGCCGAATAAGAATTATACGAAAATTCTATCATTCCTAATCTTTTATCAATGCGACTATGTCTTTTATCAATGAAGAAGAAAACCTGAGGCACGAATTATTAAAAATCATTAATTAAAAATGATTAATAGTTTATGAAACCACACTTTATTTTAAAAGATCTTTAGAATCACCGAACAACCGTCTTTAAAAATCACTACGAAACAAATATCATTGTTACCTTAAGCACCAAAAATCACCAGTTAACTTTTTTGAACCATCAGATATAATCTGCAATAAAGAACATAAATCACCAATAAATAAATTCACCAATGATCAACTATAGTTTTATGAGCTCATCATTATGAGCTATGATAGCCGGCGGACCCATTTTTCTGTTTCAATTTTTTGAACAATTATAAGTTTTTTCACCATATTTCTGTGGAATTTTAATAATTTCTTTACGACGATTTAATTTCTTATTAAATATTAGAATCATAATTAATTTAAGGATCGTTTAAGAGTAAATGCTAAAATTCTTCTTTGTTCATCAAATTTTTCTTATTGCTATTTTAAATGCTATTATGGTATTAAAATAAAAATATCCCGCTATAGGAAGGTGCACATCATGTCTTCAGCCAATCGCGGATCAGTATTTCTTAATGATTGGTGATCTTTGTTGGCATTCAAATTGTCTTCGTTGCTGTGATTGTCAATGCACACTTCAAGCACAAACTTCTTGTTTTTACAAAGATGGACTTGTCTTTTGTCGCGAAGATTACGTTTTGTAACGATTATCTTAAATTTTTATCCAAATTTAATGTGTGATTAGCCAGAGAATAACGAAAAATTTCCATTATTTCGCCTTTTTCTTTCAAAAATCTCCTTTAAGAGTGGTCAAATTTTTTGAATTGAACCTTAAAATTTAGGAAATTTTCGAAAAGATGCGGTCGATGTAGTTCAATACTCGCATGCACAGACGTCGTCATGCGAGCACGTGATGTTGCTTTTCATCTTCAGTGCTTTACTTGTATAATTTGTTCTATTCCTTTGCGGCCAGGAGAGATTTTCGCGATGTGTGAGAATAAAAATCTATATTGTCAAGGTTATACAAATTTGAAAATGAATCTACGATCAATTTGTTGTTGTCGATAAATTTATCTAAAAATTTGTGAAAATCAACACTTTCTGCAGTATTTAATAATTGCAGTCCTATTTTCCATAAATAATTTTCCGTTTAAAATAGACAGTAAAATAGATTTGTGAAAAATTACATTGGAATTGGAATTTACAAGTTAGGTTTCAATTTCATCTAAAATTTTTAGAACATTATGCTTCACTCTTAAATGCAAATTGCACCAATTCGCTCGATGACTTAAATTCTGATATGAAATATATTAAAACCAAACAACGCTACCGGAAAAGGCGAAAATCCATAGATGAAAAGGATCAGAGAAATGTCAAAGGTTATACGAATGTTATCAAAGCAAATTGTATCTTTTCACTATTTGAACTATCATTTAACCTTTGAGCTGATCAAATGTATAGATTTACTTTCTTATACGTAAAGTTGAGCATATAAAGCAAAGATGTGAGGACAGGACAGCTTAACTTTGCTAGATAGTTCGAACATAAATATTTTCGGACCCTACTCTCCGCAGCTTTTTTTTTAAGAGTTATTGGTTAAACTCATTCCGCTGGCTTGTCACATTGGACAAATATGCCAGGGAGTCCCTTGGCAATAGAAATATAGATGAATCGTCAGCATCACTCGGATTTTTGGACAAGTTTACTTTTATGGGGAATAGAACCTCAGCATCGACGCTACCTATTCTCCGCAGTAAGTAAATCGATTGAAAAATTTGCGATATACTGGAGACAAACCCTTTTTTGCTTTTCTTTAAATGAGTAGCAAAAATTTTAAATCATATTAAAAACAGATCGGATGAGCCTGACCAGAATAACAACCAAACATTTTATTTTACTCACATAAAAGGCATAGAATATGAGAAAATACCGTTGATCTTTCTGTAGAAACTACTTGCACCGTCTCCAGCGACCAGAATAAATCTGGCTTAAATCTGGTTTTGTCTCAAAGAAAAACTTATTTTTAATATAGATTTTGCCATTAATGAATTATTTGCTGTTCAACTTGGAACCGTTTTTCTCAAACAAAAACATTGATTTAAATAAAAAATAGCTTTTTTCCTTGTTTTCTAAAATTTGTAAGCGTTTAACCAACAAATTCATAATTCAAAGAATTTATAAAAACATTTATTTTTTTCTAATTTCAAAAGATTTTTTTAAACTATTAATTCAGCTATTCTCATGAAAAAACATATTATTGACATATTATTTGCTTATTATATTATAAAAAAAAAAAATTTTGTGGAAATCTGAATTTTCGAACTTCGCCAATTATAGAAAACTTTCAGTATTCAGAAATATTTAAATTACTTCTATACGGATGGAACTTTCCTATTTCGCTAGAGAACTTCCATGTGTCCGTCTAAAAATATCCAAAAATACTGGCATTAAAGCTCAGATTTTGCACAGTCTCCTCGTTTCAAGTTATTTCTCTGCGAACGCATATATGTTTGCAGCCTTTTCATTGTCATACGATAGATAGATAGACGCAGTGGTCGACTCATTCCTACAGTAGTCTTTCACTAATTGGACGACAAACATTTGCATTTGACTTTTTATCGACATTTTTCCGTTGTAAATTTACTCAATCTATTCATTTATTCCGTCATTAATCTCAAATTTAGTCATAAAAATCCTTTTTCAAATCCTTAAAACTCTTTTATATTTCTTTTATTTTTTATAAGGATAATTATCGCATATAAAAACGAAATATTTTTATAAAATTTCAAAAAGCTAAAATGGTTTAAAATTGCGAAATTTCCTTCCCTAAATTAATTTTGCATGATAAGCAATTATCATTATTCTCGCATCGGTGAACTCCAATAAACTTTTGTAATTCGCTCAATAAAAAGTCTCTGGGATCAGCGATTTTCAAATTCTTTCCGCTCAGAATCCTTTAATATTCTTCGTATATTTGGCATACATTTGTCGATATTTACCGTAATAAAAATTAGAAATTGGAAAAAAATATAAAAAAAATATTTTTTGTTTAGAAATAATGATAATTAATATACTAAGGAAAATATTTTCTTTAAAATTAAAAATGAATGTATCTTTTAAAACCAAAAAAAAATTGGTGAGAAGACCGCTTTTGGTGGGTTTTCGCTGTAAATGGTACTAAATAAATATTTTTAATCGAATTGTTGAATTTTTTTAATGAATGAAATCTGAAGATGAGCCGAGAAGTGTACTGAAGAATTCTTCAGGCCAAATCTTGCTTCGTCAGAAAATCTTCTAACCCCTTTCATTTAAACATTTTCAATATTTGATTATTGCAAGAAAAAAGTTCTTTAAAATTTTTCCTAAAAAAAGAAATTAAGCTGAATAACTGAATGTTCAAGTTAATCGCTAAAAATAGTTTCAGCATGTTGTGAAGATGAAGGAATCTCTCAGTCTAATAGGTCAAAGCGAATGCGCACCAGTTTCAAGCATCATCAATTGAGGACGATGAAAAGCTATTTCAATTTAAATCACAATCCGGATGCAAAAGATCTCAAACAACTTTCGCAACGAACTGGACTTTCAAAGCGAGTTTTACAAGTAATTTTTTATCTATATATATTGTATCAAGTCGTGTAACAGACGACTGCTTTCCTCTATTAAGAGCGCTTTTCATTCCTCGTTTGGATGACTGCTCGCTTATGGATTGGCAGGATGAGATCTCTTCGTCAGAAAATTGTTTGGAGATGGAAACATCAGGAGACTTCATTTTAGCGACAGCTTTCATTCTCAGAAGCGATAAAAACTAGAGATATAAGATATTTATTCTGTCTAAGAGATATATTATCGAGATCTTATGTTGAATTTAAGAGTGAATATGGAGAGGTAGTCACCATTTCTTGTTAGGCATATTTAGCCATAGCCATTTGGAAAGACATACAGGTGAGTACTTTCATGAAGAATTTATTCCTGTCAAGAGTGGGAAAGGAGTGTCAAACTACGATATTTGGAGCCATTATGGAAGCCCTTTATACCCTTTCCCTTACCGTTTCGGTACCCTTTCGTTTAAAAATGTATTAGATTAATTTGCGTAGAACAGCTATAATTATAATTTTTTAAAAAAGCCACTGATTTTCTTTCATCCAATGTAAGAATGATTTTCCTTCATTTTTTTTACCATATAAATGGTTACCGTATAGGCCCTAAACCTCCCAATGTATGCAATTTTAATTAAGCTAATTCAATTGAGAGAAGAAAATATATCGTTATTTTCGGTTTCTATCACATCAGTTAAAATCTGCCCATTTTTATTTCAAGAAGACGAATTACTGCACCATGACTGAACCAACCCTACCGTCTTAAATTTCAACTTTAGATATTCTATATTAGAAATTGTATAATAATATGAGACGATAATGCAGCAATATGCGTACTTTCTTTGTTAGCTGAATGTACAATATTTCCTTCTTTAAAAAAAAAGAAAAAAAAAAGCCATTTCAGGTATGGTTCCAAAATGCAAGAGCGAAATTCCGACGCAATAATACTCGAAATCGAGATTTAGCCAGTGTTTCACCACGCGGTAATCAAATCAACGATATTCAAGCCACTAGCGAACAGGTAGAATATTTTTTAAAAATTTTCTGGAGCAATTAATTTACAACTTACTATTTCAAATGCCTCCCACTTTAAAAACTTCTTTCGCACCCAACTCCTTAGGTAACGAATTTATCAAAAATCATCAATACAATTCAGATATAACGATTTGAAAAGCGAATAATCTATTAAAAGAATCATCGAAAACCTTTTAAGAGATTAAGTTCCACTAATGGTTCGATTGGAGATTCGATAACAATAAGTCCAGATGGTAGCCAAAAAAACGACAGTTTCGGTCCTTTAAATGGCAATTTGGACAATTCTAGATGCTGCGAAATGAAATCTGAACAGTCTTGTATAAATGAATCACCTGATAAAACCTTAGCTTCTTACTTCGAATCTGAACCAAATTTATTATGATTACTATTCATTTAAAGATAAATTATGGAAAATGCGACGAGAACAGAAGCCAGAATGAATACTTACAAACGAATTTTAACTGATAAATCAAGCCCATTACACTTGCTGATATTCGCTCTTTCTTATTGTTCTGTATAAATTTCACTTTTTTATTTAAATTTTTATCGAAAAAAATAATTTATCATAAAATGCTTCAAGAAAAAGAAAAAAAACCATAAAAAAGAAAGTGGAAATGCAACAAAATATAATAAAATAAAATATCAACAATAAAATAAAATGAGATAAAAAATAGATAATACGAATGGCTAAACTTATGAATTTGATAAAAAAAAAAGCTGATAAAAAAAATCCTACGTGTCGAATGAAAAGCCATCGATTGAGCAGTTTGTAAATTTGTATACGGCATACTTATCAGTTAAATATCAAAATCTATAAAAATGATTTCTTCAAAAAAATATGAAAACAAAACAATAATTTGTTTCCATCAGTGTAGAAACTGTTAAACATTCGCTTTCGTTATGGAAGTAACCTACCAAACTCCTTTCTTTTTTTTTAATATTTCTTTATTTATTCTCTTATTTATAATGGGTTTTCTTTTTAAAGGCATAGGCCAAAATTTTCCATGAATTATTGCAATGTATTTAAATTATGATAAATTTCACCAATCCGTGCGATAATAAATGTAAAGGAGCGAAGAGAAGAGAATACGAGAAGAGTTCTGATGGAATTTAACAAGAGTTAGAAGATAAAAAAGTATACAGCATCAAGGCAAAGAAGTACAAAGGGCAATTTAACAATTTAACAATTTGAGATGATATTAAAAGGTAAGGGCAAGTAAAAGGAAGATATTTAGCAAGTAGAATGGAGGTTAGTTCTCATTCTAAAAATGAAATTGTAAAATGAGGCAAAATATTAATAAATATTAACGCTACAGGCTAAAATCTTTCTGCAAAATTACATTCAGCATATTTGAGTTCGAATTTTCACCAATTCACCAATTCGCACCGATCCTAGTTTAGCTGGTTCCATTTCTTACTAGGAAATACGTTGATAAATTAAAGACATCAATTTATTTTAATCAAAAACATTTTATCATTCACGAAGCATGTAAAATCGTAAGGCAATTAAAATCAATCAAATCTATTAAAAGTGATAAATTAAAGTGACTAAAATTTGGGTCCTTCAAGACTTTTATAATAATAAATACTTATAAGACTTTTTTTTTAACATATAATATTTGTATGTCGCGTTTATCTTTTTATTTTTTAGTGTCGAGCCTTTATTTTGAAAATTTCTTTAAATATTTAAAATGAAAATTCTAGCCTTCAGCAAGATTTTTTGAGGTGCTTTTTTTTCACGTTTTATGAACAAAAAATTATAAGATTCATAAGAGTAAAAAATTAAGAAACTTAAATCGAACTATTAGAAAACAAGAAAAAACTTTTATCTATACGAACAAATAAATGAAAATGGTTCAAGAAAAATAAGCAAGATAGGTACCCAACAAAAAAATTAACTGCTAATGGTGTATTATGTAAAAAGGCACCTTTTTCTTTTTTTCGTTAGAATATATAAGAAAGATCAAAGTAACCGCAAATTAAAAATTATACACTTTGAAGACTTCTTAATCAAAATTTTCTAAGATCATTTTTTTACTCCAATTCGAAGTTAGCCATAATTCACCATCTATCAATTTATTTTAATCAAAAACATTTTATCATTCACGAATCATGTAAAATCGTAGGCCAATTAAAATAAATCAAATCTATCCTGAAAACAACATTATTAAATAAGTAAAAAACTAAAAATTTAGTTTTTGCTGAGGAATGTATTATCCGTTTTTTCTCACAGCAATAAAATATTCGCTAATATAATATATTATAAAAAAAATTTTTGAAATAATAAGAACCTCTAAAGAATGCAAAATTTTTTATAAAAATGCAAACCAAAAAAACTATACCCTAGCACGAGTTCTATTTTTGTTTCTTTTTTTTCGCCACCATTTATAAAAGCAACAAACAGGTGTGAAAATACAGACTAAACAGCAGGTAAATGCAACAGCAAGTATGAAGACAAATGTAATTAGGAGAATCCTGAAATTATATATACACAATGATTACATAAGAACTTTATATAAAATAAATTATATTTTATTTATATAATTATTCATATTAAAAAGAGAATATAAAAAAATCACATAAATCACATAAAATCACATAAAATTTCCAGTTAATTGCTTAATTATGTTCTTAATATTGTTAATATTGTTAAAATTAGCCAAGCTCAAGCCTTAAAGATGATAATCAGTTATCAGAATGAAAGGATGAAACAATAGTTTTTCATAATAATTTTGTTGATTACTATTAAATTTACTATTAAATTTTACTATTAAATCCCAAGGATTTATTTACTCTCACTTTATCCATAGCATCCATTTGGCTAAGCCTGTTGATTTAAAAAGTTATTTATAGACAAAACTGCACCATCCGTATTTCACATTTACTTGTAATTATAGGTTTATTCACAACAGACTAAAAGACAAGAACTAATCCAAGGGTCAACCAACCGTCAATGCTCAAATAATTTAATAATGAATCAGGAATTTAATTCATTGCTAATTGTTAAGAACGAGCTTGAGAGAAATTACTGACGCTACTAAGCCAGGCGCACATGCAACCATTGGTGATTTTGAATCATTGCAATGATCAACAAGATAACAGGAAAACCGACAACCATTTTGACACTCTTTCAAATTCGAATAACATGTTACCGATATACCCGAAATCGAACTTCCACCATCTTTTTTTTCACAAAATCCGAAATGAAAAAGTACTAAAATAAACAATTAAAATAAAAACAAAAATTGGAAAAAATGATTTGTTATACTTTGGTTCCTCGTTCAATCGGAAGCCTATGGCCAAAAAATCCGAGTAATACTGAGGATGCACCTGTGGTACAAACAAGTGATTACCCTAATAAAACTTTCTTTTCTTATCTAACTAATGAAAGGATGGCTCAATGGGTTATTACTCAATTGGGAGCGCCGAAGTTGAGGTTCGATTCCCCTCAGGAGTAAATATATATGTACAAAAATCTGGATGATGCTGGCGACTCACCTGTACTTCAATCCCCAAGGGACTCCCTGGCATATTGCCCAATGCGACAAGCCAGTGGAGCGAGTTTAACCAGTGATGGTGAGGACTCTCAAAAAAAATAAAAATATTAGTCCTGGAGAATGTTAATCATTTCCGTTTATATTTTTAAATTTTTAAATTTAACTTTGATTCTCTTATTTTTCAATTCTCATAGAAATTTTAATCTATGTATCTTAATAAATTATTTCATAAAATTATTTCCAAAATTATTGATCTTGAAATTTCTCCTTAATGCCGATTGTTGCCTGGCAGCAGAAATCGGAGTAATTTGTGGCAGCTTAAATGACCATCTAAAGCATTTTGTTTCTAAAAAGAAAAAATTCTTTAGCATAAAGGTAAATAAGTATTCGTTTTATTTTTTGCTCCTAAACTGTTTAAACTGTTGTTTCTTTTTGTTCCAAGAGATTTTATATTTTATAAAGAGATTTCTGGTTTGCTTCAGACCCACCCGTTCGTTAGTGAGTCGAGAAAAAGAAGTGCAGCTAAGTCTCCATCGTTTCCAGCAAATTCCGTCTTACAAAAGATTTTCTTCTCTAGTATTTCTAAGGTGTCACAACTTTTGTCTCGGAGCGTCCAAAGGCTTATCGGGCTAGATGAAACTCGCCAGGCAGTCACCTGGCCAAAGAAGCACACTCGGGATTTTTGAAAACAGGTTTTCGGCTACAAGGAGTTGAACGCCAGCACCCGTGCTCTGCGCTAGCGACAAACCACTCAGCGATTCTATCACCAATTAAAAAACTAAGAATCGATTCATAAGAAGGAAAATATTAGTGGAAAAGAAAAATTATAAAAGAATTGCAAGGAAAAGAATTATTTAAAAAATAATACCATAAAAAATTAAGAACCGTTGAAATTTATCGCTCGTAAAGAATTCCATCAAATAAAATAGCAATAAGAAAAAATTAACTCATTTTAAGCAAAAACACCGCCACCCATTTTCCCACTCTGTTCACTTCATATCATATCACAAAAATACAGTATATGAAAACTCACTTTAGGATTAAAATTTCAATTTCTTATCCGATATTACAGCTCAAAAACATGGCCTGGATAGCATTTGATTTTTTTTGTTTATTTTATTTTATTTATATTTTTATATATATTTTATTTATATTTTATATTTTTCTATTATTTTTAGAATTCCGAATTTTTTCAATCAAGAAATTTTTTAAATTTATAAAATAGTACATTATTGCAGTATATTACATTATCTTCGAGAGCTGCAAGAAGGAAATGATAAGGAAATGATAAACAAAAATGGAGAAGCCTACGGCACGCAAGGCTATTACTTGCCATAAATCACAAATATTACAAGCGAATTTGCATTACATTGCATGCCATGCAATGTTTAGTCAACGATTTTCGTTACGGTAATGGAAAAGAAAACTTAGATATTGCAGCACATTGGGAAGAGAATTTATACTGATAGCCGATTCAGCAATCGAATACTTAATAATATACTTAATAATAAACAATAATTTAAAAAATGCCTTTTTCAAATTATTTCACATTCCAGTTTGATATTAATAAAGCAAAGACTGCATGTTTTAGCCTTATCAGTGATCTATTATCAGTGAACTCTTCTCAATATCATAATTTTATCCAATATTTTATTCGACTTCCCTCTACATTTGTATTACATTTGTATTGTATTTTGTATTATCAAATCACCTAAAAGACTGGAAATAATGAAATCTATTGCTGCGATCGCAAAAATTATTTCAATAGAAAGCGTTTGAAATTTGCAAATAACCGAGATTACCTAATTATCTAATAAGAGCAAAGAAAAGTTTCCTAGTCTTTTCCAAATTCGAGATTCGCTTTTGCAGATTTTCACTAAATAAATATGCCAAATACATTGAAAAATATTTATTTTGGCAATCAAATGGGATTATCGTAAAATTAATTCCACTACAAAATGAATGGTTAATTTTTTTTTCTTCAACGTTCAGCAAAAAAAAGGAACTAAATTGCATGGGGGCTGATGATAGTGCTTGGCACCGTGTATGCGATGCATGTTGTCAGATAAGTGGAATGACCAGTGCATAATAAATGAAGATCGCAATTTTCAGTATAAGCCTATTTCATCTTTAAAAAAAGGATTTTAAAAATGTGAATTAAATAATGTCAATAAGTAGCGTAAATAACTACGAATGTCATCCTAAAAGGCAAGGATAACCGAGCGAGTATTGTTTCAGATTATGGTGAATGTCGGGGACGAGGAGTTGGCTTCTGCCTTGTAGTTCAGGATGTTGTACAGGAGTAAGTCATAAAATAGGTATGGTGCCGATGATATGATACAAATTTTCTGACTCTAGAGAAAACCAGCGAGGCTTAACCAAATAGAAATGTTAAACTAACGAACTCTTTCTTTTGTTATTCTGCATTTCTTCTAAAAGTACGATGGTGCTTATTCGCTGAAGAGCCATCTAGAATGAACAAATGGGTCTCTAGCACTACTCAGATTTCACTTTAATGAACTCTAACATGCGTACCCCTGTCAAGGGATCGAAAATGAAATGACGGCATGACTATAGTTCAAACGACTCGATTCTGTTCATGTTACACTAAGGTGAGCGATTTCTCCTATATCCATCTTCCCATTATTCCTCCAACTCCTCCTCCCTTCGGCTGTTTTCCTTATGTTCAATAATTTCATTAATAATTTGTTGCAAAAATTAATTTAAATGGATGTTCCATAAAAACTTTCTGAATTAATGAACATTTCGAAATGCACTTTGTTAGATTATTGTAATCCGCAGTTGGTGACAACTGATAATTCCATGCTTATAATATACTTTTTTTGAATATAGGACGACTTTTTGTGCATTGGCAGTAATAATATGTCGATTCATGAAACAAACAATTGGCACGAAACTGGAATATTAAAGATGCTAACAGGCATATGGTAATTTGGTTTAAAAGCTCGTCTTCCTACAGCTGAACCAGCAGTTTCCATTAAGCTGTTAAAGTGAACGGTCGAATAATGTTTGCCTTACTTCTTCTTTTTTTGGCCTTCGATTTATCCTTACAACAGCAGCAGGTTGCTGACTTGAACCTTCTCGCCGAACTGGATCGAATTGTACAAAATAATGCAACTGGAATCTCAGGTGGTAATAATAATAATAACCGATTAAACCGATTCTGATAATATAAAAGCTTCCATCGATCCAATATATTTCTTTTAACAAAATCCACCATTTTTGATTTTGCCTACTTCTTTGACGGTTTGAATTGCCTCCGTCCGTGGCGTTCACTTGAAAAGAGAAGTACATGTGGTTCTTTAGCATCGCTGGAATATGCATGCATTTCCATAAAAAATTGACTAAAATGAAAAAATATATATTTATTTATTCTTATCAAAATTTTATTTCTAAACTGGATATAAAATAATTTTAATGTAATTTTGCAGTTTGTTCCACTGATAATGAATGCAGAGTATTTGAATATTGTTCGTTTAATCGCTGTGTATCGGATACGAGGAGTATGTTATATTTTTATTTATTTATTTCCACTCATTTAATACATAAAAACTATTTAACTATTAAGATTGCCCGGGTGGTACTTGTCCAATGGGAACAGTTTGTATCGGCAATCAGTGTATTCGGGATCCAATAATAGCGACGACACCGTTGACAGCGCAAGTACAAAGAAGTAATTAATTAATTAATTAATTAATGTTCAATGAATGGTTTTTCTATGCATTCAATCCTTTTCATTGCATAACCAAGATTTCTAAGAAAAATATCATCTATCGGTTATTAAAGCAAAATCCCAGTTCAATAAGAAAAGTGACACAAGCGAGTCCCTAGCATCATCCAGGTTCCATTGTAAATAAATTGAGTCTCCCATCAAGATAGCTCATAAAGCCAATCTTGGCCAATATGAATACAGTAAGTCCAAATTAAAACTATGAAGGATTTTATTTCTCTGATGCGAAATAAGGCAATTTAAGACAACTTTATTTAGAATGCCCTCATCAGTGGATATTTAATCAACAATTCAACGCATGCTATTTTGTCGTAAGTTTCTTGAATTGAATTATTCTTCAAAATCTCTGCCACTCATTCAAAATTTAACATCAGGGTCGTGGGCCATACAGCTACGAAGGAGCTAATACTGAATGCACAGCTCGTGGTGGACATGTCGCATCTGTGCATTCAATGGAAGAAATGAACTTTATAAACAGTCAGTTTCGAATATCTTTGCCATAGTAGCTTATATAGTAAATTCGAAAAAAAATGAAACTAGAGAAGATATTCAAAATTTGTAAAAATTGCCCGTAGAAATTGGTTCCCAGTCATTCATATTAATCGATAGCTCTAGCTCTTAGTTCGCAAGGATCTCAGTAAAGTTTAATTAGCTTAAATTAATAAGTTCATAAGTTTGCTGTGATTCAGATCTTGTTGGTAGCGGCGCATACTGGATTGGACTTCGCAAAAGCGGTAGTTTCTTTCCGAGTTTCACATGGGAAGATGGAAGCCCAGTTGATTTCAAAAATTTCCGAAAGAGCCAACCGGACAATTGTTGTGGAGTTGGTGCCGAATGCACGCTAGTAAATTACGTTGGCAATAAGGGTGAATGGGATGACGCTAGTTGCAATAAACTGTGGCGTAATCCAACAAATATCGTTTGTAAGAGAGCACCGCAATGAAAAATTAATCAAAAATGGTGTTTTGGTTTATTTCTTGGTGAAAAATATACAAAATAAACTTATTTATAAACCAATTTTTCTAATTCTTTTCAATGTTTTCGATTTAATTGAAAATAAAATTTTGAAATTATCTCTTGAACGTCAAATATTGCCGGCTTAAAGACAATTATATTAGTTGATTAGTTAATGATAATTTTCGCCATTTCTAGTCGGACTTGCTCTACTGGCTGGAATAAGTATTTACGCCATGAAGATGCTTGAAGATAAAACCGCAAATCCCTAATGTCGCTCGAATTTTATAATGACTTTACTTCTTAATTGATGCTTAATTGATAATTATCTCATTGGACAATTCCAAAAGCGTAAAATTATGGTAAAAATACTCATCGAAATATCAATTATAAAAATTAAATAAATTTTAAAATTAACAAAGAAAAACAATTTATTACAAAAAACGAAAAAACTCTATTTTCAGCAAGAACATGTGCAGCATTTGCTTCAGTGCGTTTTCACCAAGATTGGTGCATGGACAGTAAGTTGGATGTCGAACCGTTCAGCATAAACAAAACAAGAAATTTTGCGGAACTTGAATTGTTCTTCTTCTTCTAATAGCTCTTACCATTACTGGCTAGGCTGGCTCCAACGGCTACAATAGTAAGACGCCATCCATCACGGTCTAGCAAGTAACGGATATGCGTCAACTCTTGTCAATGGACGATGAAGAACGTACCCTAACCAGCAAAAGCGACGCTGTGTGATAATATTATTTATGCAAGTGGTATTTGAACGAAGGTGGATGTGATCATATAATATCTTATTCGCTCGACGGATCCGTAAAATGTACCTTAGACAAGAGTGGTCAAAAACAGATAACTTTTTAATATCCTCCACTCTCATTGGCCATGTCTCAGAGCCATTATAGCAAGATCGAACGGATCAACGGATCACGGCAGTATAGATGCGGACTTTCCTTTTTATGGTAAATTGATGACGGCTCCATAAAAGTTTCGTTAACCGGAAGAACGCTGCCATGATCCAGGTTATCGTATTTTGCCTGTCCGTTTGGTATTAGAGTGGACCTAAGGTATTTAATCGGGCAGTTTCTTGACTGGCAATGAATTTACAAAAAGAGGCATTTTATCAGCTTCTTGCACATAAAACAAAAAGACTAAAAGGAACTTCAATTGTTAAAATCATCTCTACCGAAAGGTACAAGATCATAAATGGTGGAGACTGGAATGCGCATATAGACCACAATGCCGCCATGACGAACTCAATAATTGGCAAATATGGCATACGGGTCCAGTGCGCTAATGGAGAAGGCCTTCATCCCAGAACACCATAAATATTGACTTTTTATTATTGACATCGAAGAAGATCACTTGGAACTCCACAAATAACCAACACTTCAACCAGATTAGTTATATCTCAGCCATCGTTGGAAGAATTCCTTACTAGTCGTTCAATTGACAGAGAGAATTGCAGAGCTTTGGAAGATGATGGAACGCAACAGTGTTCCAGAGAACATCATTGACTCATAAATATGCTCATTTCTAATATGCTCATAAAGGTATTTTATGAGCATATTAGAAATATTTTCTTCCGATTGATGAAGCTTTTATAGACTCTTCGTGAAATCACTATAAAAATAAGTTTGCGTCTATGTAGTCGTAGTTCGCTCGATCTAGCTATTGCTGCGAAACCTGGCCATTGAAAGTGAAAAATATTTAGAGCTATCTGCTTTTCTCTCCTGATGTCAAAGATATGAAATCTTACGAGCAACCAAGACCAGAACTGATACAATCAGAAAAGGTTTCGAACATATAGGGGGACCAGCGATATATGGATTTAGACGATAGAAAAAGGAATGGCTTCTATTACTACTAGCGATGGCGCCGGACCGAGCAAATTTGAGACGTCTTACCCTTATTAGCCAGCTGAGGCAGCCTAATCAGTACTGGTGAAAGCCGTTAGAAGAAGAAGATATAGGTGCACATTGCAGAAATAATATTGCGTGGATTTTTTTTGCTAAATCCGTGTACAATTTTTCCGTACATTCGTAATTCTAAAGGATGCAGTGTGTGCTTTGTCGAGCCAGAAAATTAATCTACGGATTAATCTAACTACCTTCTTAGGTGAAATCATCTTTTATAATTATGCTGGCAATTGCTAATTGCAATTTTGTAGATCGCTATGCTTTATCACTAAATCTTATCAATCACAATCATAACGTTAAAGAATACAACAGAAAAGATAGATGCGATATTCATCCACAGCAAATATTCCTTGCATTTCGAAAAAGATTTTAATTTAGAAGGACAAGGAAATGTTATATTTTCAGCAAGATAAATGAATGTGTAACTAAATGTACGAGATATCACAATGTTTACTAAAATTCAAAACCTTCTACAAATTATCTATTTCCCTTTTTAAATGATCATAAATAATTATGAATCAATAGGGTCAATGATAGGTCAAAAAGTAATATTGGTACATCGGCCATGAAAAGTGAGGAATAAGGGAATTCCTCGAAATTCCCTTTTATTTAGCTAAATTTTCTCTTGATTTTAAAAAAAATTAACCTTTGCTAGCATAAAAAAATATGCAAAATATGTTCATATTAATTATAAACAATACATCAAAATTTGTATCCGAAAGTGCTAAAAGATAGGTCTGAAGAGGATGAAAAAAGAATAAAATAAAATTGAATAAAATAAAATAAAATTGTTGAAATGCGAAAAAAACGTTTTACGATCTGAAAATGAAAAAACAATCATAAAAATTATTCACACTACTAAAAATGTAAATAATAAAAATAGGCAAAATAAGAATGAATAAAAAAATACCTATCATTAGGCCTATTTTCAAGACTTATCTGAATAATCTTTTCTAAACTGCAATTTTTATAACAACAAACGCCGCTAACAATTTAAAAACCAATACAATTTTGTAACAACAAAGATATAGAATAACCAAAAAGCGATCGAAAACCGAACAAGAGAACCATAAAAAGTCATCACATAAATTTCTCTTCAAATGTTATTTTATTACTATTTAGAAAAAAGAATTTATCGAAAACGTAATAACCTAATAATTACAATATTTACACTTACCCATCTGATGAATTACGTCTAATACTCTTCCAATATCAAAAAATTCGTTAATTTATTTATCATAATATTCAATTAGTTTAATATAAAAAAAGAAAAAAAAAATCGAATCTAAATGACCCACAACCTATAAAACTAAAATAAACAACTGCGTAATAATTCCATGTTCTAAACTTTATTCAACTGAATAAATAATTCTATTATCTAATTCTATAAATAATTCTATAAAAATCAAATATTTAGAAAAAAAATCTAGAAATGGAAAGGACTCCGAAATTTGCCGAATTATCCTTTCACAACTTCGTCATTTAAAGAAGATTGTCCTCCATACGCGCAGAATTTTTCAAATATCATTGAAGAAAACTGAATTAAAATATTTTCAATCAATCCAGGTGCAGATGGATTGGCTTTATTCATGAAAGCAATGTGTCCACCATGTTGGGTAATAGCTACCGCTACATTTTTATAATTAATTATATTATCGACTGGTATCGCTGAAATAACTAATACATATGAAAAACCTTTGCGCCACTATAAATAAAAATACGCAAACTGATGAAAATATAAATAAAAAGTGCTAATGTAAAAAATGACTTAAAAATGCCTTTTCTATTAAATAGCCTTCATTATTTCTATTTCTTCCGTTAAAATTAAAACAGTACATTTTAGCGGACTAAAACAATCGTCAGCCGCATTTAAACAAAGAGTTGGTATAGGAATTCGATCAATCTTCCGATCCATGGCAGCTTTATCATAATATTCATTCGCATTCTTATACTGAAAAGTTGGAGCAGTGAATGATTCGTCATATTCGCGAATAGTTTTTGCTGACATAACTCGATCCCAATCACAATATTTCTCAAACAAATATTTATATCTAAAATAAAATACGATGAAAATTTGAATTAAAAGAAAAAAAATGATTCATTTAGACTTATAAAACTGCATCAAAAATAAAAAACTGGAATCCGGGAAAATTTATATTTTAACTTTCGCTAATAATCTCTGATGGAAATTTAGTATATCCTTCAGCATCAGGCAGTATTCTGACCATTAAAAAACACAAGTATTTTCACGCTACTTTTTGATATTATTGCAATTATACTATTATACTTGTATTATATAATAATTATATTTGTTTTTTATGACTACAAAATTAATGATTTAAATGCAAAATTGGAAAAAATTCAAAATCAAACAGAATGTTTAAAAAAATTTAAAAATTCCACTATAGTCTATGGAATGAGCCAAAAATAGAAAAAAAAAACATTTGAAAAAGTGATATTGTCTGCATTTAGTCAAGAACGTTTTATTGTCATTAATATTCATTTAGTTTCATTTAAAAACAATGAAAATTGCAAATACCAGGCTAAAAAATAAAAATAAATGGAATACAAAATACATACGGTTTTACAACGGCTTTAAGGTTCTCCACAATTCGGGAATTGAAGATTAATCGAGGGAAGAATCGCTCAAGTGATGTTAGTGAATCATTTGGATTGAATGGGCTTGAAATACATAATGCTGCATTCAATCCAGATTCACTGCCAGAATTGCATTCGGATAAATAATTCCATAAAATAATCCTGAAATAATCCTTTAATATTTTACCGACTATGTGATGCTGGCGATTCACCTGTATTTCTATCGCTAAGAACTCCCTGGCATATCTATTTAGTCTGACAAACCAGCGAAGTGAGGGTAACAAATAATGGTGAGTGCTTTTAAAAAAAAATATTTCATCGTACCCTATTAAAAAGCAAAAAAAAAAAATATTTGAATACATGGATATTGGTAGAATTAACAAAATTTTGAATTATTCAAAAATGATAATAAAAATTCAATATAATAATAATAATAAAATAAATTTAAGAATTCACCCTCCCATTGAAAAACCGCAAGCGATCTTTGGAGCTTCTGGAAATCGCTGACAGATTAAACGCATAATATAATGAAGATCCGAAGTATAAGCTGCATTGTAAGTTCGAAAGGTCTAAAATTTTAACTTTTGATGATTTCAATTTTCAAAAAATTTCAAAAAATATTTATAAACAATGCAAAAGAACGGACTAACAATTTAAACGGACCATTCGCTTAAATATTTTAATCATTATTCATTGTTAGACAAAATAACAAAAAAAAAGTTACTATTAACTTAAGCTTAAAAAATTGAGCAAATTTAAAGATATTAAAATGAACAGTATAAATGGGACAGATAAAAATTTTAATAACGAAGGAAAATCTTTAAAATTAAAAAAATTTTATAATAGCAAACCTTTAGAGAAATCCCACCAAGACCTCGATTATTTATTACAACAGAACGATAACCTCGCCTCTGGCATTCAAGCACACAATGTGAAATATACGCTTCACGACTCGTTCCTAGAAATTTATTTTTCTATAAATTATATAAAACAATTCAGCTGGGAAGGAAAAATTAAGAAATGCAATGATCACCCGTTATGCCGGGCAAAAAAATAAGGATTGGAGCGGTATTTGATCCATTTTTAGGATTTAACCAATCTACTGCCGCTTGCCCAGAATCGTCAAACAATATAATTTCCCTGAAATTTTATTTTATTAATATCAATTATTAATAAATTTATGAAAGCTTTCAATGTTCCTTACATTATATTTGACGTAATTCGCGTGATGTATTCTCACTTCTAGAATCCGTCTTATTGATTTCTTCATTTCTTTATGATGAAAACCGCCAATTTAGCTGAATTTTCTGAAGATTATCAGTTGCAGTAAACAAAATCCTCCACATCAACGATTTGGAATTAAACTGGTGACTTTTCATTCCTTGAAATCTTCAATTAGGATTTTACACTTTTAAGATATTTTGGTTCATATAATATCTGAAATCACAGAGTGCAAGTGGATTTTCAGAGGCAAAAGCAAGAAACACCTCTAAGAATGTGAATACGATGTCACAAATCATTTCGGCATTTTGCATTTGGTACGAAAGTTAGGTTTTGCTCTTTTATTTACGCATCCTTTGCCAATCTCTATGCAATTTTTTCATTCACATTTATCTCAACAAATAATGCCTATGGTTCGCTACTATTTATGAATTATTGTGTACCTCCACTTTCATATTGGATGAAATTTGAATCCTCGCACCGCTGGACTGTCATTTCGGTGTGTAATCACCGTCAGTCAGTAATCGAAGGTGATCGAGCTTATTTATCCATATCAATATATTTCGAAATCTCCAGCGCAACTGGGAGAAACCAATGCATAGACGACCAGGTATGAGTGCGCTAATAAGAAGGATATCAGAGAGCAACCCAAACGGGATTTTTGTAAAATAATATGATTATTCTTTTTATTATTCTTTTTTTTCTATCATTAGTATAGTGATGCATCATCCTTATCCTTACCCTTACTGCGTCGAAAATGCAATGCGCATCCTCTGGATTTCTTTTCAGAAATAAATAACGGATGAACAGATGAAATTAAGGTTTACTGATGGCATCTTCATTTTTTCTGTGAAAATTCTGCCTAACTATTGAGCAATGGCACTTTATAAATAAGCTGGGTGCATAACAATCAGACATTACCATACCATGGATAAAAGGTAGGAAAATCGAGTGGATCATTACTGGAATGCTGGGAACCAAGAGTTCTATTAAACGTTAAAAAATCGGTGTGGTTCTGGTGAGCAACCTTTTATTGCCAAGTGAATTCTTTGGCAAAAACTTTTAATAACCAGCGTAGCAAACTTAACCGAAAATGTTAACTGCAATCAGATCTGAGAACTCAACAATTAGATGCTATGTTACACCACTTAAATCAAACAATTTACAAAAAAACAAACAGATTATGAAATAATTAGATGACATAGGTATATATAAAGAATTATAAGTAAAATTATAATAAAAACTGTCGAACAAACTTCAGCTTAGCGGATTTGGTTTAATCCTCATTGGAATCCTCTATGGATATTTCACCACATTCAATTTTTATTACAATTTATACTTTTTATATTATTTGTTTATCGCAAAATACTGCGAAAAAATGCAAAAAAAAACTTGTGAAAAAATAAACGTTGAAAATCTGTTAAAAAATTAAAATTATTAAATATTCACCGTTCAAATGCAATGAAAGGATTTTCGCGAAAAATCCGAACTATTGTTTGCATAAATCCAAACGGGCACCACCATGTCGGATAAAATATTTCATTTAGACAAGGTACATATGTTTTTAACGCAAGTTCAAAATTTGATCCTTTAGAGACAATTAATCGCGGACTCTGAAATCACTCAAAACGAAAGTTTCGCGAAATTTCCCTTCAAGATAATTTCCCCTTTGATGTAAAAGTTTTTTTACATAACTAGTTTTTTTCACTTTTTAGAATAAAATTAAGAACTGGCAGCGTTAGTTTAAGGGTGCATACTAACCATTTTACCTATTTAATTCATTCCATTCATGATAATTCTGCAAGAAATTTAAAAATTTTTTTTTGAATAAAATGACCAATCTTTGACCAATCTTTTATTACCTTCGATTACAGCACCGAAAATGGATATTTCATCAATTCATTAGAAAAATAGATATAAAAAGGAAAAAGCCAATCACAAATTCGTCATTGAACAAATTCTACAGCAATAATCAATTGATGAAATGCAAGATTAAGGTTTTAAATTATAAAATCCCTAATAAATAATAACAGATCATCAGAAAAACTTTTTCAACATCAAATTCAAAGAAGTTAAATCAAATAGACATGAATATGACACACTAAATTTAGAAGGGAAGTTGAGCAAAAAATAGTGACACCTGTTTCTATTCGATACTACCCAGATGTACAAGGATAATAGTAAGCATGAAACTATATTGCAACAAGTTTCTCATATATTAACATTTGCTAACTCTTTTATAAATCGTTCTCTGTGGATGATATTTGTTGTTGCAATAATTATCCTAAAATTATTATGTTGAGCCAATAAAGTCAAAGCAGCGATTTCTGCATACGTTACACCACCAATAAAATAAACCAAAATTGCTTTACGAATACGACTGTCTAATGGGCGATTTGCTGGCATATAAGAATTTTGATCACAAAAAACCGATTCACCGAAAGTTTTTTTCAATTCCGACATATTCCAACCATTATTAACAGTATCAGCAACAAGTTGACAAAGCGGGGGTGTAAATGCACCCGAAAAAACATATCGCATTTGGTCTGGATTTCTAAGATCGAGTGGCGGTTGATTTTTTACTGGCAAAAGATTCATTTGACGAGACAAAAACTGAAATGTTGGTCGCAAATTGGACGATGGCATAAATAGCTTTATAGACGATAATAAAGATGAGCCACGATCTACTAAAACGCCTCTAAGTGAAAGATAATGGAAAATTGGATGATATTCGTAACCATAGGCGTGAAGAAATTGCCTACGAAACGATAAGTAATATTTTGATGGAATACCATTCTGACAAACAGACCAAAGACATGCAAGAAGAAGAACTTGCCACTTGTTTTTTTGCTGGCACATCGTATCTTCAAGATAAGTCATTACTTCATTACAACTATATTCACCACTTACTAACGAATGTTCAAGATTTAATCGCTCTGATAATCCTTTAGAATTCTCAAGAAGAACTTCGCATGCACAAATATGCATTTCAAGAAGTTTATGTTGTTCCTTAAGCGATTTTAATTCATTTGAAACGAACTCTTTCATATCTTTCACCTGATCAAGACGAGAACCTTTATCATAACTTGCCTGTAGTGATTTTGCTTTAGCACTAAGAAATGGAAATACAGCGGTCATATGCATATTACGAATAACGGCAAATATAGCATCATTGTTATCAAGCGTTACTACTTTTAAAAGCTTACCATCATCACCACTTTTCAGTCGCTTTTCAACTTCTTCGCCAAATGTAACCTTACCGCAGTTTATATCAAACATGTCATGCAGTGTTGATTCATATGTGAGCCCAGTTAAAAGAACTGTTGTTAGGTCGAGATTTCTATCGAGAAGAAACAAATGACTAACGGGTTGATCTGGTGATGAACGAGGTTCACCTAATTCAATGAACATCTTCTTCATAACCAAATTAATATTAACACTATTTGTTCCAACACCATAAACAGTAGGAATTAAACCATATAATGACTGTAACTGCCAAAGTGATTTTGCTACACATCGTAAATGCGTAAAGGTTTGATCAACGAGAATCGAATATGCAAAATCCGGATGCTCTAAGCTAAACAAATGTGAATCAATTGATATTAGTGGCATATCGAGATCATAAATATCTATTAAACCAAAAACACCATTATGTTCAAATTCAATTTCGCAAAGATATAAGCGATTTGGTACAAAAATAACAGAATATTGATGCTGTGGTTCGGCAAGAATATGTTCTGAAATAAGCCGCGCAGATGCCGCTGATGGCCGTACAATATAAACACGTCGAAGTGAATGTTCACCCCAAAATGGTTGCGTAGACGATGAAAGTTGCTGAATATGAGCACAGTTATGTTGTTGCAGAAGAGACATTGAAGCAATTTTATCCAAAAACCGCATGAGCGTTGGATCCAATATAATATCTTTAACTTCAGGCATCATCTCCAACAAGTGAATTAACTGTCGCCTAGCCATTTGAGCCAAAAGACCAAAATCATCAAATTCTGCCATATTATGCGCTGATTTTCTGCAAATAGCGACGAGTAAAAACGTTCTTCTAGTTTACTAAAAATTTTCAAGCCTATGATCAATTGACTGAAGCAGAGGAAAAATGAAAAAAAGCAATTTAATGAAAAGAAAGACTAATGAAGAAGGGAAATAATAAATAGAAAAGCATAAATCAACTAAAAAATTATAAAAAATTTTGAAAAATATCCATGGAAAAATTGTAGAACCCAAGTTTCGGAATTCATGAAAAAACTATAAAAGCACCAGAAAACGAGAAATACCAAAAGAAATTGAAAATGATTAAAATAATTAATTCTAAAAATTCTTTAATTTCATTTTACATGTGCTATTTTTCTTGCTTTTTATAGATCACTTATCACATTAGCTTCGATCCACTACCTATTAGAAAAAGCCTTTTTCATTGTTTGGGATAGAAGCACAAAATATGTCTCGCATCACTCGGTTGCACCTTCTCATTTTTCCAGTTTTCATTATTATTATCAATGCTAAGCCTATAATTTCATTCTACTCAACCTAACAGTTAGTGGATAAGCTATGCCAAATACGAAATGAAAAATCAATTTCGCTTTAAGTATAATCAATTTATCGAAAATCCTCGCTTTCTTAGAAACATCACGAATTTTTTTTCTTCATTTTTATTTATAACTTTACCAAATAGAAAAATCACTTATCGGTATCACTTAACAATATCAGTTTTAAGAAAAAATTAGTTTACAAATTAGAAAAAGAAATTAAAAAAAAAAAAAGCGGCAGAAAATTAACCTTAGCCGAACGCCTCGAAAAAAGAAACAATGATAAAACGGCTATTGGAACGCAAATTAAGATAAAACTCATAATCAATTAAAAACTGCTCGCGATTATCGGAATTGTTGCAGAAATTTTTCACCGCGAAACTGTCCTGGAATTGGAAAAATTTCTGCGATGAAATATTTCGAAGCTCGTAGCTTTCAAAATAAAATTCTCAAAAAATCCAAAAAAAGAGATAGAAATTAAAACCTCTAAAAAATCAACCGATTAAAAAAAAATAAAATATTAAAAATTTAAAAAAAAGGAAAAACGAATGACACATCTACCCACCGTATCCATGTTTTCGTTCTAAGAATCATCGCACATTCAAATTTTAGTTTGAAAAATATGATGGAAAGAATTTTCCTCATTTTTTTTCTTCCGTTTACAATGAAAATATTTTAAATTGAATAAATGCGTTAATAAATTTACCAAATTTGATTCAATGGGCAATGACCAGTCGAATATCAAAGGAATTGTTTGCACCAAAAAATTTCGGTGTTAAACAACACAAAAAAACAACAACATAGCATTTGAGCCTTGGAAATGCCTTACTTTATGATAGGGCCAATACAGCCAACACAGCCAACACAGCCAATACAGCCAAGCCAGCCAAGCCAGCAATATTGCATACTATTCAGGAGAACCAATGCAACCAGCAAAGCCAGCGCAATCCCAACTTATCAACGTAAAGACGTCTTTTCTAGCGATCGCTTCAGCGTATACACGAAATGGCCATAAATTTCACGCATAAGAGGAAACGATTCAGCTAAACTTGTTTGCTGTTTTGGTTTAACTACTGCTGAACAGCGAGAGATAAAAAGGAATGCATTATAGCTCGAGGCGAATTTCTTCAGCTATGCTGGCTTCATTTCTTTTTTTGCCCAACGGCGAACGGCGAATTAGTTTCCGCTCAACAACAGCGTGAATTAATCGCCTTCGCTCATATGGTTTTACGAAATAATTAACCAATAAATGGCTTTACTGGCTGTCAGTACAGCAAGAAATAAAACTTTCACCTGAGGAATAATGAAAGCTTTCCACCTAACGAAAAAGTTTTTGCCAGAGGGTCCTTTTCAATTGCCAGAGGGTTCTCGAAACGATGCGAGCAATAACCATTCAACCATTCTGCCTCCTCAAAATTTCAATAACTATATTCCTTTTAACTGCACATACAATGAAGAGTTTCTTGAATTACTGTGAGCATACTGGTGCGTTCTTATGCGTTATCATATAGCCATTAGAGGAAGAAGAACCAAATAATGGTGCAAGTTTTAAGGTTTCATTGATGGACGATGCCCGCAACAGTCGCACCAAACGCGCTGTTGTAGGAGTTAAGGTCGGCACGGATAATGCCTACACCAAGATAATCAAGAAAATCACTAAGTTAGGACATGGAATTTTTATAATCTTCCTTAACGACTGGACTTTATTTAAATTAAATTAAGCAAAATCAATTAATAATTTTGATAACTTTTATTGTTTTCCTCATGAATTTAGGTTGTCCCAGTGGATAGATGAATGACAGAGATTGCATGTTATTTTGTTGTTTTTCTTGGAATCAGATTTTATCTCTCATTTCAGAATTCCAGGATAGCATTCCGCGTTTCATTTTCCGACTCTTATACTTTATACTGAATGGCATTTTGAGAAATTCGATCCGAATTCCAGTTCCTTAAATTAGTCGATTATTGAAACGATTTCGCAACTAATTTTTTAAATTATTCCATGAAAACCGAGAAGAAAAATATTTTGGAATGCGCAACAGAAAAGAAAAACTTTGAAATTTTCTGGATAATTCTGCCGAACCCTAGGAAAAAATATCTTTAAAACAAATTTTGTACTCAGTTGATTTCACCATTTTGTTCGACGCTGAAGAACATTTTTAAAAGGTTCCACTGTGATGAAATATTTATCTCTAAGTCTCTAAAGAAATTTTCAAGAAATTTTCAGTGCTTTCTTCAACCTTTCGTATAATTAAATTAGAATTTCTCCCTCGATCACATCCATCAGTGTTCTGGAAAAAGTTTCCATCGGTACATTGGAAATTTGGTAGTTCACTCTTATTTCATTTTATAGCAGCTCGAATAACGTTATTTTTTACTTTTACTTTTAGTATGGAAGTAGACAAATTTAAAACCTCAAAATTTCCATCATTCCATAGTCCAGAAGCCAGAAAATTTTTTCCTTACGAAAAGCCTCTATTTTCACCGATTTGATAAAATCTTTCAAGAAAATGATCTGAATTAATTAAAAATTAAACATACAAGTCAAATAATATTGAAATTTACGGTAGTTTCCGAGTTTTCCAGGTGAAATTCTAAACGTGTCTAAATAAAAGTATCCCCGCAGAATTTGTTTCAAATAGCTTATATATAACTTTAGTAAATTTTCAGCCCTATTTCTCTGCTATTTTGGCCTTTTATTAAAACAACTGTGCTCATGGACAATCATCCATCTCAAGCAATTTGGCAATTACCAATTATTGCCAATGTAAAATATTCAAGCATTTTTATAGTTAATAATTTGTTAATTGCTATTCAGTTTGCTGTATTTCGAATTACTCTGCCGAATTTCAAGCATTTCCCAACTACGTGAAAAATAAACAATTCCTTCAGTTTTCGTAATTTCTTACCTCAGAATCGTTTTCGAATAGATTATTAAGCAAAAACAGCAATGAAAATACAGTCGTTGTCGCATTTATATTGTTTTGTCTATAAATTTTAACTTTTCTTTTTTCTACTAAATTCCTGAATCCCTTTCAATATTCCAAATTTCTCATATTTATTTCAACTTTCCCCAATTCCTCCAATTTTATACTTTTAACAATTATTCTATAGATTTCACAAATTCTCCTTTCTGTTTCCTCCAACATTCTTAATTCTTCAAATTTTGCAAAATTTTCTACAATTCGTATTGCTCTCTTCATAAATGATACAATTTTTTCTCACTTATTTCGCTCGCAATTACGCAAATATGTCTTTATAGCGCATTAAATACATTAAATATATTAAGTATTGCTACTTATGATAACGTTGCATTATCACATTATTGAACAGCAAACCGATTCGGTACTCTTTTTTTGACTGAACTTGTCATAAAAGAAAATGCACCATATAAGAGATAACAAGAATGAAGTTTGTGCTTGCCTCAGTGATTTTTGCGCTCAAACATGTGCAAAAGGTTAATGAGATAAGGCCGAATTAGAGGTTATTGAACACATTATTTAAAGGATTATGTATATGAGTAGAATTATTATTACCTGTGCTACAACCACGAGTAAGCGAACTACGATTTTTTAACGATTGCGTTGATAATAGAGTTGCCCGATTTTATGTTCAATAATAGTGGTGTAATTGCATAACTTTGCAAATAGAACTACGATCGAACTATGGTTAAATGACAAAAAAAAAAGATATAACGAAAAATCAAAGATATTAAATTTTTCGTTACAACTTTTAATATTCTTCAATATTTTTCTTCCAATAGCATATTTTATTTTGAGTAGTTATTCTGGTTCTGAAATTACGCAAGATAACTACATTTTCTCATTACCACGAAATATCTAATGACAGATTTATTTTATTTCTGTCTAACGACAGTAATCGAAATATTTTCGAAAAGAATCCAATTTTCTGCAAAAAATGTTGAAATGTAACACAGATTATATTGGATTATAGCTATTTTATAAGTAAAACAAAAAAGAAATTTTGCCAACAAAATTATGCCAACAAAAAAGAAATTTTCTTCCATTGTATAATGAGTCAATTGAATTATAACATTAATTAAAAATAAAATCCACTTCAACCAAAAAGCGCATAAGAACTTGGTTGGAGTTGTAGACGACATATTCATTGTATATTAATGAACAACCCTTCTCTTTATTTGCAGTTAATTCAATTGGTTTACCGCACGGTACAATACATCCATCTTCGCTGCAATTTTTAAATAAGATTATTTCTTTGTCATAAGAATAACCAAAAATGAACTAAATAATTAAAAAGACAAGGATTAAAAAATTTTTAAACTCTAATAGGAAATTATATGCAGCATTTCTTAAGGGCAGAATGGTTCACTGGGATGTTGATCAGTTTGGAGCGCTGATGTTTAGGTTCTACGCCCAGCAGAATCCAATCTTACTGTTTTATAAAAATCTGGGTAATGGTGACGACTCGCCTGCACTTGCATCACCAACTGGCCAATCTCTGGCCAATTCACTCCCTTTATCCAGCCCAATAAGCCAGTGGAATAAAGCAATGATGAGAGCTCTTAGAAAAAAAAGTAAAGGCGAATTAATACGTACAAAATCTGGTTCTCTTGAGGATTAGGCCCCATGCTTCCCAGGCCTTTGGTACTATGCTTTCCCTCTTTCAACTTGTCGGCATCAGAGTCAGCCTGTAAAAATTCTTCACATTCCCCAAGTGCAACTTCAGCAAGAAGAAGAAGGCCAGGTTTTGTTGGTTGCGGGAAGCAATAATTTGCCGATTTGCTAGATATTTCGGCAAAATATATTCCTTTTCCGAACATATAACCAGTCTGTAAAATTGAAATACATAATAACGCAAGAATGAAAATGAGAACTAAATTAAACAAACTGATTTTTTTATTGACGGACAAAATCAAAAAAAAATAAAACAAAAAAAGGACAAAAACATACGACAGGCGCTTCTGGTGGTGCTACGCGCAAGCCTTGTGAAAGTATACCGTACCAGTTAGTTAACCGGGAACCATGCCATAATAACATCCTGAAACGCAAGAACAAAAGAAGTCGCACGTCCATTTAAAATAAAGTTGGTTGATTTACTATTTTTCAACATTTTTCAACATGGAAAATAGAATTAGAATTACCTATTACCAATATCTTTGCGGAATTTTGAACGCTCTTCACTTTTATTGATTTCGAATAAATTTCGTACAGACATGCGATAATGATTATGCGTATTTGCATGAGTATTATGGAGGTAATTTTCAATAAGCTGGAAAAGTTATAAACTTTACAGATTACAAATTACACAAATGCAACAAAATAATTAAAATAGCATTAAAATATAATTAAATAATTAAATTAAATTAAATAAAACAATTAATTCTATTAAGTAGTTCAATTCTGCTGTTGTTCCGAACAGCCGATGCTGAGGTCTTATTCCTGTATTAAACTTATCTTTGGAAAAATCTGGACTTGTGACCCTGCATTTCGACTCACTGGCAAAAATATACCCGATCCGAGAAGCCAGAGAAATAAGGGTCCCAAATAAGCGTTGGCAGAAAAAAAACAGCAGTTAATATAGTCCACACCACAATAAAAAGCAGGCTGTATTTAATTCAAGTTATATCGCACACATCACTTTTAACCAACATTCAAACTTAACACGTTGAAAGACAAATATACAACACTTACCACATAACGCGAATCAGACATATCAACAACTGCGATAGAACAATGCATACTGATATATTGGTGGTCAAGGGGGTGACACTTTATATTATCACCTTTTTTGATTGTTTTGATTGCAATCTCAATTTTAGATAAAGCATCTAACAGTGACAATTCAATTTTGAGCTGTTTTATAGTTTTAATCAACGTAGGCTGCTTCATGCTGGAAATTATAGTTGTTTTTCTTCAACCAAAAAATAATATTAAAATAAAACTTATAACTACAATCAATTATATTGCTAAAAATTCCTATGAACAAATAACTACCAAACCAAAAAAGAGAATAAATAGAAAAAACAATCGAAGAGAACAGAACGGCACAATTGATTGTTCCCATTTCGAAACCGGTGTCCTATTCTAGGCACAAACCTATCTTTCAAAAACCCAGATGATGTTAGGGACTCAACTAATTGTGATTCAACTTGACTTTTATCGCCAAATCCTTGGCAAAAATGGTTCATTAGATAAACCAGCCAGCGAAGCAAGCTTAAACAGATGGTCAAATGAGTACTCTTGGAAAAAAACAAAATAAATGAACCCAAAAAAATGAGGAATTTTTGTGTAGTAATCGTCTATTGCTTTCATAAATCCTGATGAGAAATTTTTTTTCTTTATAAAATTCTCGATGTTTTTTAAGGCACTATACCCAGCAATTATTTGTTCCTCTGTCACTTTCCCTAAAAATTATCAGACTTTATGAGTTATATTGATCATTTACATATATAAAACTATTTATTTATAAAGTACCAATAAAGCTGCTAATTTTACTGAGAAAATTAACAGAAAGAATAAAATTTATATTAAAATTGTACATACCTAAAGGCGCCTTAGAAGAATCAAATTCCAGTTCCATAACCGTTTCTTCCATAGCGCGAATGTCACAAATTAATTTCAAAAGCGTTTGTAATGGTTGACTTAACGTACATTCATAAATCTCCACATGTTTTTCATCAGCTTTCTCTTCACTTTTTTGTTTGCCAATGATTTTCGAATAATCACTCTATAATCATTCTAAACAATCAAACTACCAACTTTAAGATTTTACAAAAGAAATAATAGAAAAAAATTAAATAATCATCGTTGAAAGTGGTTTAAGTATATGTCAAAATATTGTGAAGAACGATAAAAGAGAAAAAAAATTTAAAACCGCTAAATAATCGTATTTGCCAGGCTGTTTAACAAATGAACGGCGAAGACTCCATTCTACCAACGTCTTGTCAAAAAACTTCTGGCAAAATAGTTTCTTGGCGTGATCCAAATTGGTACCACAACATTCAAGCATATTTTGGCCCTTCGAAGATAAAAAAATTCAATCTTCTAATACCATAAAAAAAATCCAAAAAATATGTGCAAATCCATTGACTGAGATAAATATTTAAAAGATGGAATAAAAATTTAGAAAAATTTAGATTTTACCTTATATCCAACTCGCCCCCATCTGAACCAGACTGAATAT
Organism: Dracunculus medinensis; assembly: GCA_900625125.1. Lineage (NCBI taxonomy): Eukaryota > Metazoa > Nematoda > Chromadorea > Rhabditida > Dracunculidae > Dracunculus > Dracunculus medinensis. Next base: position 248,050 of record UYYG01001157.1, on the reverse strand, counting down.
ATTTTCGCATTATCATCTTCTAACAATTGAAGTATATAGTACTTATTGCTATTCTTCTTAATGTTGGTCTGAAATCAAGTGAATAAATTTATTTTAAAAAAAATTTCATCATTCATTATTTCATTCGTAACACCAGAATTCACAATTATAGAATAAAAATGAAGTATATGAACAATAAAAGCAAACGAAAAAATGCGAAATCAAGATTTAAAAAAATCTGAACTAATAAAGAAACGAGCCTGGTTAAGCAGAGCATCATAAACATCTTCTCCTTCAGTATATACATGCGCAACGCCTAATTTTTTCGTACATTCTGAGTCGACTGGTGCAGAACCTTTTAAAATTAATTTTCTCATCTGGTTTTTGGTTTCTGATGATACCTGAATAATTTTAATGATAAATAATGCAACACAATAAGGTAATTTTATATAAGATTAATCTCGAGAATACATGGCAAAGCCCATGTTGATTTATGAAATCTCGATTCACTTCTGAAATTAAAACCAAGGTGATAACGAATTTTTCTCTGCATATACGTTTCTGCTCAAAGGAGAAAACTCAAGCTAATGAAACCAGCTAAACCAGAAATGGTGTGGAGGTATCAGAATAAAGTTTAGAAAAATATAAAAATATATATACGTTTGGCTCTTCCACTTCATCACACAAATCGGCTGAATTCTTGAGTCCATTATCTTTATGGTTTGTCTTTACGGTTTTTGTGTTCTTAGATGATCCATTTTTAACGCGATTTCTTTTTTCTAATCTTTTATTTTCATTCTCAATATCTTTTTTTTCAATACTCATTTCTCTCGTTTTCTCATTATTTGCTCGTTTTTTTTCCTCTTCCTGCTTCTTTAATTTTTTCGATTTCCTGTTCATTTTGTGCACATTTTCTTCCTTCTGGGGACGTTTCCTCAAAAGTCGAGTTTGGCTAGCACTTGGAGCTGGTTTGGCACATACTGCAGATTCCGCGTTCGAATTTTCCCGACGAAGCTAAAAAGTGTTGAATAAAATAAAAATTTTAAGGAACAAAACATATAGCCAGTAAGAGATAAGTATCAAGAAAACGAATCAAGAAATACAAATCTCTATGAAATCTTTCAACTTCAAGAAAACAAAAATATAATCAAATATGGCCTTAAAAGAAGTAATATTTTCGCAGAATGTCGTTCACTTGCCTTATAACTGCAGTTTTCATCGTTATTTTTAATTGTAAATTCCTCAAGATTGACTTCATACTTGGTTTCACCAATCATTATTTCAGTCTTTGTTAAACCACTGTTATAACATTCTTCGAGCTTTTTTGCTGCATTTTTGTTCATAGACTGCCATCGTCGTTTGATTCCCAAATATTCCCATACATAAGCATTACCAGAAAATATATCATATTTTCAAATCATAGAACAATCTATAGTTAGAATTAATGGAAATTTATAATTATTTACTACAAAAAAAATAACAAACACGTTTAGAAGCAATGATACCTTTTATGCTTTTAACGGCACATCTAACTGATCGTACATAACCACTATTCATATTTCTTTGCTCCATTTTTAAAAGATTCACTTGCAAATGAGATTCTTCACAGTCAAATTCAACTAATCCAGTATCCGATGATGAACTGCAAAAAAAAAAACGATTATCTATTATCTTTGAATCAAATTGAATTAATTTGAAATTAAATAAATTATCAGTGAAAGAATTCACAATAATGCTAAGAATGGTGTGATAAATCGAGACCAGCACGTCAGTTTTAAATTCAATTTTAGGTTTATTTACACGACAGAGACGAAAAGAAACAAATCTCTGGCAAGTGACGAAAACCTGCGGTAAATTTACAGGAAACTTGGGAAATGCTAAATTTGGTATATGTAAAGAGGAATGAAGTTTTACTGCTGCAAAAACAGAAATTTTAAAAAAATAATGGAATGAAAGCTAAATTAAAAAATGCATTTGCAAATAACATAAAAGTTTAAAAAATGAAAAAGAATGAAATGATTTAATAAAAATAACCAAAGAAAAAAGGTTCACTTGATTTTTTCGATAATAGATTCCTCATATCTTATCCATCGACCTTTACATAGTTCATATTCCCAAAGAATAGCGATACCATTCTCATCGGTGGAACTCGATTCCATATCTAAATTCCTTCCTTATTAATCCATCCTTTCTTTATTTTCCCCATCATTTCCCACAACGGTGTTGCTTATAACAGTGGTACTTATGATACTAAAAAATAGGTAAATCCTTGTCAGAACTTCTCCTACATTTCGCACGAGAATAACTGATTTTCTTTTGGAAGACACCCCATCACTTCTGGCTTGGCTCGCTCTTCTGGCTCGTGGAACCGGACAGATTCTGCCAGGTAGTCACTCGGCGACAGAAACACAAGTGGATCCCCAAGCAGCGGCTTTCCTTTCCTGCCGGGCTCAGCGCTCCGAGGCAACAACAAAAAATGCGCAAAAATCACCATCAAATAACCACACTGTAAAAAGAAATTTAAACCATCGAAAAATTCTTAGATCGACCGCAAAATAGCGATCCGAAAATGAGCGGGAAATTTAAACACTATTTTTTGACTCATATTTGAAAATCATTAATATAAGCTATTCGATCGGTCTGTTTCTAGGGTTTTCGAAGTGCGAAAAAGCTTTAAGACAACTCTGTTCACATTAGAATTGAAAAAAACCACTTATCTTCGGCCGTTTCGGTATTTTTTGATGCTAAATGTCTCTCATATGATGAAGAAAAGTCTCGCATTATGCAAGCCGAATTTCGTTTTCCGACAGTTATTTTTGTTTCGACGCGAAACGGCGAAAGCTAAAAGGCTACTTTTAGAGGAAATGACTTCAAGCTGATTGTCTTCGCAGTTGTTGAGGAGATGTTTCATCTTTTCCAATCATACTTATTCAATGAATGGCTCCATTCCCACTCATTAATTTTTAGACTAATTCCTCCTTTTTTTCCCATTCTTCCAATTTTTCCATTCGTTAATGCGAAATTGAAAAATTTCGTCGACAAGGACTTTTGTAGAAAGTACGCTAATCGGGTGACGAAAGCTCTTGCGATATGGCATTGGAAATGGAGACGGCGGCTTTAGATGGCTGACGGATTAGGCGATAATAGGAAACTATTACATTTTCTTCATAAGGCAACTATACCTCAAGGGACAATCAGCGAAACGGTACGGGCTAACAATGGTGTTCCTCCTATTAAGAATATTAAGGATTGCCTCATAAGATGGAAAGAATAGTTTGAGGCCAAACTTAACCAAGATATGCCATCTAAAATCCTGGTCATAGCTAATTCGTTCATTGTGCAACCCCAACAAAAGAAGAAATAATCTTCACAGTTCCTAAGCTCCGAGCATCTCAAATGCTATTCAACGCGTTTTCAATGCGTTTTATGGTAGGGAAGAAGAAAATACCAGATGACTGGAGCAAAGCAATTCTAATTCCCAAGAAAGGTGACACATTGCGACAATTATCGAGAAATCAACCTGCTAGACATCTCTGGGAAAATTTTTGCTTCTCTGCTACTCAACAGACTTATAGAAGTACAGGATATCAGGATCGCCCTAAGCTGGATTCAGACTGGAACGCGGTTATGCTGACCAGATATTCACATAAAAAAAGTGTTGGAACATCGCATTAAATATCAGCAACCTACTGCCACTGTCGACTTTACAGCCTTCAATTCAATTGATAGAATGGCACTTTGGAGGATGATGGAATGTGAGGGTGCTAAAAGATTATTCGCGTTTTATCAGCGGCACAGGTCTGTATCGGAAATTGACAGATCCTCTTGAAATAAGAAATTTTATTCATAGTTGCATGCTTTTTTTTACAATATTCAACCATGCAATAAAACGAACAATGGACATCATTTGCGATAAAACGAATAATAGAAATTATTTTAGGTATCTTCGATATTTGCATTCGAGAGGTGCAAATCAGTCCTGAGCATAACATCATAGACCTTGAATAATGTATTCATTTTTGCTGAATTATGATATCCAAATAATGCTAAACAAAATTTCAACGACTACAAGAATCTCAGGAACTAGAATCTTTTCATTTTCTATAGAAGAAGCTGATAAGATACCTATTCTACCCATTCATTGTCTGCCGAAGTAGTACCTGATTTTAGATATCTTCTCTAATTCCACTCTAATCCTAAAGGGGAAGAAAAAGACGAAGTTACAACCTGGATGACAATAGCTGGAATTCTTTTTTTCAACGAAGCCTTTGTGGAACTATAACGAAATTATTATAAACAAAGAAAATCCATGTCTATACAGCTATTCGCTAAATTTGTTTATTCGCTAAATCTTGCTATATGGTTGCAAACATGGCTAGTGAGAGTGGAAGATTTTAAGAAGCTATTTTCCTTTGACCACTCATATCCACTTTATATTTTGCGGGTCCGCCGAGCGGATAAAATCTGGTGTGATTGCATCTGCCTTCGCTCAAATACCATTTGCATTAATAGTACAATCACAGAAATCATAGAGCACGTTGGCCATCACGTCAAAGCCAAATGTGCCAGTCAAAACCTAGAGAGAGGAAAGAAAAAAATTTTGAACATATTGAATATTTTAAATATATTTTATAGGATAGGACCAGCAATATATGGACTTAGATGATGTGAAAAGGAATGCGCTTCTATTACAGTCAACGATACAGCATCAGATCATACAGCTTAGAAACATTTTACCCTAATAGTCAACGATCAGCCTAACCAGTAATGATGAGAAATCTATTAGAGGAATCTACTTCGTGCACTTAATCTGATAACTTAAATTTATGCAAATTTTGTTCGGAAATTCTCAAAATCTAGGAAAAATTAAAAAAAAAATAAAGAACGAATCAAAACGAATGGAATCGACTTTGCTCCTAAGCAAATCACATCTCGACCATTCTTCAATTAATTACAATCACCGTTAATCAACACCATTAATTAAGCAAATAGATTTTTCACCATAGCAGACATTTCTGACACCGCAAAAAGTTAAATTACGATATCATTTCAGTTGGAATTTTTCTAATTCTAATTATGGCAATATGGTTGCGATAAATTTTGGTTCTTTTTGTGCTCCTTCTTTGTCCCATTAATTGATTATTATTCAAACGATACGCTCAAAAGAAATTAAAGCATTTTATTAAATCCTATAAAAGAAAAAATTACGAAGAAAAAATTACACAAATCCTATAAAGCGATTAAATAACAAAAAGATTGAAACTTAGAAATACTTCGAAAAAAATTGCTTAATAGAAATAAAGAGAAAATTTCCTTGTTTGCAACAATTTTTTAATAACAGAAAAAGGATTAGTTGCTAAAAATTATTTTTAAAAAATTATTTAGGCAATAATTTCTGCAATTTATAATTTTAAATTAATTTTGAAATGATTTCCTTCATCAGTGATTTCATACAAATTTGAAATTATTGTTAATCGATTTAAACTGTTAAAAAATGTTACTAAAAATTCACCAATAAAAAGGTACATAAATTCTAAAATATGCAATCTTTAAAAGAGATATGTCCTCATGTAAATTGATGTGGATAGATTCTTTGTCCAGTTAAGCATGAAAATTGCGAGTTTTGAGGGAGAAAAGGATGATATTGGTTCACATTTGGAGAATTGGCTTGATTCGAGTTAATATTATTTAGGTTCCATAATGCTGAGCCGGAAAAATTGCCATTTAAATCGGAATTCGAATTGTTCTGATGAGTTCCATTGAAGTTTGCATTCTAAAAATTTGTTATTTTTCTTCTTCGTTTCAAATTTTTATTAAATTATATTTACTAGAATTATATTATATTTGCAATTATCTTTATTTCTTTCTTTACAAATAATTTTTAAAATTTTTCATTTAATATTTAAAATATCAAAAATCGGGAAAATACTAACGAATTGTGCCACCCGATTCTGTGGATTTATTGGTGGTATTTCATTTACAACTGGTTGCTGATTAATAAACATTGTCAAATGTTCAACAAGATTCCTTGGGAAAACAAGATTGGGTGCCTGCACTTCATGTGGGCCATGGGCAAACCTGTAAAGCTTTAGTCAACTATAATTGAGTTTGAAAGTTTATCAGGCCTTTTAAGGTGTTTGGAATGAGATGTACATACTTTAGCTTAAACAAGTTTGCATGACAGTTTTTTTATAATTTATTTCAGTCATTTTTCCAATAAGCGTTTTTACCTACTATGACTATCCTTTTAAATAAGACATCGGGTCTAAATCTCCTCCTATTTACAAAAAATAATGGTGCGACGAGCAAAAGAATTCATCCTTACCAACAGGCATTTCCAAAACGACAAGGTATTCCTACCAACCAGTATCGACATAATGCGGTTTTATACAGTCTTGGATTCCGTGGTTTATATTGCATCTAAATTATATAACTGAATATACTGTAAAAGAAATCAAATTCTAATTGTTCATATCTAATAGTAATCCTTATAATCCTTATAAAATCGTGATATTTTGAAAATTTTCGCCTAAAGTAAATACAATTTGAGTGAGTTGTGAATATTTTGAGTGAATTTGAGAATTTGAGTAAAATCTCGTTCTAATTTAAGTGATTTTTTCTTGTCTTCTTCCGATAATTATAGGTTAGGCTGGCTCCGCAAGGATAAGACTTCTCCAGGATATTCAGTCAGATGCTATCGTTGACAGTAATAGAATAGAAGTCATTCTTTTTTCCATCGTCTAATTTCATATAAAGTGCCGTTCTTTCAATTAAATCGAAGATAGCTGCAAAATCGATGAAACATGATGGTGTTGCTGATATTTTGAGCGATATATTCCAGCACTCTTTTGAGCATGAATATCTGGTCAATACAACAGCGCCCAGTCCAAATCCAGCATATCTCTTTTACTGCTATAAGTCTATTCAGAGAGAAGAGAAATTCTCCTGGATGTGTCCAAGACTGCTGATTGCTCAGTAATTTTCATAATATATCCTGTTGGGAGCAGATTTGCTTTGTTCCATTCATCTGGTATTATTTCATTGTTCCATAGCAGAGATTACATTTGTTGAAGATATGAAGGAGGATGGACAACATTTGAGATAATCTTCCCTAGGAATTTCATTGGCCTTAAGTTTCTGGATGATCTAGATAACGGAGATTATTTTCTCCGTCAGATGTTCGCAGTTGGCTCGACGAGCGAATCAGCTATTTCCAAGGCAACAGATGGGTTAAGTTTGGTCTCAAATTTAAGTGTGATTCTTTTCTAAATCTAGGTTGATAAATCTCTTAGAAATACTTGGATAACCTGATGCAATAACAAAATAAATTTGCGAAGCTCATTTTCAGTAAAAATTGATAAATCTGGCATTCCAGATATTGGATGTGACGGCGCTCGCTGCCAACTACAATTATAGTTATTCTGCCAACCAGCAGTACCAGCGCTGAAACTGACAATAATCTAAATTAATATGGTAATGCTAAGGAAGATCAATCATATGTACATGCATTCAAAAATCGATGCGAAGAGCCTTAAGTTATAAAAATTGTATCAATAAAAATCAAATTCTTCTATACCCATTAAAAGCTGTTAACTTCCTATTAGAAATCTCCTTCAACCACTCTTTTTCAAATGGAATCTCCTTAAACCTCCTCATTCATTTCACATCAACCATTTTGTTTAGAATAGAGCAGTGGAGGACCCATAATTTCTTAAAAAAAAAACTTACTATGCATGCTGGTCACCAATTGAATTCGCTGAGTTTCTTTGCATATTCTAAAATAAAAGAAACAATAAAAATAAATAAAACAATAAATAAATGAAAAGAATAAAATAATAGACTTCATATACAACTCGAATCGAAAAAACGAATGTTTTATAAAGGAAATGGCCACAGTAGCAGAGCACTACTACTGCACATGTAAGGGCAGCAGCATTCCCAGGCCCTTGACGGTCCATAAGAGGATTGATTGGCTAAATATTGCCAAATTTCAGCCTACGCTTCATTCATTACAAGCCGACCTTTCACTTGAAAGCAAAATAAAATTAAACGATTTTTATTCTTTTTCACTTAACCCGTATACTTCAGTTGTCATTCATTAATTGCATGCCAAATTAATACTATCATACCATCGTTTTTATCAGTTCTAATTTCACATTTTTATTTCATCATTTCTTATTCAAAAAGCATTTTATGGAATATGTGACAGTTGCAGGAGTGGTAAATAGAAAAGAAAGGAGAGGACAACAGATCAGTTGGGTTGCTAATCAGATTAGCGCTCGAACTTCAAAGTTTTCTCTCAAACAGGAGTATACTTGACAAAAAGTCCAAGTCGTATTCGGAATTTATTATAATTCTGTACCTGAAGTGACTCTCGGAGGAAAGTGATCATCGCTTGGGATGTGGGGAGAGGGGAGGGAGTGGTTAGCTAATTTGAAATAAACCGCAATTTATGTTGTAACAGAAAAGAGTAAAACGGTTAAGGAAATATGAATAAGTGAAAGATTAGTAAAAATAATAAAAAACTATAAAATAATAGCTGATAATAGAACATAAAAATCTTCATTAATGTAAGTAAAATGGTAATAATAAAAGAGATAGGCGAGCATGAAATTGAGAAGAAATCAACAATATATATATACCGTTCGAAGATTTTTTCATAGTACTTATCAGCATTTTATTACCAAAACATCGGTGATAACGAAGATGTGCATATAAATCCGATTGGAAATGTTCAATTCTTCTAAGAGAGGACAACTTAAACTAATACAAATGAATATTAGTAGGAAATTTAGAGAAGAAGAAATGATTGGACACAATAGTAGCAATATTCGCATTCCCACCGAATCATTAGAACAATTAAAATATAATTTGCTTGTAGATAATCAATTTAGAAATGCAACTATAAAATGAAATGAATTCTTTACATTGCTAAATTACGTTGATTTATTAATTATTTAATATTTTTATACAATAGTAATAAGTTTATTGTAACGAAAAATTTAGGAAAAAAAAAGAAAAAGCAATCTTTTCAATTGAAATTCTTTGTAAGGAAATTCGTAGAATTGCAGCTATTTTTAAAAATCATGGACAATAATACAAAAATAATATACTTAATAATACTTAGGTAATAATATTGTTGGGAACAGAATGGCTCAATAGGCGCCTATGATGAGGTTTTGTTCCTCGCAGGAAAAAGCCTATCCAAAAATCCGGGCAACTCATCTATACTTCTACCGCCAAGGGATTCCCTGGCATATTCATTGCGATAAGCCAATAAAGAAAGTAACGGTAACGACTCTTAAAAAAAAGGAAAGATAATATTAGTATTGAGAAAAATATTAGTACTAATACAGAAGGCAGCATAGTTGCTCAGAATATCGACTTCAGTGTCAAAACTCGGATTACTTCCGTTAAAAAAGAGCCAAATGCTGGGGTCAAATTGTTGACCCCTTCGTAACTCCGTTGCCAAGTGACAAAAATTTCTTGCTGCGCTAACAGAGGGTAGAGTTCAGAATTCGATGAGCCCGACTTAATCAGAAATTACGCGTGCTAAAACTTTTTTTCTTCGCTGTTATTGACCCTCATTAATTTGCTTCCATCTACAAATGTCCCGCACATTTGCCTTCAAATTTTCGTAATTTTAAATTATTTATTTAAAATCTTTTTTTTTTATTCATTTCTCGACATTTATTATTTTCTTACAAATTTCTCCATTTAATTTTTTCATTCTAAATGAGAATTAAAAAATTAAAGCGATAAGAAAGAGGAAAATAGGTTCTCATGCATTATCCTCATGCATCGATGGTAATAAAAGAATAATTTTCACCGTTCAATCTAAGAAATTTTGTTGGATTTTGAGAAATTCTTACACCTTAAAACTCTCCAAAAATATTAATAATTATTTGTAAATTAATACTAATAAATGAAAAGCGCCACACAAGACCGTTCCACAGGTGAGGAAATTCTGCTATGAAGGCTAAGATAATAAAATTTTCTCCAAAGAATTGCTTATATACCGTAGTAATGCACTACTTGTAAGTATCGTCTATTCGCTTCTTTGATCACCTCATTTTTCGTTTTCTTTCTTCTTCCTCCTCTATTCTTTCTTTTCGATCTTTCAAATATTCCTCTTTATCAATGGTACTCTCTTGCCAATAAGGTTTATTAAAATTTTCAAGTATTTTTATTAAATATCTTATTTTGTCTCTCTCTGATTATTGATATTTGAGATTTGACCCTTCCAGCCAATAGAATTTTATGAGTATAAGAATCTTTTCACTAACAAATGGGTAAAAATAAATCGGTTGACACCGCCAAGCATTTCAGGTTGCAGTTGCACCACTGTTCGCCGTTCTGTTAATACGACGAGAAATTTTCGTCAGATCGCTTGAAAAAGTTCCTCGGCACCATTTTTTAAATAGCAACGGATTTCGCCTTTCAACGAACAAAAATTATTTCACTTGTAAGTATCGAAAATGAAATTTACATTGCAGAAGCCGAGCATTTTCTTGGCTGAGAAGTTATTTTTTTGATCAAAATGAAAGAAAAACAAAATTTCTTAAATATGCATTCACTATAAAATTTTAGAAAATAAAAAAAAATGAAATTCTTCTATAAAAAATTTCTATAAAAAATATAAAATAAAATAAAAAATAAAAATATCTTCTATAAAATTAGAAATAAATAAAAATTAAAAATTTTAATAAAAATTGCGAAATATTATTTGTTCTTTCCAATTTATAAAATTATTCATTCCAAAAAAGCTCTCCTTTTCTTGACTGCATTCAGGATTTAGCAAGAAAATTCCTAAATAGAAATAATCAAAAATCAGTTCTATTTGGGCTAAACTTTCAGGGTCAAATGCATATGACCAAAGCCAACCAATTATTGTGTTGAGTAAGAATATATAATAAGTCCGTTCTCATTTTCTATTCAAATTTAATCTTCAAATTTAATCATTTTTTTCGCAAATATTAATTTGCAAATGTTGATTCATCAAAATTCGTTTATTAAACTATTGTAGAGGTCAGTGAAGTTGATTTGATAAAACAGCTTTGATAAGAAATATAATATGGCTGTATTTGCTTCGTCTGGATTATTTCAAACATTATCACTTCACTGGTAGCAGAATTTAGCCGAGCATTAAAAAACCGGATGGGAATGAGGGTTGTTTCACCAGCATTTATAGCCATAAGTGGCCTTTTGACAAAATTATCTTATCGTAGAACCAACTTAACTAGAAAACTAACGAGTGCCGAAGTTCGTTTTATTTAATAGCCATTCCCAGGTTTATGAACGGAAGGCATAATGTTGGCAAATAACACATATTTCAACATTGAATTTTTTAAATTATTTTAAAAATATTAAATGTTTGTTGTTGAATTTTATCTATGGTCACATCGTGGTTTTTAATTTTTAAAATAATTGCAGTAAAATTTAGAATTTATGATAAAAGATTGAATTTTATTTTTGTACAATTTGCCACAAGCAAATATTTCCCGTTTAAAAGTTTAATGAACTGTTCACAAGAGATTCAAAAGTATCGCCACTTAATGGTTTGCTAGCTGGTAAAATGGTCATTGGCAGACGATTGTCGTATAATGCTGGTGACTGCAGAAGAATTAAGAGGGTACCAAAGAAATTCACAGCACTGAAGAGAATTAACATCATGCGATCGAGGACCATTGCAATATAGGACCAATCTTCGGAAATCTATAACTTTACCACTTTGAAATTTTAACCTTAGCATTTCAATGATCGAAAGAAAAACCATATCATCTTATATTATATAAATATATAAATATTCATATAAATATATAAAAAGCACAGATTCAGCTTGAATGCGACTAAATGCAAAATTTTTTCGCTCAAAAAGGGAAATACGGCCTATATACATTATAAGTTCTTCGTTTACGCTTACCTGCTTAGGCTATTTTAAGTAATAAAAAAATGTTACTCGATCCTCTTTTTTCATTGCTCGAAAATGATCTGATATAAATGAAACATTATCAATCATTCGTCGGATCAAATCCGGATGCATTCCGCGAAGTTGAGCAAGCTGAGAAAGCCGTATTTCTCCGTCAACTGTTTGTGCAATGGATAAAAAATATGGGCTTGCACGGCGGGATTCCGGAGCTCGGGAACCTAAATTTTGAATATTGAAAATCATAAAAAAATGATTTACACAAAATATGAACAATAAACAAAATGAATTTGTGGAAATGAAATATTATCATTAAAAAATCTTTTAAGTGCTATTTCTTGCCGTTCTAAAATTCATATTTGATCAATTAATCTATACAAATTTTATAAAAACCTGGATTAAAAAACTATTTCTTTAAGATATGGGGCACCAAAAGAAAAATAATGTATTTGCAATATACATATACCTGAAAAGCTACTACCATCTTCGGATGGAAGGTCTTCATCAGGTGGCTTAATAAACAAATATTTAGGAAGAGTTCGTAAGAAAACCTGGCGCATCCAATAAGGCATTGGATGAGTTGTACCACTTCTGGAAGAAAAAATTAAATAATATTGATGGAAGAAAATTGGCAGAAATATTGCGAAAGCTTATGAACAACAAGTTTTTTTTTAAATTTCAAGAAAAAATTTGGTTCGAACTTTTTCACTTTTTCACATTTTTTCAAAGCATAAAATTTTCGAAATCGAAATCTGGTGAAAATTTAAATCTAAAAATTCGGTGTTTTTGCGAATATAGAGGCGCTGTATGGTTTATGTTTCTTTGCTAGTCTTCACAATGACAAATACTATTAATGGTATCAAAATCCAATTGCAATTCATACCTTTTTCATGTATATTTCTTTCTCAATAAAATAATTTTAGGCGAGGAAAAAAATTTTAATCAAATTATCATTAGATTTGGTAAATTTTAATTTATTTTCCAGGAAAAAAATTCAAAAATTTCTGATGAAATATCTTTCAAAATAAGAAAATAAGAAAATCTATTAAATTTTATTTTAAAAAAATCTATTAAAAATTTGAATATAAATGAAATAAAAAATATTGGAAGGTGTGATAATAATGACAGATTTATTATTCACTTACCTTCTATAATAATTCACCGTAAGAACAGAAAGAAGAATAGACGCTGAGACCAGAAACATTGTAAAGAGAAGATATTTACCGATAAGCGGTATTACCAACGATGTTGGTGGAATAAGTTCAATGAGAACAAGATAGAAGACGGTAAGCGTAACCAGAATAGATATAGAAAATGTGACTTTATGTTCACAAGCCGGTATATAGAAAACGAAGGTCGTTAATATTGCTGAAAAGAACGGTATAAAAGAACGGTCTACTTTTTCAAGCGGTTGAAAAAAAAAAGCGAATACGAAATTTTTTTGAATAAAAATGAAAATTTTTCAATTCATTTTCATTACCACATCCTCTTCCTAATTTTCGTCTTCTGCTTGTACTCACATTGGAAAGAATTTATTTAACGACTTGGATCCACTATAAAAAAGACTAAGCAAAAGATGAAATTCCAGCTAGGCTATCCATAGTAAGAAAAGACCTTCCTTCAGCCTTGCGAAATCTTTCAGATCATCGCCAAAACAAAAGCTCGCATTCCGATAGTAGGAATGCACACAATCCACCTATAGGAAGAAGAAGATGAAAATGCATTACGTTGTCTTCAGATTTTTTGATGAGTATTTTTTCCGAGTCAAAGGAGGAAGATTTTCCTGCCTTCATCGCTCTTTCTGGTCCCCACTAGGTGCAAATAGATACGATCGAGGATGAAGGAAACCTTTTTTTTTTTTAATAAAACAATATACCTATGAGCATGCACGGAATGACAAGATTGACTGTATAAAATAAAGTCTTGCGTCGTAACGAAATGTCAAAGGAAATATCGATATAAAACTCTTGCCCACAACAACCCGGATACAACTGCTCATGCCGCATGCTCGTTACGCTCATTAAATCCCACTCGAGGCTTCTGTAAATCAATAATAATAATTAAGTACCTTCACTGGTTAGGCTATCTCAATGAGCTATAAGTATATTCAAGCATTCCAATAGATTATTGACGGCTAGTGCTTGTCTCATACAACTATTTATTGCGTATTTAAGCAAAGACTTTTAAATCGCCTTTATCTTTTATCATAAGCAATAATTTCCAGTGCATTCGAAAAAATTCTGATAGCATATCTGATTAAAACTAATCATGAAGAATTCCTTAAATGAAATAAATGAAGAGAAGGAAAAGAAACTTTTAAATAAATTTACGGGTAATATGAAGAGAGATCCATTCCAACTTCCAAAAATTGATATTCTTTGCCTTTCTCATCTTCGCGGGTTTCAATGACATCCGTTGGCCGTGACTAAATGAAATGAAACTTCAATCATTCAATGTTTTCAAAAATCTCCCTCTGATGAGCGAAAACCATTTTTTAATGAAATATTTCTCGGTACCACACCAAGTTATAATGTAAAATATATATAAATTCACCTTCGTTTTTGGCAAAATCACATAAAAATTCTATAACAAAGAATGTCGTGGAATTTGCCACGCTACAAAATCTTTGAAGGAATTTAGTTATCTCTCTCTTCAGAATATTTCCTGGCTATATCCTACATTAAATGAAATGGATGTGGAAGGACAACAACTACGTGTCGAACAATTCTTCTTAAAAATTGACACTTGAAGTTAATGAAAAGAAATTGTTTCCTCTTAAAAAAAACAATATTAAATTAAGTAAGAAACCGTACGCAAAAATATTTAAATATCCAAATATCAAAAAATATTTTATACGGCGCCTCTCTCCTAATTGCAATTTTAATTATAAAAGGAAACTTCTACAATATAACCTGGATTCTCTGTCAGTTCGTCGTATTAAACAAGATTTAATTTATACTTATAAGATTTTGTATGGTTATATTAAATTAGATTGTTCAAAATATAATTTTAGTTAAATTTAAATCCAACAAGAACTAATGGGCTAAAATTACTAAAACCTATGTATAAAATTAAACTAAGGATTCATGATTTCTTTATTAGTAATATTAATTACTAGAATAAACTACCGAACGATATAGCTTGTGCGCCATCCCTAGTTATCTTTAAAAAAAGATGAGATAATATCATTTATGAATATCTAAAAAGTTCATCATGCAGGAAATCTCGATTTTTACCATCCGATTATAGTTATTTCGAATTGTACTATATTATATTATTTTGTAATTCCCTCTTATTTCATCTTTAAATTGTTAATTATATTTTATTTTTTATTTTATTTTGCCATTAATTCTTAATGGTGATAGCAAAATATATTTGCCGGAAGGAAAAAATGTTTCCCGACCTCGGCAAGATTCAAAATTTGTTATTTTAACTGTTATTAATACAAGCACATGACGTTTGCCTGCTTGGCTGGTTTTCAATAAATTAATAAATTAAATTAAGCACTCGAGGTTATCTGCTGATAATTAAAAACAAGTGGATAATTTAAGCGATAATTTTTACTGGTGCGACAAAGTTGCAAAATTTGATAAATGAAGTTAAGGATCTGAGATCATGGAAGAGTGGAAGAATGACGAGAAAGCTATTGAGATCTGCTGGTTTGGATCCTAGATCCAGATAGATTTTGTTAGTTAGTGACAACCACAGTTTCACACTGGCTGAGTAAAAAATAGTAGAATTTCATCTAGCTTTTGCCAATTTTCCTATCTATGTGACATATGTGACATGCTGATTCGACTAAGGTTAAACCAACACAAATTCGGCCACTTGATGTGAGCAAATATATATTAAGAAAGTGTAAAGTGAGATCTGCTGGTTTGGATCTTAGATCCAGATAGATCCAGAAAGTTCTTTCTAGTATTTCTGCCCTCTATTCATCTGACTTTCTAGCGATTTCAATAGAAGCCAGCCAAATCAGAAATGATAAGTTTCTTTGTTAATATATTCAACGACACTTAGTTTTTTGCATTGATTATATATTTATATATAATAAATATAACAATAATAATATTATTAACGCTTTTATCGTCTTTAGTTATTAAATATATATATTTATAATTTATAATTAAAACAAATATCGGTGACAATGCACGGGCTCCAATACCAAAAAAAAAGAGCATTAAGTACCATGGAATTCAAAAAAAACTGCAAAAGCAAAAGGAAAAAGAGAAACAAGGAAAGCCATACTGGGAGCTGTCGTACATCCAGGAGGAACCCGTTGTATGACCATCCACCAAATTTCATTGAACAAGATTGCTTGTCATATGGAAAATACTCGATATCAATCTGAATGACAAAATTTTAAAATATATATCGCGTAGTAAATTCGAGCAAAAAATTAAAATCGCTTAATTTTTACTCTAAAATGCCAATTTAGACAAATATATTTAATATATAATTCAAGGTCTTATAACGCATAACACATTAATTTTTAATAAGTTTGAACGAGAAAAAATAATTTGAGATAAATGTAAGGAAGCTTGGAGACTTATTTAGTTGGCAAATGGCTAGCAATCACCATTTCTTGTAAGGTCTATTCAACTTAGCTATTGGGATGAAATATTTTCATCTAAGTCGCAGATCCACCTGGATTTCATTTCCCATCACGGAATTATTTATTTTTGCGTAGAGCAAATGCTGAACCGTGATATTTGCCGTCTTTGCGTCAAAAATTAAACTCACTCACTCACTCACTGCAGCGAGAGTAAGTCTAATCAGAAATGCATTCGAAAAAAATCTGATAAAGAAATTTAATCAAAAATGAAATAATATGATCAATGTAAATAAAAAGAACATACCGGGCAAAACGATTTATAAATACTTGGTGGCTTCCATATAACTGCTCCAGTGTAATATACTAGCGCATCGCTCGTAACAGTAATATGGGGCTCACCATCCGCGCTGAAAAATTTCTATTCCTCATAGCACGAATATGGTCAGATCATGATGGTTAAACTAATGATCTAAATGATACACCACTAGTTTTTTTAAAAAATCGTGACGACGTTATTTCACCTTTTACCAAAATGCAATTACGATTCTAATTTATCTAAACACGATAGCCGAGAAGATAGTGGCTCAGGTCGCGTCATGCAGGACAAACGAGAATAGACAGGGCAAACTGTCATCCACGAAATGAATGAGTGCTAATCCGGCTTAAACCGGCGCTAACTAAATTAATAACTAATTAAGCAATTCTAATTATTCATTTTTAAACATTTACATTAACATAGAAAATTGATTTAAAAATTTTTTTTGGAAAAAACTATAAATTTTAAGGTAAAATTTCGAAAATGAAAATGAAGCATTTAAACTTATTGTAAAGCAGAATATCCGGTATCCATATTTGATCCGATGGTATATGCAATTTGCGGATATTGTTCCATTTTTCCGGATCCCACGCCAATTTATAATCGTACCACTGCTAAAAGAAAAAACTGGCATCATTTTAATAATCTATCGTATACCATTATGGAACTTCAATCGAATCGAATTCAACTACTAAAAAAGTTAGGCAAAAAAAAGAATCAATCATGCGATTGTAAATGGAGTGAAATTTGAAAATCTGATAAGTGAAGATAAGATTTCGAAATTATAGAGAAAAAAATTCTAGGAGGAGGAAACCGAACTCCATTCAGCCCAAAGCGAACCTCTGTTTAAAGGGACTTATTCTGTATAATAGCTGTCTAAGTCAGCCAAATGATGAATGGCGCAGGAAGGAAACGAATAATGGAGTTGGGCTTTGCTAAGAAGAAAAGAAACAGACCATTTCGAGCCAAAGATTCGTCGTAAGGACTTGGTTGACTTCATCCTGTAAAATTTCCTCTCTATTTTTACAAAATTCCATAAATCATTCATTTTTTTGCTTTTAATCTATTTTATTTTAAATAAATGAAACAACAAAAATCATTATATTTTTCTTTTGGCAACAAACTGCTTTTATTTTAAGTAAAATAAATAATGAAAAAAATTGCCGAGAAAATATTTTTCTTTTTTAAATTTAGATCGTTCATCATGATTGACCTAAAACAATTTAAATTTCTTTGTGATATGATAAATTCGAATTTAATCGTTTTTCATTTGCTCTAATTGAAATAGAGCATTTTTCTAATGATAATTACGAATAAATAAATTAGTGCATTGTCTTAGTTCGAAATGAAAACTCATGATTATTGCAACTTTTTGTGTGGAACTCATAATTTTTGGTCGAATTTGGTATCATTGGATAGTAAAATGATCGCCAGAGAGCCTTGCGGATAGAACAACAGCTTTCGATGAGGTTTTTAATTCTGTCAAAAGGAAAAGAGAAACTAAGTCGTATTAAGCTTTATTGCTTCATTACATATTTTCCTACAGAATCATTGCTTTTATTGGATTTAATATGGGATTTACTGATTTGCAATGGCTAATAGAAGTGAAATACGAATAGCTGTTGAGAGTGCAACCTGGTGAAAGACCTTGTTAGGAAGTGAAAGCAGCCAAAGCAAAAACTACGAGTGCTCCTAGAGGATTTATATAGAGGAATACTTAGGGCATGAACTTATCTAGAGGACTTGGGGCATGAATTTCAAATGATAAATCGAATGATAAAAGATCATAAAATGGTTTAAAACCATAAATAAGACTTTACAACGAAATGAGGGTCCATATTTTCGATTAGACGATTGGTTGCAATAAAATTAAGGTTATGGGGTGTTGCGTATTATTCTTCTGCCGACTCAAGGTAAGCCGATATCGAGAAAAAAACACACACACTCGGTGCATTCGGTGCAAAATTTCGTCACGATGACCCATTTTATTGCTTTTAAACAATTCTCTGGAATATTTATTTTGATATGACTGCTTGTCTGCTGGACTGTTTGTTTTCTTAACGAAACAACAACTTTGCCCTCGGCCATTATCCTTATTTCTCGTCGTAAGAGAAAGATATCCAATATATTTCTAGGATAAAGATTCTCTTTTTGGTGGAATTTTCAGCAAAAATAATTTCTAATTCATAAAATTTCAGTTAAAAGCATGTTGAAAAGCGATTTTTATTATTTCACAGCTGTTTCAAGTGTTATAATATCCTTTATAACGCTTTGTGCATTATTATTAACATTACCTAAGATTCATATGGAAGCTGAATACGAACGTGAAAATATAATGCAAAAATCTGAGCAGTTCAAGGTGATATACTTATATACTTTTACTTATACTTTTATACATACTTATACTTTTCTCTAAGTTATTAACAATTGGTGTGACAAGTAATGGTGATAATATGATAAAAATGATAATGCTGATAATGGTTATAATTAAAAAAAGTGGCGAGGTTCACAATAATTTTCTGATGAATGTTAAATGTGAAAATATAATCGAGTGGACGGTGGTTTAGATTAGATTATACCGTAATAAAAATTTGAAGCAAGATTTCGGCTCTTTCTTCAGATATGAACAAATCTTTCATTGAAAAAACCAGACAACGGTGTGCTTTTATTGCCAAATGCTTCGTTGGTACAAATTACTTAGTGAGACAGCCAGCGGAGCTAACACAACCAGAAGTAATGAACGCTAACCTTTTGTTACTTACTGATTACTGATTAGCTACAAGAATCGGTTTCACTTCACTTTCATCCAATTGTCGCTCGCATTCGTTGCTCGCAGCGATAAAAAAACTTCAGATGGCTAAATCGGATTTCTATTTCAATCTCGGAGAAACAAAATCCACAAACAATTAAGGCAAAACCCTTTATGCGAATGGATTAGCGCAATAAAAAGCCCTACGGTGAATAACGTTTTTATGATAAAAAGATTAATTCATTTAATTCGATAAACGATTATCAAGGCGAAGATAAATGAAGTTTGGAGCGAAATGAAAATCGCGACATATTTCCCAGCGGAAACAATATTGTTGCCGAGGAGAACGCGATCACCTTGGAATATGATTTGTTCGGGATGCATACAACTAAGGTTTCATTGTTACCGATCATTTACTTGAGGATAAATATTAGGATTTTTCACCAAAATGGATCATCTTTTTTCTATCGAAGCACTTTTATCGCATTTAAGTTCATTCTTTCTTTAAAAAGAACAATTTTAATTCTACGAGATTTATAAATAAAAAGAAAACTATTGACCTATTTTTTATTTCTCAGTAGAAATGCAATCAACAACCGTTCATTTCTGTCGAACTACTGAAGATGATCAAATAAAAACTATGTACAATAAAGAATAAAGAAATACACAGAAATATATAAATTCTAGCTGTCCCACTGGTCCTCCTGGTCTTGGAGGTCGACCTGGCCAAGACGGATCACCCGGTATGAGTGGGAACCCAGGAGCTCCTGGAGATGATGGTTTTGATATTGAATTGGCTCCAGAAGATGATTTACCATGCATTATTTGCCCTGCTGGTCCTCCAGGACAGAGGCTAGTTGGATTATACGAGATTCTTTTCTTACATTCTTATAAAAAAACAATTTATACTAATAAACAGTTTATATTTCAGTCCTATTTCAGAGGCATACAAGGTGAAATTGGAATGTCCGGTGAGCAAGGACCACAAGGAGAACAAGGACCAAGCGGTATCACTGGAAGTGATGGGGCATCTGGTTTACCGGGGCCTCCAGGGCCGAGAGGCTTTAAGGGACAGGCTGG
This sequence comes from Dracunculus medinensis, assembly GCA_900625125.1. NCBI lineage: Eukaryota > Metazoa > Nematoda > Chromadorea > Rhabditida > Dracunculidae > Dracunculus > Dracunculus medinensis. The sequence goes on along the minus strand of UYYG01001157.1, from coordinate 227,445 downwards.
GCAAGCTGGGCCGCCCGGTGACACCGTGATAGCTGGTGTTGGTGTAAAGGGAGCAAGAGGCCCGTCTGGCCCAGCCGGTCCTAAAGGTCCCACTGGTCCTCATGGAAAAACTGCGAAACGGGCAGGGACACCAGGTAAACCAGGCACGATCGGACCTATTGGTCCAGTCGGAAATGCAGGAAGATTTGGCGAGGAAGGATCGTGGGGACCACCAGGTCCTCCAGGTAAATTCCTTATTACCAATTTTTCAATCAACAATTAACTGCAAATTATTGGTTATTATATCAAAAATTCTATTCAAAACTCATGCTTAACTAGTCTAAAGCTAAACTCATTTTATTAGTAGAAATTCCTTATCGCTGATTTTCACAGGAATACCAGCCTCTTATTGCAACTCAGATTGTGGCCTACAGAAAGTGTATGCACCGGCATTCATTGACGAACTCATTCCGCAGAACCAGGACGAACCCTACCGATATCAACTGTAACTAAGCCACTAGGACAGATTCGATAGAGATTTATTTCTCCGCCATATTCCTTTTCAAATTAATCTACACTAATTTATTTGCCGACCGCATAAACTAAATTTAAGAAAATCTTTTGCTAAATTTCAAATATTGCGAAATTTTATAATATTTGCTGGCATAACGCATAACGCATTTCCAATTGTCAGGCTAATAGACCTCATCCTAACAGCTAAAGGAGCGAGCGAAACCAGAAATGAGTATTGGAAAAGAAAGCAATCATCTCTATAATATTCATGAAAATCCTGTAGAAAAAAAGATTAAACATTTAAAATGACTTCAGAAAAAAATTCCCCCCCCCCCCCACCAGATGGGAATAAAATGAGTTCTGAAGATGACTTTAAGAGAATATAGCGAAGTCTGCGACAGAATGCGTCAAGGAAAAGCAAGTCAAATTCAATTTTAGGCTATACTTCCATTATAAAAATTCTAATTCCTAATCTTATAATTTTTTACGAAATCATTCGGTAAATTCTCAAGTATTTAATAAAACTCTTTAGTAATTTGATTGGCACTTGACATGATTCAATTAAATGCTTTTTTGATAAATTGATAATGAAAAATTAAACGAACCACATCGATGATTCTTATCAGTGATGCTCCGAATTTCACTTGAACTGCACTACTTGCATTTTTAACAGGTCTTACATTCTTATTGTAATAATATAAAAGATCTTCATAGAGTTGATCCGCGTAAAGACTGCATCGTGCACTGTCAACTAAAACCTTTACACTTTCATATTTACATCTTAGATAGCCTCAAATTTTTTAAAAAATTTCTAATTATTCAAAAATAGAAAAAAATAAGAAAATAAAAAAATGAAATCTAAATTTCAGTTTAAAAAATGGATAATTTTCAATGATAATGATGATAAAAGTGATAAGCAATCTTACCAATTAGCACTAATAAAAATATAAATTTTATGAAATTCAGCATAAATAAATTTGCTATATGTAGTGAAAACTGGAGGATGAGAGAAGCTTAAAAGAATTTAGCCGACTTATCACAACGAATTTATCACTGACAACAACTGCTCTCAGCGATTCACATTGCATATAGATTTTTCGGATTTTCTAATAAACATATGCGTTAAATCCCTTCATAAATCTGTAAATTTTTTATCAAATCTTTTATCAATTGCGATGAAAATGAATTAGTGCGATAAACAGATAAATGCGCTTTATATTCTCTCAATAATTCTTCATGCAATATTAGAATGAGATGGAAAAATCTTAAAATCTTAACATCCCGAAAAATTTCGATATAATTAATCAAATCGTACTTTTAACGCCGTAAAATAGTAAATAGTAAATAGCGAAGCGCAATTGCACTCGTCTAACAATTCAGAAAATATTTCAACGAAATGGCTTAATATCACTAAATAGTAATAATCGCGAAGAATTTTATCAATCAGTTGTCTGAAAAAATTAGAGGAATGGCAGAAGGTTGTTGCTTATCGCTTCGAGAAAACTAAGGATCGTATCCGTCCTCTGAAAGGAATAAACCCAACATAAAAAACCAGAGCTCTGTTGACGACCCAACTGGATTTTATTCCAAAATAGCACCTTGCAAATTTATCACCACACTAAAAACTAATGCAGCCCGATACAAATGATAATGATGCTGAGAATGCTGAGATTTTTTTTATAATCAGAAATTATAAGAAACCTTAAAATTTAATTTTTATTCCAAAGAAACAGCGAAAAAGATATAATTCGAATGCTTATGTTTAGATCTTATAATTTTTTTTTCAAATGCCTGAAAATTTTAATATAAAATAATAAAACTGTGAAATTTAATCCAAGAATATTATAATTTATCATATTTAACATTCTATACAGCGAACAAAACAACGAAATTAATTATAAAAAATTATATTTTTCTCAATTAGAAGACGATTTAAAAAAATAAAAAAATTCAACAAGCAAAAATATTCTCAAAAAAAATTTTAAAGAATATTGAAATGATACAAACATTTCTTCGTTCATATAAAAACATAAATTTTTGGAACTGATCTGGAATTTGGAATGATTTTTTAGATTCAGCCATCGCAAATTTTTGATAAATGCTAACTCGATTTATAACAACGGCTGAATCCAATTACTGTTGAAAAATGGTTATCAATATTACAGAATTATTGAATTAGTGAACCATTCTATGAAAACCACGCCAAATTGTTCCTGAATAAGAAATCAAGATTCAACAAACTGTACAATCCATGGATGTTTCATAACCTTCGCTAGAGGTAATCGTCGATTAGGCGCTTTTTTTAGTAACTGAAAATCGAAATTTATAAAGCATTCCATAAAATTCAGTTTAATTATTATAGGACAGGCGAAATTGTAAAAAACCAATAAACCGATAAATGAACAAAAAATTAGATAAGATGAGAAAAAAATAAAAAATACACAAACTTTAGAGATTAGATCGCGAGCACCATCCGGAACAAAGTCTGGAAATTCAAAACAGACTTTACTAATCAAATGATAAGTTTCATTACTTGTTCTACTTTCAAATGGCGGCTTACCAACCAATAATTCGAAACAAAGTACACCCAGTGACCATAAATCAACCTACAAGTATGGTTAAAAAAGACATGCTTTTGCAATAAGAAAAAGTGAAATCAAAAAAAACTAAAGCTTAAAAAAAGTTATGATTACTTTTTCATCATGACAATCGCCTCGAATCATTTCTGGTGGCAAATAATCAAGCGTTCCACACATAGTCGCACGTCTAAGAAAAAATTAAAAATTAAATAAACAGAAAAACAGAAATGATTCCAATTTTTTTCATATTTTGCCCTGAGTGCTCAACACTTTCAACTTTTTTATGAATTTATATAACAACAAACCTCGATGATGGTGCATGAACTGACCAACCAAAATCTGCGATCTTTAATTCACCATTATAACCTAATAATAGATTCTCTGGCTTAATATCGCGATGAATAACTCGTTTCCCATGACAATATATTAAAGCATCACTCAATTGATATATTAGCTAGAATTATTTATAATATTATATTAGTTTATTTAATTAAAATTAATTAAATTAAAGTTCATTAATTTAAAATTTAATTAAAATTAAAATATTATTTACTTGAAATTCATTTCAAAACAAGCAATGAAAAAAATGAATAATTCTAACTTATCGAAAAAATTAAAGCGCTATTAGATAGAACTAACTTTTGCAGCTTTATCTTCAGTGAATCGACCACATTTTTGAAGATGTTTATATAATTCTCCTCCATATGCATATTCCAGAATAAGATAAATTTTTTTTTCATCATAAAAATAGTTGTACATTCGTAAAATATTTGGATGTCTAAAAATTTCAATAAAGCTAATTCGAATTTAATCAAATTATAGATAAGGGATATTGGGAAAACCTCAAATGTGCTTGAATCTCAATTTCTCTTCGAAGTTGATGTTCCATATTGGCTTTAACCAGTTGCGACTTAAACATCATCTGAAAGTAAAAGCCAAATGAGGCAGATTTATCATTTTTTTTAAAAAAATGAACAAACGATTATAAACAACCATCAAACAGAATAATAATTAATTTAAGTGAACAAAAAAAAACATTAGTCAAATAAAATAAAAAGAAAATCTTCCCTCTTAAATGAAAAAATCAAAAGGTAAATTTGAGAAAAAATTAATAAGAATATACTATATTAAATATTATGAACTAAGATAAGAAGTTAACAAATTTTTTTTGATAAAACCTTCAAAGCAATGATGAAATTCACGCCACGAACTCGAGCGAGAAATACGTTTCCAAATTTTCCTTTGCCAAGCGGACGGCCAATATCAAAATCCTTTATCGTCCATATCCTACTAAAAACTTTCAGTTAAAATATGAGAATCAATAAGAAAATTCAACAAGAGCCAAAAGATATCCTAATCTTCATTATTACCATAGGAAGCATTAAATAATTTCATCAAGCTTTATCAACAAATCTAAATCTAATCAGTCTAATCAATAATCTTGCAAATTTCACCAAAAGAAGCAAAAAAAGGTTATAAAAGCTTTCACTGTCCTATATTAGAAAAAAATAAAAATTAAAATAAAAGATGCAAAAAATTTCAACTAAAACACAAAAATCTAATGGAAAACTTTGGATTTCTGATCAAATTTTCATCGTCGATTTCCATTCTATTCAAATCTTGTGCCAAATTCTTATCGAACGTCTCTAATTTTTCAGTAATTTCACCATTTATTTCATCATTTTCATCATTTGTTTCTGATTTTTCATCAATTGGAATGCAAACACGCTTTTTATTTTGATGCAATCTTTTCATAACAAATTCTCCTTGGAATTTTTTGAAAAATCTGGAAATTTTAAAAAACGTTTGGGAAAATTGGTCTATAACACTCAACAAAATAGGATGCCGTTTAATGGAACATCGATAGAAACAACGGTGTTTCGATGGTGTTTAGGGAATAAGACTCCGAAAAAGTTGTTAGAGAGGTATAGCGAGGACTCAAAGGTGGTTATATTGGATCTGAGATATTTTTAACACTGTTAAGTACTGAAAGAACAATGGGGATGAAAGAGAGAGGTGATAAAAGGAAATAATGGAAAGAGCTTGGCATCCCAACTTATTTTTCTATTAACTGTAACTAAGGAATAAAAATAATAATTAACTATAATTATTAAAGAAACTATAATATTATGAAGCTATAGTATTTGCAAGTTATGAAGTGAACTGCAAACATTACGAAGACATATCGATATTATCGAAGATAATTGTAACAAAATAATGCAATAAATCCTGTAAGAATAAAAATTCAAGCTGGAAATGAATTTCAGATTTTTAATGAAATATAGTAGCTATCTAAATGATATTTAATATATGGTTTACTTTCATTGTTCATCCTTTTCTAACAGCGACCATCATAGGGTGATTCCATTAGCTGTAGAGTTAAAGCATTTCCAGGCCTCTCGATCGAAAGCCATATCTGAAAGTAACAAGTTCGTCCTCTCGCTACCTACGTCCAAACGCGCCTATGTTTCAAAGCCGCTGGTAGTACCAGTGCACTTCTTTTAACATAATCGATCACAAAGCTTTGTAGTAAGATGTGCAGTAATTGGTAGGATAAAATGCATTTAACCAATGAAAACGAAGCTTCGCGAAAAAAATGCTATGCTAATGCAAATTTAAAGCGCGCTTCAGGCACGAACGACCGATAGTAGAACTTCGTGGCATCTTCCATTCTCACGTATAGTAAGCACTACTGCCAGACAGATAATAACTTATTGATTTGACTTATTGATTCCACCACTATCTCAATATAGCAGAACGGAAGAGAAATACGTCGATCTGCGTTGAAATTTCGTACTCCGCTTGTCTCTTACCAAAAATTATCACTTATCACTTGGCAAAAATTATTATTAACATTAAGCGAAAATCATTGAAAACAACGCCACACTCAACTGCTGGCGAGGAAATTGGCACTGAGTTAAATAAAAAATAAAAAGTAAAATCGCGAAAAGATGATAATTTCCATTTGAGCTGCTCTTTTGAGTTCGAGTAAAAACATACTGACCGCAAATATTCAAAGTTATAGGAAACCGCGTAAATCATGATCGAAGCTTTTCGCGAATTCGCGAATAACTCATCCCGAAATTTAAAGAACCCCGAATAGCCGTCCCACCTTTTCTTTGAACTCGAAAATTTGAAAAATCAAAAAATTTAAAAACTTAAAATTACCACATTTTATTTTCATTTTAAGACCATTTTCTTCATAGAAGCACAAAATTTTGACAAACCTTACCCTTATTGTACCAATAGCGATTCTAATAATTGTGAACGTGGATACTTTTCGGTTACATGGGCAGCGCCAAAATTTTCTTCTACTCTCTTCTGCCTATTTTCCTCATTTGTTCCTTTATTCTCCCAATTCTTAAGAATTCTCTCCCATAGCTCCAATTTATTCCGTCAGTCAATTGCCGTATATTTCTCATCGTACAGCGTTATCAATTTTTTTTCTAAAAGTCCTCACCGTAACTGGTCAAACTCGATCCACTGGCTTGTCGCACTGGACAAATATGCTAGGGAGTCTCCGGATGATGCTAGCGATGGAAATACAGCGCCAGCATCACCCTGATTTTTGGACAGGTTTACTCCTGTTATCAATGAAGCCAGTGAATTCGTAATCAGCAAAAATTATTTAAATTTATAAATTACAGTTTTTTGGATTTATTCATATGAATTCGTTATTAGCTGCAATATTCACGATAATAAAATTTTTTGATTAATCTTTCTTTATCAATAATCAATAATCGTACGTTATCAGCTCGTTCCATTTAATTATCGTAGTATCATTGCAGATTTGACTGTCACTCACTTTTTAAGTTCTTTTTGCGCTTCTTTAAAAAAAATTTTCAAAATTTTTATTCATTAGGGATAGAGAGAATGGAAAGGCCAATCAACTGAATTTCTTACCTTAGACTCACAATGGCGACGTAATTCTTCATTTTTCTTTCATACATAAGAAAGGCAATGGGAGTTTCGAGAGAGCTAAAAGGAAAAGAATGATAGGAGAGAGAAAGAACAGCGACCAGTCTTGCCAATAAGCCTACGCCTAAGTCGACGTCGTTTGGCTTTTTACGACTGATAAGATATTCCAAAAATTTTATCATTGTCAAATGAAACCTTTATTTCAGTGCAATCATAATTACAAACCATAGAATCAACAAACAAAGGAAAAGTTTTATCGCGCTGAAATTTACGGAAATTCAAAGTCAGAACGCAATAAAGGCAGAATCCAATGAATCAACGGGAAAAAATAATGGTTTCGGCTCGTATTAGCATTATTTCGCGTCAATTTCTTCAAGGGGTATTGGTCGATCAATTGATAATTTATTCTTATCAATGATTTTCTGTATATCTGCAGTGACTTTATGAGAATCTGCTTTATGAATTTTATAAATAAAATAAAATCTGAGTGGAATCAGCGACCGCACTTGTACTTCTATCGCCAAGTGATTCTTCCCTAGCAAAAATTTCTAACTGAATTAAGAGCTAATGAAGTGATAACCAAAATAAAAACAAAACCTATGGGAGAAAATTATGGGAGAAAATAAAAATTATTTAATTATTTTATTATTTTTTGAATAAATAAAAACGGAGAATTTTATGAAAAATTTAAATTTTTATGAAAAAAAATTGGATGAATTTTCATAAATTGAATACGATTGATAAAAATATTCTAAAAAATTTAAAATTTAAAAATTAAAAAATTGAAATTCTCGAAGAAAAATAATTAATAGTTCATTAAGATTAGAATTAATAAGTTGTCAAAAGTAAAGTAAGTAAAGTATTGGATTTACGATTAACGGTTTGTCACTCATTGCCATGCGTTTCCCTCTTATTTTCCTTGCACCCAGTATTTCTGGTTTGGCTTATTCTACTGGTTGGTTATTCTACTATATTACTATCGCTTCAAGCATTTAGAAAACCGAAAGCCTCATACCGATAAGCCTAATGGGCCTTTCATATTCTCGCATTTTAGTGGTCGAATATGGTTCCACTCGTGAATTCTCTTCTTTCCTATTATCGTTAACTGAAAATCATTTTTTATAATTAAATAATTAAAAAACTGAGTAATGATCGTCCAAGGAGACGACTCACTTATCGTTTTAATGCCACAGCAAATATGCCTTCGAAATAATTCATCATATTCGCATGTATAGTTCAGTGGACATTGCCTTTTGGCGCAGATTCGTGGACGACTATTTTCAATTAAAATTTCTTGTGGTTCTCGACAAACTAAAAAAAAAAAAAAATCCAAAATCTGATAAGAAAAAATGAGAAAATCTGAATCTGAACAGTATTAAGGGTCAAGGATCCACGCTGTCAGCCGAAGATGCATGCATGCATGTTTTGGAGATTCGCTGCAAAATTTCATGAATATTAATAAAAATCTTACCAGAGCCAATACATTTGGTTTCGCATTCCTTTAAGGTCTCAAATCGATTTTGATTAACGCCACGACATTCGAGGACAGTAAATTTCTTACAGCTTAAGCTAATAATATCGAAATAATACATAGGACGCGAATCGCATTCACCATAACCAGGTTGAGGAGGCGATAAGCAAATCATCACTAAAGATCGCGATAAACCTTGATATGTTTAATTTTCTTTTCAAGAAAGAAAGAGGAGCAATAATAATCGTACTTCTTCGAGAACAACAATATGAGATTTGCAGTCCAAAATGAACAACACCAGGAATAGGAGTGCATGCGTGATTTGGCGAACAATTCGTATCTATGCGACACCATATCACACTTCCATCAGCTAATCGCTCGGGTTCAATGCCATAAGGACATTGTTCTAGGCAGCTTTATTAGGTTCAGTTGAAATCATAAATAATGGTGAAAATATAAAAAGTTATAAACGAAAATCTTGATAGATTACCAAAATTAGATTATAGTTAATACTGATTTTAATATTTGATTATAATAATTATTGGCCCAATTTTTAATTCTCAATAAAATAGTAGCTGAATGATCGTTGTTCAGCTTATTTTCCAGCAACGTGAAGATTCCACAAGAAGTGAATGTTTCATTAGGAAAACCTGGTGGTACCATGGATTTGCCTGTATTTCCATCTATAAATGACAAATACTCTCTAATTGCCACAAATTGTTTATTAACAGCCATTGAGCTAGAAATGCCAGAAATGCTAACTATTACTAACATATATATTTTTCGATCCACTTAAGTTATTAAGAAATAATCTATTAGATTTCATCTGAAATTTATGAGATGAAATTATTTTCGCTATTATAATTTAAAATTTATTATAATTTCGAAAAAAAATTTTTTTTTTTAGAAATATGCCTCTCTCGCATCTTTATTTGATTCATAACTGAGAACTGAAAACGAACCGAAATTGTTGTTATCAGTTATCGTTGATCTTGCCAAAAACGGCAAAAAAGCGCCATTTTCATGAAAAAATGAAAATGATAAGAGATTGAACAATTTTGTTATGGCAAACATCATTCATTTACAAGTTTTATCTCATTCGTTCCATTAAATATAATGTTTCTTTCAAATACCTAAATATTGAATCATAATTTTAAATTCTTTGAATTCTTCAATAATTGATAACAGCAATGATGATAAAAATGATAATGTAACAATAACGGCAGCTAGAATTATGTTTTTCCGGTTGATGAAACCTTTATAGAACCGTGGCGAAATCACCATAAAAACGAAAATCCGCGCCCATATGGCTGCAATTTGTTCGATTTTACTATATGGCTATGAAACATGGCCAATGAGAGTGGAAAATATTAAGAAGCTATTAGCCTTTGACCATTCATGTCTAAGGTACATTCTACGGATCCGCCGAGCAGATAAAATACATGGTTGTACCTAATATACTAAATATATGATTAATTTCATTCAAATTCGCCTTCGCTGGTTAGGGCTCCGTTGTCCAGCACAAGAATTGATGCTTGCTATTTCGTTACTTGCTAAACCGTGTGATGAATGGCGTCAAAGTGAGGTGAGCCAATCAAGACCTGGTCTGATACAGTCAGGAAAGATTTTAAACGTATAGGGAGACCAGCGATATATGGACTTAGACGATGGAAAAAAGAATAGCTTCTATTACTACTAGCGATGGCGTCGGACCGGGCAGTTTAGAGACGTCTTACTTTTGTAGCCAGCGGAGCCAACCTAACCAGCAATGGTGAGAGCTGTTAGAAGAAGAAGATAACAGAAATAATGGTAAAAATGATATTGTAACAATAACAATAAGAAATGATAAAGAAATACTAAGTGATAAAACAATTCATCGCTAATTATTTCCTTTTTTGTTGACTCAAATTTTTCATAACTGAATAGTGTTAGGCAACTATCTGTGTTGTTGTGACGAATCCACTTGTGCCTTTACCTCAAAGTTACCTTTTGCTAAAAAGATCACCGCTATCTAGTAATCGTCTAATAATAGCAAATAACTTTGAAAATTGGATTAACAGCCTCCACTTGATAAAAAGGAAAAAATGGTCGTTGTTGGCCAACCATTCATTGTTCATTGTTTAGTTATTAAAACTTCCTGATTAGAAAAAATATTTCGGAAATCGGTCAACATTAGCCAATAGCACCACTCAAAATTATTTAGGCGAGAATTTGCTGCCTTTGTTTTCATTCTTGGTACTCTTTCTCGTAAACTTTCATTTGTATAATTGGATTTAAACTGGATGCAAGCATTATTAATAGATTCTCGTGAATTGTTGCACTTTAATTTACCGCACCACAATTCTGCTCTTCGTACCAAAATGAACCAAAATTCGGAATCTGTAGTTTAAATCCATATTTAGATCTTATAAATTAGCGAGTAGATTATCGAGTAGCTAAGCCATTTATTATGTGTAGAAGTCTCGTAATTGAATATTTATCCAGTCTTTTCTTGTTCTAATAATGTACAACTGGACTAGTTCCACAGGTTTAGGGATGCAGCAAATATAATATTTTCATTAAAATTTATACGAACGGCATTAAATATTTGCATAACACTTTCTTTCGTATGAAATATTTTGATAATGAAACTCCACTTGAGAATATTTATTTGCTAAATGCCTAATATTTGTTTTTTTCATTATTCCACTGTTTGGCATTCTAATTAAAAAATTAGATAGAAAAACTTCAGAAAATTTGCCGTGGCTAAAGTGAAAATCAAAGAGGCGCACGACGAAATGGTTCCAGCAACAATAAAGGTAGATAAACGAGAAATGATACCTCCTGCTAGAAGAAGAATGCAGAAGGGGGGAGGGGTGGAAGAAGTTATTACTCAGTGTCCGCTTTCGAGACCAAACCTCTTTATAACGTAGGAAAAACGATATAAAAGGCAAAATTTTTTATTTCCTGCCATTTAGAAAATTAAAATGGATTTTTTCGAAGCATAAAATATTTTTGTATAAAAACAAAACCCTCCTCTATACATATATATTATCAATAAGCAAAATAACATATTACACATATATAAAATCAAATAAACACAAATAAAGCAAACTTAAAAACTTAAAAAAAAACTTAACATAACCGTTGATAAAAAATTTATAAAAAAAAAAAGCAATGAATAAACGAAAAACCAAATAAGAACCATAAATAGTAGTGATGAGCAGCAGTTTATAAGTAAGGAACCAAAAGGGCACAGAAAAAAAGCAGTAAAACAAAAAGTAAAATATTGCATAGTGGTGGATTTGTCAAAAAATTCTGAGGCCATGTCATTGAAAAATTTAACTTGAAATTGAGCATAATTTCACACATATTTACGATCGTTGAACAGAAATAATAAATTTATCCAAAATTATTTAGAAAATAGTTAATTGCATAAATAAATTTATTTCCGTTCCTATTTTAAAAATTTAAGAACTTCTTAATTTAATAAAAATTTGGTAATTAAAAATCCTAAATTGAGACTATATCATAACTAAACAACAATTATCAAATTTTATAATAATTTTTATTCCATATAATTCAGTTCACTTCATCTTATTCATTGTTCCTATCATTCATTTCCTATTTCTATAAGTAATTTTCAAGAAAAAAGCTTTGAATTCAATTTCCGATTTCAATAATAATTAACCAGTGGAACTGCCGGCTTTTATTATTACTGCAAATACCCACAAGAAAATACTCACATCACTGTATACAATAAAATTCAATTTTAGTTTAAGACTTAAAAAAAGAATTTAACGAAATGAACAATGAGAGTAAAAAACTTTCGACACACCCATGTCAGCAGTTACACGTCGTGCTAAGTATATATTTATCCGCTGAAATATTATGAGTCTATCAATCGATGGTTATGTTAAACATATCGCTCAAAAAAGTAAGCAATTCAGTATATTGTAGCAATTCATAACCAAAAATGCACTTTTAGAAATGAAAATATTTAAAATACAAACGAAATAAACATTATGAAATATCCCCTACATACTTGAATGTTTCGTAATCCTCATTTCTAAGCGTTTAAAAAGAATATTTATAAAAAGAAATAGCTAAACAAAAAAGAATAAACTGTATATAAACGCGAGTGCACAACAGTATATGGGACATCTGTACAAAAAAGAAAAACAAATCTATGGCACCAAAAATTTACATGTAATTTCGATAGGTATTACTTGGATCATGCCAAGAAGCCGGTGCTTCTGGACTTCCCATATGTATACTTTCCATGGCCTGATTATAATAGTAGTCTTGCATACCAGCGTTGCAATATATGTTACCCGCCACTGCTTCTTGATTTTTCACATCTGCTATATTTGAAAAAATATTAAACAATACTTGGTTCAATTCTATGATAAAAACAGAAAATTTTTTGATAAAATTTAAAATAAAATTTTCTGCATCAAAAGAAATTTCGCAATTTTATACGTGAATGAAAGAAAGAAAACAAACTTGATGGATAAGATGGCCTAATTTGTTGATGCGATAGCCTTTGCTGGGTTGAATCGAATTGTGGAGAGCAGAAAATTGTGGCAAAAGGATCATCATTTATTGACAAACCGGATAAATCCTGAAAGTCGCTTATTTCTTGCGAGAATTACGAATAATCTACGTGGGAAAAAAAGAACTGAGGTCTTTCATTATCTAACAATCCGGAAATTCCCATCTCATCAAATTTTTTAAAATAATATTGCCTAAAAAGCACAAAAAACTAAAGATCAAACCTAAATTAAAACCATCTATTCAACAGGCTTTTAGAGATTTGGAGATAAAAAACCTCAAAATTGAAAACAAATTCATATAAAACAAAACTTTTACCTCAGGCCAAAAATCCGAAGAAGAATAATCCAATGTACTACAATTCTGAGCATTTTCCCTCAAGTATGGTGTTGACTGAGAGCTGGACATTTGCACAGAAATATCCTGAATTATTTTAAAACATAAACCGAAGAATACCAGCTAAAATAATTTAAAATTTTAAGAATAAATGGTTTTAAACCATTGTTCAACAAAAATCTAAAAACTCTTTCATGTAAAATTTAATAATGCTAAAAAATAAGCCAATATGTAAGGTGACGTTGATAAATTTGAGATAAGTTAATGCAAAAGAAATTATTGGACTCATACTTGAACACTCTCCTCAGAAGAGCATTCATGACCGCCACATGCAATTGGTGTTGTAGACATCGTAGGTTGCTGCTGTTGTTGTGGAAAATGGCCCAATTGATCACCTATATATGGATTAGTCATCGAATAATTTGAAGGAATGTAATTCGCTTGGTGAGCTTGTGGATAAGATGAATTATAAGGTATTTGGTTAGGAGCTGTTGCAACTGTTGAGCGGAACATTGGAGCACTGTTCATATAATTATGGTAATGGATTGCCGGATTGCCACCTTGCAAAGACCTTTGATAAGCCTGTTCAGCATACGTTGCTGAAAGAAAACTTGCTAAAAAATAAGCCAATATGTAAGGTGATGTTGATTTCAATTTTAAGGTTTTTTTATCTCCAAAACTTTAATTACAAAGATTAAAAATTTTAGAAACAAATAAATAGAAACAAATAGATATAAAAAGAAATAAATTCTACTGATGGTATTTGTTCAAATGCTACTTTGAGTATTAATTTACTTAATAAAATGGAAATGGAAAGGAAAAAAAAATTCAGCACGAAGGAAGCTTTTCAAACTAATAACTTCAATAATTCAACAATGGATAAAAATTCATTTACAAATATTTGAGGGCAAAATGAAGTATTTATTTAATTTAAAAAAGCATAATTTCATAATGTCAAAAAAAGATATGCTATATAAGAAATAAAAGATTAACAGAGAAATAATTTTGCTAACCAAATGCTTGATTACGACTTCGAGAATAATGTTGAAATGTGGCCATCAATGAACTGTCTGATGAGAATAAAGCTGCCATCTAAAATTAACTGAATTTTGATAAATTCAATTCATATTCAAATTTATTCAAATAAAAAATATTGCATCAATGTTAGATATTTCAATTAATCATTGGTCTAAAAGTTTTATCCGCCTAATTTTTAAATTAAACTACAATAATAATCAACAATTCAAACTCTATTAAAAGAAATGGCATTCATATCACTAGGCATCGAAATGATAAGATCTTTCTAAAATTTTGTTCAATCGAAACTAGACGAAAAAAAATTTTACTAATAATAAGAGAAAAAAACAAACGTCTGGATATAAAGCCAATTCTGAAATCAATCCTAATGCACTGCGTTTTAAATTTTCATCTTCGACATATGCTTGGTAAAGGCAAAACGTTGGAAGCGGAACACTTTCTCCACCTTCTTTATAAAGATGATAGTCCTGTCTTCTAACCATATAAACAATCTAAAAAAAATATGAATATATTCCTGAGATGCTCCACAATTAAGAAAGCATGAACAATATTAATTATTTCAGAACAAAGATGGATTTATCAAAAAAAAACGGATATACTTGATTAAGAAGGTGTGGATCTCGGCACATTAACTGAAGTGTTGAAAGAGATAACTGAATAAGCTCAGCAACTCTGATTTCTTCAATCATTTGTGTCTAAAATATTAATGTTAAATATTTAATAGTTAATGTTAAATATTCAATATACGTTTGTTATTTAAAATAAAATTTTTTAAAAAAATTCAGCAAAAGATATTCAATTTGTAAAGGCATTTCACCTCATTTCAATATTTTTATTTCTAAACAAAACTTTAATTATAAAGATTAAAAATTTTAGAAACAAATAAACAGAAACAAATTCTGATTTTAGAAACAAATAAACAGAAACAAATACCGATGGTATTTGTTCACATGCTACTTTGAGTATTAAAACGATCCTTTCAATAAAAGTTGTTTCACAATCAGGAGAAATCCTCAAACGGGTTGAGCGTAAAATGGATAAATTACTATCTTGTAATGCTGCCTTATTCAGTATCTGAAAAGATGCGCAACAATAAAAGGTAAATCATATTAACCTAATTAATAGCTTTTGGAACTTATAGCTAAACTAGTAGGCAATTTTTCTTTTTCATTTTTTTATAATGTTTTTCATTAATCCAACAAAAAAGTTATAATTATGAAAAACTTAAAAAAATTTCTATAAAAACAACAATATTTAAAACTTTGGAAAGAAATTCTGTTAAAACCAGCAATCTTAGTCTTAAAGACAATATGTTGTAAATTATCACTATTTACAGTTGAATCACCTAGTTAAAAATTTCAAAAAACACCTGTAATGTCTGTTTGAGTATTGACGGACGCATTTCTGTAAGTTTACGTAATAAAAACTCAGCAGCAAATTCTGTATGTAATATCACTTTTTGCGCCTCAGCTTGATGAGAATGCCCAACACATAAATGACGCAATGTGGCTAATGCACGTTCCTAAATTTTTCGTTGAAAAATGTTTGAAAAAAATGTTTCGTTGAAAAAAAAATGAATAATGTTTATAAATTTATTTTAATCTTTGAATTTTTTTTTAAAGAGTCTTCAAGAGTCGTTATTGGTTAAACTCGCTCCGCTGGCTTGTCGCATTGGACAAATATGCCAGGAAGTCCCTTGGCGATAGAAATACAGGTAAGTCGCCAGCATCACCCGGGTTTTGTACAGGTTTACTCCTGCGGAAAATCGAACCTCAGCATTGGCGCTCCGAATTGAGCAACCCATTCTATCCCCAATCTTTACTAATATATTAATTTATGTTAATCGTTTATTTGAAATTTAATTATTAATAAAATTTCCACTATTTTATTATTTTTAAATTGATTTCACATCTCTTATAATTGATAATTAATAGTGAAGAAATATGGTACCTGTATATCTTCGATGCGTTGCTGTTGGCTAGGAGTTGCAGCAGGAGTATTACAATAATTAATGAGAACTCGATAGAGAGTTGTAATTGCTCCACGACCATACAAAAATTCTTTATTCTTCTGGTTATTAGCCAGTAAATTTGATAAAATACCTGTACAATAAAGAACGACAATTGGGTCGACAGCGCCTGAAAAAAAAAAACACCCAGAATGACTATAAATGAATGCACAGAAGCCGAAATCAGTACATTTTAAACCAAAAAAACTGACCTAAAAGTTGGATAAGTTTATTGAGAAGTGCGGAAACATCAATGTCTTTCGTTGGTACATCGGACATATTTCGGATGCATTCAAGCGTCGAAATTATCAACCGCTGACTCGCGTGATCCAACTGCCTATATAGAACATCATAACCGCCACAAACAACTACAGCTTGAGGATCCTACAAGTTCCGAATTTAAAAATTCTAAAT
This sequence comes from Dracunculus medinensis, assembly GCA_900625125.1. NCBI lineage: Eukaryota > Metazoa > Nematoda > Chromadorea > Rhabditida > Dracunculidae > Dracunculus > Dracunculus medinensis. The sequence continues at coordinate 210,656 of UYYG01001157.1, read as the reverse complement.
GAAAAACTGGACTTAATTTTTTCCAATCAAAATTCATTTTAAGACAATTTTCTTTTATCCAAATAAATTTTACAACAAAAAAGCGTGAAAATATGAAAAAATAAATGAACCGCATTCGAGAAAGTCTTCAACAACTGAGTTGTCCTCCATAAAAGACCTTCATAACGCAAATTTCTAAGGATATTTAATAGTTTAACAGGACCATGTAATTGAATAAACAATGTCTAAAAAAACAATTATTTTCCATTTATCGAATCGAAAAATTTTATCCATTTAACTATGACTATTGTTTTGAGTTTGAAATTGCAAAAAAAGAAATGAATAATGAATGTTTCAAGCATTTAAACAACATTTAAACAATTAAAATGTTTACAAACCCTTTGCGATTGACTTTTATCACATAAAAGGCGAACACATTCAACAATAACAGAAAGCAATTTTTCATTAGTTTCCCGATCCAAAAATTGCGTAACTGCTTGAAGAGCAGCATTTTCCCTGGCGATTTCTACGTTTCGACCTTCGGATGATTTTTCGGCAATAATCGTGTGAAATGTTAAAATGGCATAACGAAGTGCTGATCCACCGCTGCAATGAAATATTGACAGTAAAAAATAATCTTGATTTCGATTAGTACGATCAGATGTAACCGAGTTATTAACACATCATTAAAAAGATTCATTTAAAATTATAAACTGACGTAAATTTAATATGTTGAATAATATCAATGAGAAGAGCACCATTCGTTTGCTCAATAAACTTTAATATACTTTCGAGGCCATCTCTTCGTTCAGAGATTTGAAAAAGTGCTCCCAATGTTGGCTTTATTATCGCCTGTAAAATAAATTTAAAAACTGAATTGTGTTTTTACAAGAACGTCAAATTCATCAAGCAGCAACAGTTTAATGAATAATTTAATTGAATTCCATCAAAAATAAAATAAAAATTAAACCAACTAACAGGTGACTTTGCATGAGTTCGCAATAATTCATTCAACTGAGGTATCACTTCTGATGCACGAATCACTGGTTCAGTATATGGTGGTTGATCTGAATCCATTTTGGCTATATTTTGTACCATTGTGGCAGCACGTTGTACGACGATCTGAAATCTTATCATTTTCATTTAATTATTTTTATTTATAAAAAGCCTATAAATGAAAAATTGGTTCTAATCAATTAGAACAGAAAATTTATAAAGTATTCCTTCTTACCTCATCCGAATCACTAAGAAGATGTATTAACTCCGGTATCGCATTCCGTGCCTCACTATCCTGTGAACCACGTCCAATGTTGGCTGGTATATTTTCAAATTTTATTTGTTGCTGATCCGTTAATTCCATACGAGAATGAGCATCATCAGACATCGTTGAAATCTGTGAGCCTGCTCGTAATGAACTAACTGATATTAACGATGGAGCCTAAAATATAACGGCCATAAAAAGTAATATAAGTTAATACTATAATCCAATATAATAATTTTTAGGTCAAATTACTACAGGTCAATGCATTAACTATCTTAGATATATCAAAAAAGATTTTCTAGGTTAAAAAACCCACTGAACTATGATTCATTGAATGCACTCCACTGTCAAAATTATTGGACCACATTTGGACACGAAACATCGCATTCGTTGCACCATTTGGTGGAGGTGCAATGGTAGCCGATGATGATGATGGCGAAGGCTGATAATTAGGCACTTGTGAAGAAGAAACATGTTGTGAGGCGATAACCTGAGGCGAAACAACTTGCCGAGACGATATAAGTGAAGGTTGTAGGGCCTGAGATGATGGCCTTCCAAGACCCGAATTTGGAGACACAGTCGCTATCGGCAAACATCTCGCATCAGCAGCCACTGTACTTGTTATGCAAGGTTCAACAGGAGAGCACTGAGGTACATAATCCTATAAATTTGCTTGCAGCAATTAAAAATAAATCAGATTAAAAGTAATTTTAATTAGTAAGTAAAAACAGGGATTAAACTGATATCTTAATAATTCGCTTCAAGCAAAATCCATTAAAAAATTTCAAAAAAATAATAAATAAATAAAAATGGAAAATAATTAATTAAAAGAAAAAACTAACATGAGGACAATTATTCATATCAGCATCGACTGTTAAAAACCTGAAATGTTGCAATCATAAATATCAATCAATTCAATCAAAACTCATCAATTCTTACTTTAAGATTTCCTGCTTGGATTTTTCAACTTTTTTTAATATTCGTTTTGGTATTTTCAATTCTAACAGTTAATGTAAAGAACAAAAAATATTAGAACGAAAGAAAAACTATGAATAATTTGAAATTATCAAAAGAAAATGCCAAAAAAGTCGCCAATTGCTTTGGTGAATGAGAAAAAGAAAATTAAGAAAAAAGAATTTTGACTTAAAACAAAAGGACCTAAATAGACCGATCAACCAGTACGAAAGAGCCGTTGCTTGCCATCATCTGCCTTTTTTTTTTCAAAAATATAATCCAATTTAATTTTATTACAATCTCAATTAATAGCGAAATCATTTTTATTATCAATTTAATGATAATTATCATCATAAATTAGCTCAACTTTTATTGCAATCTAATCAAATACCAAATAAATTTGTTGAACTTTTGACAAATTTTTTCATCCGAAAAAAAGGCAATATTTTGAAGGTCAACAAAAAGGCGATAACGGCAAACACCCTTTCACACATGTAGGTGGTCTTCATTATCATCAAATAAGTTCATTTGCCTTTACCCGATTTTCATTAAGTTTAAGACAACCACCTTTCATTAAGAATTATATTAATTTTCATATCGCTAATCTGCACTTTATTAAATATTTTAAGCGACAATCATCAACAATTATCCATAAGTTATGCGATTAACCAATTTTTGATTATCCAAATAACTAACTGAATAAACAAACAATAAGGTCATCATCCCTCTCCATTTGCTAAAAGCACTCATCATTTTTCGCTGTTGCGCTGTTTCTCTTAACTTCACCTTTCTGCCAAAAAGCTTTCATTTGAAAACAGAGATAAAGATGAGTCCATAACAGTCCATAATAATATTTATCCAGATTTTACTTTCAGTGACGGGTTTATTCAATCCGTATTGCCTACCCTCAACCAAAGCAAAATACAATAACTGATCCAATAGCCTAATTGATATACGAAACGGTGATCACAAATTATTTGGTGATATATAAGTAAAAATAGATCCCATTAGATTAATACAATAATAAGTAATCATTAGAAGAGAAACAAATACATGCATCCACAAAGAAAATCGAATGTCTACCAGTACAAATGGAAGAAGAAAAAAACCCATAGTTAAAATAACAATTATTAAGGGAAAATGATGCTGCTAATATCGGAAATAGCTGCAACTCTGCTAAAAGTTCAGAATAACTGCCATTATCATGATTTATGAGCAGATATCGCCGTCGACAGGCAATCGAAAAATAGATGAAGAACGATGAAAATTGTAAATTGTTATTTGACAACGAAAAGAAAAAGATAAGAGACAAGAATAATTTCTCAGCATCAGGCACTTATTTCCAGCTAAATTAATGACCAGTAACTCTTGTCTTATTATTATCATCACTATTATTATTATAGTAACTTTACCAAAGAACAATTTCGAAAAAAAACCTCAAAGGTCATATCATAATTTTTAAGAGGTCATAAAAGATTTTATTATAATCATAATTATCATTGTTTACTAACAAATGCACCAGTATTGTCCTTTCTCATTTTCTCATATCTTTCACTATTCATTTGCTGATAAAAATATGTTAATCTTCTCATAAATCCCATAATTCATGGACTTAGAATAATCTTACAAGTAATCAATTCATTTATCTCTTATCCACCACGAGTATAAACAAGAGAAAATCCTTAAACTTACCTTCCCTACAAAAAATAACCAAATTATAAGTAATATTATTTCAAAAAAAAAAATGATTTGCAAAAGGAAATAAAAGCTAACATATCGGAATTTTTATTCGAAAAAAAACAAGGACAAAGCAATTCTGCAAAGAAAAGAGTTGTTTAAAGGAAAAAATGATAAGTAACGAATGATAACTTATCAATCAATCGGCTGAAAAAAAATAAAAATAAATAGCATTCAAATAGCAGACTTAAATTTTTTTGAAAGCCGACTCATCATTTCCTTAAATTCACAGTCATAAAAAAACGATGAAATACTTAACGGTCGATATTTGGAAAGAATGAATAAGCTGTGGAAATTTTGATCATTAAAAATACCGAAAACTGATAAGAAATCACATTCTTATAGAGATGAAAAATAATTTTAAAAGGAATTGTTATAAACGGTTCTCGCTTTATTTCTCGAAACTATAAATATTTATTGAGTGCGAGGTTTAGTGCGCAAACTGATAATCTATATTAGATAGTTATATTTGATAGCCGATAATTCTTAAAATCCAGATTTCGAAACTGCAAAAAACTGCAAATAACTCGATTTAAGAGAACCATCGATAGTTGAGAAAGCAAATCAATGGTCGACATGATTTAAGACTTTCAACAATATGTGTAATATTAAGACTAAACAAATTAAATTGTTCATCAATCATCCGAATTCAATCAACACATTTTTACAGTTTCACAGTTTAAAACATTATCATAAAAATGTTTCACTTATCATTTTAGTGATTTTTGATAAGAAAATCAAATCAACGAAACAATGCATTTAATCGATTTACGACGTTTAGAATGATCTTTAGAAATTAAAATCATTCGCTTAACCTCAGCAAATCATAATTATCTAAAATAGTACAAATAATTTTAACAAAAGCGCCTCCATGACGATAAAATACGATAAAAGAAACTGTTAAATTATCAAAACCAAGAATGTCCGAACCTGGATTCTTGATGGTTAGAATCAGGAAACGATAAAATACACAATTGCAGAAAATTAAATTGATTAAATGATTATTTATCAACTTATCAAAATGATTGATTTTGATTGATCTGTTCTTCCAAATTTTTTCATATTTTTCGGATCACTATCAAACGATAGAATTTGAATGGTTATGCGTGATAGGCAGTCAATCATTATCCATTTACTAATTTTCGTAATTTCTTGAGGGAAAAAAATTTATTATTTAAGTAAATTTCAGTAAATTTACCTAAAAATTTCGTGATAAATTTCTTTTCTTCTAACAACGAATATTTCTAGTTAAATAGTAATAATATGATTAATAGTAAAGTAAATGCGGATCCATCTAATTCACTCAGATTTTGAACAATAGCATTAATATTTCGCATTTGAGGATATTTTTGCAACTTTCTAGAGGAAAACATTGAATCCGAGCTTTTTGTCCTCAGTTAAAGCAAAGAAAATGAACAATTTTTCAAAAATTCTACTCAAAAATAAAATTCTTTATTTACCTCTAAATAAAAACCAATTAAAAGATTCGACGAAAAGAATTAAAGAATTTTATAAAAACAATTTGTCTGAATGATAAAACTTAGAATGACAACCCAAGTGCTATACTTCGGATTCTATCGCCAAGAGAAGCCAAAGTCCAGGCGATCCTGGGGACTCACCTATTCAGATCTATTATCGAATGAAATCTAAATGCACTCTTATCTCTCTCGAAATTGATGGAAATGCAAGAAAAAATTCCAAAAGAATTTGCGATTATTTCCAAACTTTCATTTTTTTTATAATTAAGCATTATTAGAAGAAAAAGTAAAATGAAGGTTAACGGTAATTGCAGTGTGTATCCAAGGAAAGCAGAAAATATTTGCCTAAGCTTTAATGGCGAGCGAAATTGCGCACACTAAGGTAAATCTTAAGGTAGCAAGAAATACCCAAACATTGGAGTATGAAATTAGATTTTAAAAATTCAACTCAAACAACTCAAATCAAGGCTTTGCCCAACACGCCACCTATAATATCAACGATGGTAACGAAGCCGAATGCCCTGCTGTTGCTATTGTATAAAGCAAAGAAAAATTTATTGATGCGCCGCTTGCTGATTACTAATGAAGCAAAAAAAAAAACATTTTCTGTCGGCATTTCTAATATTATCGAAAAAAACCCATATCGATAAGCAGTTAATTTTAGAAAAATTATTTTAAAAATCGGCCTACGCTTATCAATTTATCAACAACTTTCACTTTCACTTTTTCCCATTCTTGAAATTCATTCTAAAGCTGACTGATCCATTGCCTGAGGTGATCATTTGTTTATCTTGTAATACGATAAGTATTACGCTAATCGATAGATTGATAGATGTTGAATACCAGCTGGAGCAAATCTTCATAGTTAATGGTCTTTTTCTTCAAATTATTTTTTTCTGTTCATTGGTTAATCACCATATGACCTTTTGAAATGAAATTTTTGCCACATTTTTAGCTAAATGTTATCGATTAAAAAATAATTGTCTTTAAAATTTCGGTAAAATCGAGAATAATCTATAGAATCATAAGGCTTGTTGGTACGATTCCTAATGCCTTTTTTCATCCAGAGACTTGCATCAATCCAATTTTTGTTATAAAAAACAATTTGAACTGAACTCGCGAGATTTTAATCGAGCATTTAGCAATTTAGCAATAACATAAAAATTTATCACTCTTATAAAATTGTTAAAATAAATAAAAATTAATTAAGAAGAATAAATAGCAAAGTTGAGGACCCATTTTAACCTCAACGAATTCTCTTTCTCCTCCAACAAATTACTAATGAAATGAGTTTAAGCAGAAAATGGTGAGTGCCAACTATTTACTTTTACTAGCTTTTTACTAAATGCTAACTGCTTTCTTTCAGATGAAATTTTCAAAAAATAGTTCATCAAAACGAGTTAAAAATCAAAATAGATAAATAAATATTTCAAAAGGTACAAATTCTTTGCCTTACTACTTCATTATATTTAATGCATTTCATGACTTCAAGAATAATGAGAATAATTAGAAATAAAAAGAGAAAATAGAAAGAATTCTGAAATTCACGTCGTATAAACTTAAGGCGAAAGAATAAATACCGCAAAAGAAAAAAGTTATATTAATTAATTCACTCAAGTCGAACCAAACATCTGCGATTACTAATAGCAGATTGCATTGAAAAAAAAGAGAACATCCTCAAATTAAAGTTTTCATAATAAAATTGTAATTCATAATAAAATTGTGAATTTAGCTTTTAAATATAAAAACTTGGGAAATTTGAAAAAAATTTTTTAAAAAATACACTATAATCTGCAAAATGAAAGGAAATGATGCGTGTATAAAAAAAAAAAATTCAACTTTATTTAACTGATAAATTCTATTACTAAAAAAATAAAATAAAATTCCTTCTAAATGGATTTTCTGATTTACAAAAAAATTTTGCCATTAAACCTATGAAACATATGAGAACGTGAATCCACTGCATATTATTTGAAAAATATGGTGCGACGAAGAAAGGTGTAATAATCAACGACTAAAAAAATACCTCTATTCCTACAAATTTTCAGTACAAAAAAGATAAATAAATAAAAAGACGGTTTAAAAAAGGGAAAAAGAACATTCCATATAACAATAAATCTAATAGTTGAACGAAGATAGTTGAATCTTCCAAAAAAATTTTTCACCATCTCGAATTTTTCAAGACATTCACTCAAATAAAAATGGAAAAAAAAAACCAGATTTCATTATCTGATAAATTTGGCAAACTACAGCGAAACCGGTCAAAATAGTTACTATTAACTGCAATCAATTCAAAAGTGCTCAATTTCTTAATTCTTCCACGTACAAAAAATAAATCCATTTTTTTATATCAACCTCTCCACCATATAAAACAACGAAACAATTTTCTAACTCTTCGAAAATGTGAAAAAAAATAAATCCCCAGAAAAAAATATTTTAAAAAACTTATAAATCACATAAAAATGTAAAATTCTTTGATTTCCCTACTTTAATTAAATAGCATACAGCATGCAGAAATAACGAGAAAAACTAACGTTTATGCAAATCAAGATCGGATAAACGCGAAATATTCACGGTCATAACCTAAAAATTGAGAATGTTCGACATCTGATTTGCATAGTTTGCAAAAAATTCGTATAAAATCCAATTAAATAAGAAAACTGTAATAGCAATTCTTCTTTGTAGTATTAATGTTTTCTTTAAAAAAAATATTAAATATTAATATTAATAAAAAATATTAATATTAATAAAAAATAAATATTAAGGAAATCCGAAATCGTACGATTTATTAAAAAAGCATCAAAAAATACAATTAAATTATAAATCATAAACGAAAAATAATTCTTTAAAACTAAGGAAGATTATTAAAAATTCTAAAATAAAAAATAAGAAAAATGAAATTTCTAATTAAAAAATAAATAAAATAGTAAAATAGAAACTTTAGATTATGCAAAAAAATAAAATCGCATCCATCTGATTTGAAAAGATTCCTTCACAATGAAAACAATGATTTTTAAAAAAAATTTACCAAATCACTAAAAAAAAATTTAACAGAACAGCTGTACTTTGGTATAAATAACCATTCGCTAGAGTTATTCGTAATTTTCTTATAAAAACCATTGCTATTAATACAAAAAAGATCTTCGTAAATTTCCACAAATCCCTTTTTTCATGAACTTCAATTTTTTGACTGAAAGCATTACCTATAAAACGACTGGAAAATTTTCATATTTAGTACATAATTCATTTTTTCTTGAAAATTTGAAATACAAAATTCAAAATAATTTGCGCAACTAAGGCTTCTAAAAAAAAATGATCTTAAATAAAGGCAGAAGAGATAAAAGCGATTTAAATCTAATTCTAGTCAAGAATGCACTATCAATTATCATCGAAATAGAAAAAATTTTAGGAAACGATAACTTCGCAAAGAAAGATTCCTATGAGCAATTGTGCAAGAAAAAAACCGAAAATTCTAATGATATATAATAACTTAACAAAATAGATCAACAACAATTTATTAAAAGGCATTTAGGAAATGAACGTCAATAAACGGTTAAATTATTGCTTTTATATAGAAAATAAATAAAAGAATGATAAATTAAAAAAAAAAAATTCAATATAGTTATGTCCGAAAGTCTCTTTCCTTCCAAATAAGCAAATAAAATTCTTGAAATTTCCCTAAATTCAAGCTCGGGATGTCGTTGAATTATTTCTCTTCCAGGAATCGCCGCTGGCTACTGTTGAATGACTGTCTTAATCAATATTGCTATCTATACCAACGATATTAGAAAAATATACAAACAATCATTTCTGCTTAAAATTTACACAAATAAATACAATAGATTCGCTAAAAAAAAAAACATAGAACACCTGTATATATTTTACCCAAAAGAAGTAAAGAAAAATAAAACCCAAAAAAGGATAATTTGTATGAAAGAGTAAAGCTTTATAAAAAGAAAGCAGTGGTTTTTCACTTGTGATTCATACTAACTTCAAGGTTTCGCAGAAAAATAAAATTTCCTGGCAAAATCGAAATGTTTCGATAAGCCAGCGGAACAAGCTTAACCAGAAATGGTGAGTGCTCTCAGGGAAAAGACAATGATAAAGGTCACAAACAAACGGATAAAATCATGATATGATATGATAAAATCATAAACAAGGGGATATTAGACAGATAATAATGAATAAACGAATAACAAACAAAGGAAGTAAATAAAAAATAAACGAACAATAAAGCAATAAATAAGTAAATAATAGATAAAAAGCGGGCAAATAGAAAAGGAAGAGCCAAGTTGTGCTAGGAGGCCGCCCGTACTTTTTCTATCCCCTCACTAAACGTGTGGCAAATGGGTACAAACCTAACAGCCAGTGGAACCAGCCAAGCAGAAAGTACCAACCAACTGAAACAACAGGCAAATAAAAAAAGAACTGAAATTAAACGTAAATCTTACAAAACCAAATATTCCAATTCCAAGCAGTGAATAATAGCAAATCATCAAGGATAAGAAAGAAAATCAAAAAAATCAAAAAACATTAACGAAAATTCAGAATTTGGCCACAAGCCAAGATTTTAAAATTAAAATAACTGTCTTACGATGATGGTTAATTTCTAGCAGCTAAATATTTAAAAGATTTCTTTCTACCAATTATTAATGCAAAGCAAAATTATAGAATCAAAGTTCAAATCAGCAAACTTTCGTGATTATTTTCATATATAAATTCCATAGTTCGCATAGATCTCGCAAAATTGTTTTAATTGATAACACAGCACTGATAACGAACACTGATAACACTGATAATTATAATAAATTTTTTAAAATTCCATCCTTCAAGTTGTTCTTTTTTTTGCTACTTCTAATCATTCACCATGAATATAGAAATTATTAAATTTTTTACGAGCAACACACGCTTATCTATATCCAACAGTTCAATAGTTCACTCACCAGGTACCATCAACATTACGAAGTATTTAGTCATTTTTCAGGCTTATCAATCAGTTCTGTGGAGCTTACGATTCATTAAATGACCTTATGACCCCTAATAAATTGCATATTTTAGAATCTAATAAATTATCATAAGTGGAATAGAGAGTTGTCGGTGCGAAAATTTGCATTCAAAAAAGGGACCATTGAATGAGTCGGCCAGATGGTGAAACGCTACGTCAGACGATGACTCTATTGTAAATTTGACAAATAAAATAATTTATATATATATATATATATCGCCTTATTACTAAAATACACCGCCAGACGTGTGATAATCCCTTTCTTTGGGTCATTTAATCGCAATATAATCCTTCAACTTATCGCTAAAAAGAAGTATACGAAATGAGAATGAAGAATTTTCGGTTGATCGTTGGGTTATCACTGCGACATGTTTTAACCCTAAAAAGAATATAAACGTGATTTAAAAAGAAAGGTGCAAGGTGCCACTGCTGGTCCACCTGTGCCCCCATCTCCAATCAGCCCTCTGACAAAAATTTATTACCAATGGCCAGTGAAGCGAATTTAACTAAATTTACAGCTGAGTTTGTTTCATCGAAATTTTGTTTTTCACCATTTTTCTTTGCGAAAATTGGTTGGTTAAGGCAAAAGCAATTTATTCTTGCAACATTTTAGACGTTCAATTTATCAAAATTTTATGGTCTAAGACGTCGGAAATTAGCCGCAGTTTATCTTATCATAGCATTAATTTCGCCATAATATCTTCAATGGCTTAATTATTGATGTCAAATATGGTATAAATATGGTAGCGATTCCAGTGAGATGTCGTTATCAATATGTCGCCAAATAATTCGCTAAAATAATCCCTCAACTTTATGCAACGAAAAGCGAAAATGGCAATGACCGTGAGCCTTCGCGAACAACACTGCAAGGAAATAACTCTTTGAAGTTAAAATATTCATAATTTCTTGCAAAATTTCAGTTTATCAGGCCTGGTACTAAGCCTGGCAGCCCAAATTCGAGTTTTCATTTTCTCAATTATAAATTGAGGTTTTAGAAAAAAAGTCGAACGTCAAAGTTTTTAAACGTTAAAACAGAATCAGCGAGGTTCATTGGCCTGTTTGAGAAAAAACGTTTCGGTCTAGCTGAAATTTAGCTAAGAATCAAAGACCACAGTCGTTTTTATACCAAAATTCTACTGGCAAATTCTACTTCGTTTTTATACCAAAATTCTACTGGCAAACGTGTTTTCTTTTATCACATAAAATATTTTAATTGTTTGATTATCTCAAAAATATTACTCATATTTTTACTGAAAATTTGAATTAAAATGAATAAAATTTCTAAAAATTATTATTAAATTATTAAATCTAAAAATTATTATTAAATTTACTAAATTCGTTATTGTTTATTATTTTCTATAAATATCGCCTGGTACTATCGCCTGGATGTGTTTCCAGGAAGAACAAATCTGTCATCAAAAAATCCGAGTTTTGCTGGCCATTCATTTGTCACCAAGTGACTTATAAAAATCAGAATCAAACATTGTTCACCTAGAAAAAGCTTCAAGCTCAACGAACTTCGACAATGGATGAATAAGTCCATTTTAAAAAGAAAAGTTAACTGTCGAAGGTCAAAATTATTCAAAATCACTCAGAAAGAACCATTAAAATTATCCGAAATTCCCTCTTTTTTATGTTTATTTTTTCTCTTTTCTCGTAAATAATTTTACTTATATCAATTAAATAATTTCAGCAAATTTTAATAAAATAATTCAATTCAATGCGTTAAATTTTATAATTAAAAAAAAGCAAAAAGCAAAAAAAAAACAGTGATTGATTAAAAGAAAATTTCAATCGTTTTTATTTTTTTGTTGCATTTTTCGAAATAAATAAATTTTAAAATTAGATAATAATTAATGAAAAAAATTTTAAAATTAGAAATTAATTGAAGTTTGAAATGAAAAATTTCTCTAAATGGAATTTCAAATAAAATTAATAAAAAATATTTAAATAATGAAATAAATAAAAATAAAAATTTTTATATAACGAAGAATAAAGCAAAACCACCCAAACGATAAGGGAGAGTCTCGAAAACGTAATTAAGTTTTGGCAGTTTTGAAAGAGTTTATTTCCCAATAAATCGTTTGATTTTGATGAATTATTCGGAGTTAAATCCATAATTAATCATTTTAGTATTAAAAAGATTAGATATTATGTGGAAATCGCCTCGGATATTTGAACAATTCAGTCTCTGGTGAATGTGAAAGAAGAAAAAAAAACGAATGGAATAACTTATTGATAATAGATCGAGGATAACATTTAGGATGCAACAAAAGCGAATATAGCTTTGGGATTTGATCGCGATCGAGCGAGCTTAGGGACCAACTATGTAGGCCGCCCTCTATAAATCATTCGCATAACTTTGAGCAACTAAACTCGAATAACTGAAAGAAATAGGTTGTGGCTTATAAGGATCAATATAAACTTTAAAAAGTATGGCAAAAATCAAAAGGTTTAGGTTTTCTTAAAAGGCTTAAAGGTTTTCTTACAATGAGTAATATTTTTAAGATAAAACAATTTTGAGCGATTCGTTATAAAAACATTTCAATAATTTAACTAGAAATTTCTTTTTTAAAAATTAATAGTAAATTTAGGATGTCTTATATTTCCTTCATTAGAAGCACCCAGCACTGGAACAAGTTACCTGGTAAAATGGTGAATTTCTGCTCCTTAATGCTTTAAAAAACGAGTCACCTGTAACCGCACTCTTAACTCACTCAAACTGTCACTCTAATTTATGCCAATTTGATTCCACACTAATTAATTTTATAGTTTATTTTTGCTAAAAGCTTAATTTTTTTTATAAATTAATAAATTTCATAATACGTGATAAGAAAAAATTTTGATAAGAAGAAATTTTCCAGTCTTTAAATCCTTTCATTAATTTAATTCTTCTAGAAAACATTTCGAATTCACTGCAACTATTATTTGCGGTCAAATTTCGTTTTCTGAACTTTTCTAATTGAAATGCCCTCTTGAAAATCGAATGAAAAATGAAATCTTCTTAACATCGAAATATACGTGTAATATACCTTTGCCTTCTTGTAATTACCTTTCAAAACTGTGAAAAAATCAACTCATTTTATGGCAAAGAATTAACTCGTCTTTTTTTCTTTCAAATAATTATAATCAGATTTTTTAGAAATAATGAAATAATCAGTTGAAACAAACAAGTATTTAGACTCGCTTATAGGGAAATTATTCTTATGGGGAAATTCAAAAATAATATTCGAAGCATCCAAATTATCGCATTATTTTTTAAATATTAAGTTGCAATATTTTGGATAACACTTTTCATTCAACGAATTTAAATTTTAATAGTTAATGGTTATATTTTAATAAAACCAAACCGAGTCATAAGTCATAACCAAAAAACAGAAAAAACGATACATTAAATGTCGAAGATGTCCATGAATCGAAGATTAGATTGAATTATGAATTATGAATCGAATTCGCAGAAAAGCGTCATAGAGTCTACTTGATAACATTGCGACAGGTGTCGTTTTCAGCCACTACTATTGACATATGGACTAAATGGTCATAGGAAGGAAGGAAACCAAGAAAGCAATTTTATAAGAAAGAGAAAAAGCGCCTGGTGGCAGAAAAAAAAGATGGCAGGGAGAATGATAGGAAGATGACTGAATTAGCAAAAGCTCGATCCGGCAAAAATAGAAAGCTAAAGGAAGCGAAATCTACTCGGGAATTTAATGATTTATGGTACGACTATATGCATACAAATATGACAAAACAATGAATCTAAATCCAAAGAAAAACGGCCATTTATCATGCGAAGAAATTTCTCGGAGTGTAATCAAAAACAATTCGATTTGAAACGAGAAAGAAGATTTCGATTTGCCATTATTTTCTTAATATTTCTTCTTATTTCAGTTATTTCTTACTTAATTTTTGGTAGAATACATTTAGGACATAGAAAAATAAGTAGTTTTAGCTAAAACCAAGCCATGCAAGGCTCGAATTCTGTCCACTGACCGGAGGTGGCAAGCTGGAGGAAAAACGACAATAATTTGTCATTAACAATTTGCTGCTCACTTATTTATGCCTCTACCGTGACTCATTGGCAAAAATTTATCAGCCAACGAAGCTAATCTAGCTAGATATAATGAGTGCTAGAATGGCTTAGTGGATTATTGCTCTCATCTCGGAGCGCTGAGGTGATGCTGGGCCTCTATTTTCAGCAAAAGTTTTATGTCCGGGTAGTGCTGGCAGTTCATCAATACTACTTCTACTGCCAATCAGTTCCTTGAAAAACTTTCTGACAAATCAATGGAATAGTCCTAACCAGGAATAATAGAAAAGAAATTTTTCAATAGATCAAATTCAAATAACAATGTTTCTTGTGCCAATTTTCTAAAATTTTACAGAATTCTGGCAATGTCTCATTTAATTTCGGCAGGCAAAATTAATAAAAATAATTTCGCTATCTTCAACTGTTTCCTAGCTATTTGTCAAAATTAAACTCAATAAACGAAAATCTATCGAATTGAGCAAATAATAGTGAAGTCCATCCGCATCATATGGCTGAACAAAATTATTCTGATAAGGATTCAAAGATTTATGCTTATAATCTATTGGACTACAAATCATGGAGATTAGCCATGCTAAATTTGAAGCAATATATCGGCTTAATAATAAAAGAATAATTCATAATTCCTCTCGAATGGCAAATCGTAACTTAAAATTCTTATCGGTTAATCGCTTTCATTGAATTTTTTTAATAATTTCCGAAATTCGCCAATATTTTACGAATGACTCCAATGAATTTGCAAAAGCATACAAATCTATTGATTAACATATCAAGCTTTTATATAAAAATAGCGATAAAATAATCGGTAAGATAAAAAGAATATTAAAACTACTTGAAATATTAACTAAGGATGAGCGAAATTTATGATCAAGGTCATTCGATAATGATAAATTATTCATTTGTGATAAACGACGATTAAATAAAGACGATATTAATTATAAAACGAATAATCCGAAAATTTTCATACTGTTGCAAGTTTAATTTTGATTCATTTTGGCGATATTTATTCTATAAAAATCTTTTCAGCAATTGTTGGAAAAAAAAATTTTTCATGGAAGCAATATGGCAGAATTGCGTATTGCTTTACGTGAATGATGGACAAAAGCTGAAATTTTTTCTGATACCTTCGGAAACTTTTAGCTATAAAGCAAATAATTTGTTTATTTATTTAGGATTAAATAAAATTTACTGTTATTATTAGTGCTCTGATAATCTTGGAAATTATTATTTTCACATGCATCATCTCTTCTTTATTTTCCAAATATTTCATAGAGCGCTTACCATTTCAATTCAGTTAATTTTTTAGATTTGAAAAATTTTGCCAAAGAACCAATTCGTTGAAAATGCGAGTGGGTCACGCCCCACTCAGACTCTTGAAGAACGGATTCTACTCCTGAAGGAATAGAAACGTAGTGTAGGTGTGCTCCGCAATTGACAACAACAACCATTATGAACCATTAATGAGCCAACAAATGACCGAAATAATTTTTTAAATATGGCATAATATTGACAGAAACTTATCAAAATTCTTGGGAGTTCAAGTTGAATTTTTATTTCATAAGAATTTTGTCGAAAATTTATCATTCTTTTTTTAAAATTATGTCGATTTGGACTGGCTTTGTGCTAATTTAAACTATCATTCCAACTCTTCGAATTCTGTCGCTTGATAAGTGCAAGTCCCAATGGTGTCTTGGACCCTCTACTGGTATCTCGAAGGGAGACATCGCAAGTACAACTAGTAGCCAGAGAAGTGAACCCAGTCAGAAATAGCTAAATAGTTAAGACTTTTAAAAAAGTGGTGAATTTTAAAGTAATAACGATCCATTCAATTCAATTATTCAATTGTTTAAGCATGAAATTTATTTTGCAAAATTCTTCAGTCTTATATATTTTCACCAGAGAATATTGTTTAGAGCTAATTTCGAAACAACTACCTGGATTTCGTCATCGACGAAAGATTTAGAAAAAAAAAAGCTCGATCTTAGTAGAATCAATTCTACCAATTTTGTCTATTAGACGTCTCAGCGAAAATTTTTGCTTCCCTGTTATTTAACAGATTTGTGAAATTACGGGACAGCAGGATGCGCCCTAATCAAGCTGGATGTAGACCGGGGCGTTTGCGCTAATCAGATATTCACGTTAAGAAGGAATATCGCTTCAGATATTTGCAACCCACTGCCACGTGTTTCATCGAGTCATTTTGCGGCTGCCTTTGATTCAATTGATAGAGTAGCGCTTTGGAGGGTGATGGAGGGTGACGGTGTTCCAGAGAAAATCATTCGACTCATAAAGGCATTTTATCAGCATACCATGGTCTGTGTAAATGGAGAAGTGACAGACTTCTTTGAAATAAAAATTGCCGTCAGGGCTGCGTTCTTTCCCTTACAATATTTAACTATGCGATAGACTGGGTAATGGATACAGCTTGTCGGCATTCAAGGGATGTTCAAATCAGTCCAGAGCATCGTATCGTAGATTTTGAATACGTTGATGATGTAGTCCTTTTTGCTGATAGTCATGAAGAAATGCAAGTGATGCTAAATAACGTGTCAGAAATTGCAGCAAGAATCGGACTCAGGATCAATGTAAATAAAACGAAAGTCTTTTGTCTTATGTGCAAGAAACTGATAAAATGCCTCTTTTTGCAAATTCATTACCGGTTGAGGAAATGCCCGATTTTAAATATCTTGGGTCCACTCTTATACCAAATGGCCAGGCAAAAGATGATATTACAACCCGGATCACGGCAGTTAGAAATGCATTCTTCCGGTTGACAAAACTTTTATCGAGTCGTCGTGAAATCACGATAAAAATGAAAGTCTCCATCTATATAGCCGTGATCCGTTCGATCTTGCCATATGGCTTTGAGATATGGTCAATGAGAGTGGAGGACATCAAGAAGCTATCTACTTTTGACCACTCTAAGATATACATTTTACGGATCCGTCGAGCGGATAAAATATCGCATGTTCGAATCCACCTTTGTTCCAATACCATTTGCATTAACTTTGTCACAGAGCGTCGTCTTCGCTGGTTAGGGTACATTCTCCGTCGTCCACCACAAGAGTTGTCGCATATTTCGTTATTTCGTAAACCATGTGATGGCTGATATCAAAAGCGAGGTGGTCCAATCAAGACCTGTACTGATACGGAAAAGAAAAATTTTGAACGTATAGGTGGACCAGCAATATGGACTTAGACGATGGAAATGGCTTCTATTACTGTCAACGATGGCACCATACCGCGCAGCATGGAAAAGTCTTACCCTTGTAGCCGTTGCAGCCAGCCTAACCAGTAATGTTGAGAGCTATTAGAAGAAGAAGAACAAATAAAAACAATTCAGTTGCAGTTGCCTTGGTTTTAATCCTAAAATAAACGAAAATCAACAAAATTTTTGCAAATACCAATATAATATTTGCATTTTTTGCTCCTGCATTAGATCACGCGATCATAAATACTCCATTACTCCATTACTTACACGAATATATGAGCTACGCTACTTTGGTGAAAACCAGTTATAAAATTCAGTAAACCTTTAAATATAAGTTAAGACAAAGATTAGTTTAAAATAGTTTAAAAATAACTGATTGCGTAGAAATATTGCTATCATTTTAAAATGAGTTCATTCGGTTGACAATACTTTCTGAATGCATAATTTTTATTCTGGTTGAAACCCCCTAATGTCCAAAATGATTGGATTTTGGCCACAGAGAAAGTTTGAACAATCTAATAAAGCCTAGTTCAATCTCTTTTGACTGATGCTCGTTATATGTTTGGATTAACGTATTTTGTTTATGAACATATCTGTCAAATTTTAGAAATTCTAGCCAGCAGTTGATTTTCAATTCGCTTTTGTACAAAATATAATATTTCATCAGCGAGAACGATAATTTAATTAGCTATTTTCTTCTAATTTCGTTCTTTTCATTTAATTTATTTCCACTTTAATTGATTTTCAATTAAATCAATTTAATACGATTTTCTTGGCAAACACTGTATTGAAATTTGGAACAGAAATTTTATCCATTCATCGATTAACTTATTTTTATTATAAATAAAAATAATAAATGAGGCAAACAATTATTAACAATACAATTAAAAAGATTATTTCCGTCAAGCTGAAACATTATTTACACTATAATGCAAGAAAGATTGCAAACAATTTGCGATAACAATTTTTTTCTGCTGAAATTCGCATCATTTCTGGCTTGGCTGACCCATTGGGCGCACATTTATGAGAACCAATTGAAAGGAGAGAAGTAAGGGAATTTTCATTATGGATTATGGTATTTCATGCTTTTGTTGTTGTTGGAAAGCTTATGCTGGGGTGTCTGCTTTTACTATGTGGAAGCAATATGTGGAAGTAAATTTGGTGACATTTATCCTAAGGCGCTTTGGCTTTGAAATTTATCCATTTTGCAGGCAAAGAATCATTTTATTCATTACAATGAACAGATTTATTTGCTGCGACCAATAATCTTTCCCACTCTTCTGGAAAGAATATAAAATTTTCGCATTTTAATTTCGTCCTCATTTGAGAATCTACTAAAAGATTAATTTGCCTTTGCATCACTTATGAATTTTTTAGTGCATTGTTCTTGAAAAATTTATTTCGTACTTCGATGAGCATCATTTTAGAACAAATGTCTCTTCGATACGAAATTTTTCACTTATAGAAGAATTACTTGAAGTATTTATTTATAGAAATGGAACTCTTCGGCTATGTGGACAACGCAAATTTTCATTTCTCTGGTAAGAAAGAATTAATACAGTAATATAGTAGAGAAAACGACAAAAGGAGAATAAAAGAGGAGAAAAAGAAAAGAAAAAGGAGCGTGGTCGCACGACCCCTACCAACTTATCCGAATTGCCTAAATCTCCCCAATCCTTTATTCTAATTTATTCGTTCCAAATCTTTCAAAAAATACTATAATCCATTAAATAACCGAATTTGAAATTTTTTTTTTTATAAAACTAGAATATGGCTGATGTTCTGAAAAGCGCTGCTTTGAGCCAAACCAGAAATCTTTCAAGCTTTTTAGTTCTTTTTTTATATTTAATGCAAAATATCCGTAAACATAGGCATTGAATGAGCTGTTAAGCATTGCAAACATATAAAGTATTTTAAAAAGTATCGCTGGTAGAACTATACGTTTGTTTAACTGACCCGTCTGTAATATAACAGTTTTATAGGGGAAAATTCAAAAGAAAAAGATTTAGTAATCGTTGACAAATATTTATAAAAATTTTCGACGATTTTCAGCTTTTGTTTAGCAAATATTAAATCATAATTAAAACTAAAAAACCCAATCCTCGCCTTCCTTTCAACACGATAATCTAGGTTTTCAGTCTCAATCCGGTCGAATCGTAGTCAGTCATATCCTGTAGAATTTAGAAAAATTAAAAATTTGAAATTACCTTATAATTAACGTCTATAAACCGAATCGTTACGGCAATATAATAAGGTGTCCAGCACACTAAGAAAAATGATACAATGCCTAGAGTCATACGGATAGTTTTTGCTTTAGCTCGTCGAAGATTATTTAACCGAGCATTCGTTACACGATGAAAATCCATAAGATTCGTACTACTTAATAGTGGTCCAAGGCCTAAACTATAAAATTTTTAGGCATATAATTCCAAATTTTTGAAAATTAAGTTGGTTTTTAAAAATATTATGAAAATTCATGAAAAAATGATATTGGCTAGTAAAAATATATATGCCAGGTTATCATAAAGAAATAGACAAATATGGCAATCTAATTTAATAAAATGAGTAGTATTAAAATTACTTTTCACGAGGCTTTCCGACGCCAACATCATACAATTTCTTTCACCACGTATTAAAACTGAAATAAACTTCGCATAGAATTTTATGAACGAAAATTTATTGGATTTTCAATGATTTCCACTTTATTTTCATCTATTATAATTTTATTCAAATTCATAATTTTTCATTTTATTCATAATTTTCTTATTTTAATTTCATATTTTTCATTAACTAACATATTTGTATTGTATATATTATAAAGTATAACCAAGTGAGAAATTATTTGCTCTACTAAGTTAGAAAATTTTTCAAAAGTTGCAAGTTGCCAAAAGATGTTCAATGTAATTAGAATAATGGAGAAGATATTCGATCAAAATCGAATCCTCATCGAGTTTTTGCTTCTTGCTTTAAGATGGGAATTGAATCATTAAAACTAATAGAATTTCGATTAGTATAAAAAATAGTAGTGTATATTTTCATCTCTAGGTGGCTCTCTGGCAAAGACAATTCGGCCTAATGGTAACTAAAGCTAGCCAAATCAGAAATGTTGTGTTAGAATAGAGATTCCAAACTATAGCTCACATGCCAAATGCGATAGAAAACTAGTTATGCGGCATGTCGTAAGACCTCAGAACTCATAAAAGATTGCAACTATTTTCACTGAACCAGATATTGGTTTCGCAAAAGATTCCACTAAATCCCATTATTTTTATATTGCACTACTTTTTTTTTAATTTTAAAATATATACTATAAAAAATAAACAAGGTTTTTTGATTTTTTTCATCATTCATAACGATACGATGCACATGAAAACCAAAGGATTAGATAGTCCAAGCATAGAAAAAAAGTGCTAAATGTAACTAATTATCGGATAATAATAAAAATGCGTTAATGAAAAATAAATGCTTATTAGATGAGTAAATCATCCGAAATCCTTTGCAATTAAAATTGTACTGGTTTTTAATGAAACTATTATCCACCTTCACCATCATAATCATTCATAAATTCAATAAAAGCTATTATACTATTTCATAGAAACATAAATGCAAACAGCTGTAATACGAATGTTCTGCGCTTTTTAAGCTTTAACTTTTGAACTGGCAAAAAATTTTCAATAAAGAAAATTGTTATTCGTAGACGCGAAGGATTAAAGGATTTTAGAAATTTATAGGAAAACTAAAACTCATTTTATAAAATTTTACTCACCGTTACTTTCTAAATTTAACGATAATTTCAGCCGATAATGTATGATCGAGCAACAAAAAAGAATAACAATAAGTGGAATAAAATAGATATAAAGAGCAGTTAAGAATGTATAGGCTAGCACAATACGAGTGTCGAGAAGACCGATATAATCTCGAGCAACGCACTGAATAATCGCTTTGTTGCATGGATGTGTTGCTTCGATAAATATTGCCAACTGAAAATGGTAAAAAGTTACTGCATTGCTGTGAAAAACTCCCAGGTTTCCATAAGAACATAAAATCTGAATATTTTGGATATTAAAGATTTCAGAAACTAAAGATTGGTTTCAAGGAAATTAATTCACCTGAGGTGCGCTTATTATAACTGCTGTAACCCATGCGACAATAAGCATAGTTTTATTACGCTGAAGTCCTTGTATTACTGAGAAAGGCCTCGAAACAGAAAGTTGGCGATCAATGCAGACACATATAAGCACACTTGATGATAATGATACACCGAACATGTCAGTAAATCGTCCAATCTACAAAAGTAGCATAAAACTTCTAAAATATGCATATTTCATTGTTACTTCATGACCAAAGGGCTCGTCTATATCTAGGTGCATTCTCAAGAAGATCAACTTTAACGTGAATACTTGGTTAAAAAACTATTTGTTGAATGGTCTTTGACTGAGGGCAACATGGATTTTTGTTCCTAAACAAACTATCTTTAAAAATGGAATTCTTGGAGAAATATCTGCATTTTTATTTTCAAGTAGCCCTCTGGCGATGTGTCAAGTGCACTTCTCACGAAAATAAAACGAGCCAAGCAAGAAATACTGGAAGAAAAAAGGATCTCAACGAGGAAAAAGTCGAGTGTAAAATGCCAATCAAAGAATATTTTTGCAATTTCCAACAAAATTACTTCAAAATTTTTTCAACACATCTAATTTTCCAAGTATTTAAAAAAGCAAAAGCACTTTACCTTGCACAAGAAATCTCCGCCGTACCAGTAAATCGTATATATATGAATAATTTGCTTTGGTAAATATTCGAAAGTAACTATTAAATCAGCGATATTCATATGAAGCAACAATACATAAATGTGGTTCATACGATTGCTACGAAGATTTCGATGTAGGATTAGAAACATTCCAATATTGCCGACTGATGCGAAAATCAACAATATAATATGGAAAATTAGCTGGAAAAAAGGGATTTTCTCAAAATTTATATAAAAAAAATATTACTGGAATTATTTTGATTTATTTTCTTCTCCAATATCATTAATTATTATATTAATTATTATATGATATGGTTGATTTTTGATTAAATTTTTATCAAATTAAAGTTAATGAGTGGTTATTTCAAGTAAATATTATCGATTTACTTCGCTTTATTTGTAAATTTTTTTTAAATTTCTGATAACAATTCAGTTAAATTCTCTTAAACTTTTAAATTTTTTTTCAGACAGAAATTAAAATAAATTATACATAAAATCAATTAAATTATATAAAAAATATATATATTATATATATATACAATTTTTTTATTTTCTAGTTTATTTTTCATTCTCCCTTATTTTTTTTTTGCCTTTGACAGAAGTAAACCTGCCATGATAATGAAAATACAGGTGGTTGCTGTACCTGTAACTATATCTCCAAGTAACTCTATGGTGAAAGACTCAGGTCTTTTTGACACGGCGTCCGAAGCCCATTATATTTTCTCATTTCGGTGGTACATGCTATAAGTATACAATCCGCGTGTAGACAAACGACCTCAAGACTTAAGGATATGATCTATTCGCAAACGATGATAACTGCTCGAAACTAAGGAAAAGCTCTCTGCACGCGCGGAGTGGTGTAAGCCGTAGCAGGGACGTCAGAACGCTTATGGACGTAGCAAGTCAGGCGATTACTGTCCACACTCTTTCTAAATATCGTGCTAATTCGTGTGGACTGCCTGCTTGTCGGCGGTCCATCTTCTGCACTTCGAGTATAGTGCAATTATCAAACCTGGAGTACTGGCTGTATCATTGTGCTGTTTCGGATAATTCATGGCGAAAAGACATAGCGACTATCATATCTGAAAAAGCTCAGTTCATAGCATAGTAGAACAAACCTTGAATACGCTAATTATGCAATCCTTTTTGCTGACAAATTACAAATTATGAATTATGACGAAATGCAAGTAATGCTGAACAATGAGTCGATAAATGCTTCGAGAATCGGATTCAGGATCAGTGCAAATAAAACGAAAGCTTTTTGGTTTTATTTACAAGAAGCTGATAAAATATCTATTTCTATATCTATTTTATCAATTTTTTTCCAATTGATGAAGTTCACGATTTTAAATACTCTGGATTCACTCTAATACCGAATGGCTAGGCAAAAGACAAAATTACAACTTGGATAATAGCAGCTTGAAATGCTTTCTTCCGGTTCATGAAACCTTTATGGACTCGTTGCGAAATCACCATAATAAAGACGAAAATCCTCATCCATATATCTCCAATTCGCTCGATCTTACTATCCTGGCCACTGAAAGTGGAAGATAAGTAGCTCTTTGCCTTTCACTACTCATGGTTCGGGCCCACCGAGCGGATAAAATCGCATATATTTGTATTCAGCTCAAATATCGCCTGTATTAATAATGTTATCACAGAGCGTCGTCTTCGCTGGTTAGGGCACTGGCACATTCTCTATCGCCCACCCCAATACGAGTTGATGCATATTTCGTTAAAACCTGGTCTAGTCAGTCAGGAAAGCTTTTGAATGTATAGATGGGCCAGTGATATATGAACTTAAACGATGGAAAAAGGAATGGATTCTATTACTGTCGACGATTATATCGGATCTCGCAGGTTGGAGAATCAAAGTACCACTCATTCAATTTGCATATTTTGCTTCCAGTTGAGCCAGCCTGATCAGTAATGGTGAGAGTTGTTAGAAGAAGAAGAAATGGTTAATTTCATCCCTGTCTGATAATAATTAATAAATCTCGTAATAAAACAGCAAATAATAAATATAAAACTAAATAATACTAAATATATAAATTGGCTGAGTGATACTTTGCTTCGATTTCAGTCATAGATTCAAGCTGGTTGAGTGGTACTTTGCTTCGATTTCACTCATAGGTTCGAGCTCTACTTGGAGGAAACCTCCCATTAAAATGAAATCCGAATGGTGTTTGAAACGAGTTCAAAAAGGACGAAATTTCTCATCAAAATTTAATTTTAAAAACAAAAATGCTCAACTAATAAGATGGACCACGAGCGGATTTTAACTTTGGATGAAAATTTCAATTATATATATATATATATATAAATGCAATTAAAATATTAAAAATATTTGAATATTTGAAAATATTTGAAATATTTAAATATTTGTTTTGAAAACACCATTGTAAAATATAAATATTATATAAATATTAAATAAATATAAATATAATATGATATAAATATTATATTATATTATAATATTATAAATATAAATAAATATCATATAAATATCAATATTATTAATAAAATTTCCATTATTATAAAAATTCTCGCTTTTAAAGCTGAAAAAAATCATCGCATGACCTGCTAAATGAAAAAATGTAGACAGGTTAATAATTTAATAATAAAATTAAAAAATGTCCTTTCATATTTTTCATTGAATATTTTCGCATTATTATTTTTGAAAAATTTTTTTCATCTATTTTTTGAAGGATTTCAAATAATTTATGTATCTTATGATGGACGGCTTAGCTATTGAATTTATCAACAAATATGATAGATATTCTTAATTCAACAATATTTATAGCTCAATGATTAATTGATAAGATTAAAAAATATTGATGTATATTGCATAAAATGATACGGCGAGATAGTTTTAGGTGAAAAATATTGATAAATTGAAAACATTGGTATTGATAGATTGATAAGGCTTATATTTAGCAAATATACTTTAAAAAAAAGCAATGAAAAATCTCCGTAATCGATTTTATAAAACCTTTTAACATAGATAATAAAAAAGTAATAAAAATTATATTAGAATAATTTTCCGAATTAAAAAGTGATTAATTAAATAAATAAGAATAAAAATAGGATTGCTAACCAGTAAAAATGCTTCTGTACTGATTTTATCGACTGCTTCTACAATAAATTCTGAACAATTTGTCATTTTCCTAGACATCTGCAAATTCCTTTAATTTCTTATTTATTATTTTTGTAAAATTTTTTCATGGATTGCACTCAAAAGCGAAAATATTTATGGATTCACTGGTGCTTAAAAAGGATTCAACAATGTCTGAAGAGTAGTCGAAAAATTTCTCGATTCAGTAAATTTCGACATATCAAATGAGGAATACGAATTTATTTATTAAAAATACATTTTGATTTTGCATAATTAAATTATTTTAAATTATTTTGCAAAAAGAAAAAATAATAGAAAGCAATCTATAAAAAAGCTATAAAAGCTATTGAAAAGCATATTTTGTTCATTAATGTTTTGCATGTATCAATGAAAAATTTTACATCGAAAAAGACGATAAATTACGAAATTATGAACCGCATGGCGTTGGGAATCCATCTGTATTTCAACCTTTAAGTGGCTATTTGGTGAATAGATTTCGTCCTAAAGACTAGTGGAGCTAGTAAAGCAGAGTTAGCAGAAAAGCTGTTAGCAGAAAAAGAAAAAGAATTATTGTATAAAAATATGAGAGAGTATGAACCACAGAAACTGAATTAACTTCTTTTCATGATCGTTCTTCGTGAAAAATTTTAGAAAAAAAAAATGAAAATCGAGAAATTCTTAATCAGACGGGCTTAAAATGAAAAATGCGAAACTTCGTCATTCTCCACCGGTTTTACGGTTTTCCTTTCATTTATTTTACATATCCCATCAACGGCTTATTTCGTTTTTTATGATTAGAAAAAATTTAACTGAAATTATTTAATAAAAATTTCATTTTACTTAAGAAAGGTTCAAAAGCGATAGGAAATTTCATTGCATAAATTCTAAAATATCGAACGATATTTGATTGATTTATCAATCTATCTTTTAAAGTTCCAATTTTTATAAATAGCCGTGAAAATCTATAAACTTAAATCTTTTGTTAAAAAGATAGCCACCATCTCTGATTTGTATTGATTATAGGAATGAAATCCTCTCACTGGAGAGTCATTTGGGATGGATGAAGCTAGAGTGACAGTTTGGTAATATGCTTTTGTCCTTTCATTATTCATTCCTTTCATCGTTATCTTACAATTTTGCGTCCATTTTATTCCAAGTCAACTTATGAATGAAAGATTTTGCTATGGTATTTTCAAGTTATTTTATATATATATATATATATATATATAGGATTATTTAGAAAAGCTTTCCATTGTCTCTCTTAAATATTAAGCAAATATCTGGTAATTATCATTAGACTGGGTCAATTAACTATTAGTACAGTTAGAAATTTTTGTCAGTTATTTGGGAAAATGATAAAAGTGGTAAAAATATAGATGGACGGCCAGCACCTTCTGGCTTTCCTGATGGCAGATTTATTCTCATCACAGCCAAGAGACAAAGCCTTATTTCTTAAAACAATCTAAAACTATCCAATTAACTATTATAAATATAGTAAATTTCAAATCCATTTCCATCATCCAGAGCTAAAAATTTTTCAAGGACACATCACTTATTTAGCATAAAATCCAAAAAATAAATCAAACTAAAAATTGAAGAACAAAAAGAAAATAAACGAATATTTTTTTGATGATATTAGTTAACTTATGGAAATAAGTTCCGTTCATAAATAAACGATCACATAAAGTTGGTGAACAAGTAGTTGAGAGTGGCAGTAAAACTCGAATATTAATGCTAGAAATACTGCAGCTGGAACTTTAGCATTTTAGATGAGTAGAATAATAATATTTTGAAAAAAATTCATGAAAGACCTCGACGAGTCATATTTCTCATCGTAATCCTCGCAAGAATAATATTTTTCCAGTGAACAATATGTTTGTAATAGTTATATCACACACAGTTCATTCGATTTTATGTGACTGATTGGGCTGGTTGGTTTATTCAACGAAAACAATTACAATTCTTGCTGCCACTCGTAATAATTTAATCTTTTCATAATCATTTACTTCATCTGTTATCAATAAAATAATCTCTTTTAGTCTAAACTTATCAATATTTCTGCTAATTATGATGTTTAAAATTTAATTTGGATAAATATTAACTCGAAAATACTGATAATTTCTTCATTCGTATTGCTAATTACTGAAAGAAATTACTTTATAGTGCTGCATAGTAGTTTAAAAAGAAAAATCTTACTGGGTGATTCTCGTCGCACCATAAATTCTAAAGGATAAGTCGAAAATAATTTTATGACAATGACATGAAATAAAATTTGGAGTTTTGTCGCTTTTTCTTTTTCTGATGCCTACATTTAATTTAACCTTTATCCGACAATAACCATTCTCCTATTGTTCCTCTTACCGTATTATGTTGTAAATTCAAGCGCATGACGACTATACGTCTTGCTTGATTTTTCTTTAAATAAACAAATATTGTATATATTTTTAAAATTTTTCTTCTAACAATATGATAAGCTATTTCTGGTTTAACTGGGTGTGCTGATTATTAACACGCCTTTACCAAAGAATCCTTTGAGAAATACAGTTGAATTTGTAGTACAGTTCAGATTGCACTTTTGATAAGCAGTTTGTCAAGTGGCAAGAGTCGAATTCATGCATGATTTCACTCAAACAGCATTTGATTATTCATGTTTGAAATTGGTTATTAAAATTTTTTTGCTGGAAATTAACAAAAGAATATAAAATTATGTATTCCAAGATAATTCAGAGAACCAGGATTTTAATAAGGTAAAAAGGAAGAATAATTTTAGTAAGAAACAAATTTGGGCGAGTAAATTTCGCAATGCGTGAATGGAATTGCTCATTAATCTCACCAGCGTTTGACCAGTTGTTCTAATGTGATAATTATCAATTTTTATTTATTCATTTTTTGTTTATTTTTTCATTTGTTTTTATTTATAGGAGTAAAAATCAAAGAAGAATCATTGAGAAGACAGAAATTCAGGAAATCGGAAGGATATACGAAAATCTAATCTAAATTAATTTAATTTTAAAATTACGATTCAAGGCACCTTTAAATGAAAATGGCAGAAGGACCATTCTTCTTTATTTTAGATAAAAACCGCAGAAAAAACAAAGTGATAATTTTTGCCAGTTAAACTGCTAAAATGGGTTTGCTGTTTTATTAAATAAGTGCTCAATATTAAATATTGCATGTTGTTAATACGATTAGTAATTTTTGCCAGGGGATCAGTTGGCTAAATGGATAGTTGTTTTATAGAAAAATTTGTCGAATATATTGAAACCTATTAAATTTAATTCAAAGATTCTGCATTTTTTCTTCTAGAAAAATGGAAATGCACCAATTTAACACCAAAATTTACACCTAAAAGAAGCGAAAACAAATGAAAGAAAAGAAAATTTGTGAAGAGAATTATGCTTGCTTAATAGTAGCCGAAATTTTTCATAATCCATAAAATAAAAGGAATAAAAGATTAAAAATAAAAATTAGTTGAAAAATTCATATAAATTGATTGAAGCCCTCTAAAAATTAAAAAATTTGGAAATAAAAAAGAATTTATCTGATAAATCTTTTAACTTAAAATACTGTTAAAAATTTCGATGTTTTCGATGTTTGCAAATTATAAATTTAAATTTTCATGAAATATCAAAATTCAAAAGAAATAAAAACAATAATTGGTTAAAATAAATTGAAAACATCAAAAATAAATCAATTAAAATGGCCATAAAATAATTTGAAATAGTGATAAAAGAAATTGCACAATAGTGAAATTCTTTTTATATATTCTCCTTCGCCTTCTTCTAAAAGCGATTACCATTTCTGCTTCAGCTGATTTCACTAAATTTCTGGAGGATAGAATGGCTCAGTGAGTTATTGCTCAATTCTGACATGCCGATGCTGAGGTTCTGTTCCTCGCAAAAGTAAACCAGCTTAGAAATCATGGTGATACTAGCGACTCACCTGTACTTCTATTGTTTAGGGACTCCCTGGCATATTTGTCCAGCGCGACAAGCCAGCGGAACGAATTGAACTAATAATGGACTCATCAAAGAGTTCGCAAAAATTAATGGCGATATAGACGGTGCATGGCTTATTAGCGAATTTCATTTGCAGCGATAGGTTTATTCATGGATCGCATTTTTAAAGAATTTTAGATGCAACATACTATTCTATTATTTTTCTATAGCTTAATATGCCGTAGATGAAAGCAAATTATTAATATTATTAATAATATTTTTAATAAAAATTTGAATTTAACAAATTGATAATTAATCGAGTAAAATATTGCATGGATTACATTACATTTCGTTAAGAATCATAATTTCAGGAAATATTTCTCTTTTCGATAAATTTCGATGAATTTTTTCCACTGAAGTTAACTAATGCTTTGGTTTCGATAAAGGAAAGAAAGGCATCGGATTTAAATTAAAGGAATATCTGTGACAGATAACAAATAAAGCTAATTCACTGGATTCGTTTCGATAAGAAATGAGAAAGAATAACTGACTCATTCGAATCTGCAACGAAGAATGTTTGATTGATGGCTGAATATTGATGGTTGAACCGAACGTTGTCAAAGGTTTAATATTTATTTTCTACAATTGCAAAATAAAAGCTAAAAACTGATTGGAATAGCTGCTTCTATTCCATTTTCAGTGAAAATCAGTCATTTAAATAAGTCGTTGAATAAATTTTTTATAATAAAACAAAGATAGATCTTGGACAGTTCAATTTTTTGACATAGCAGTAATGATTATTCTCTATAATATCCTTTAATTTTCTAACACAAAAGCACTTTGGTACTTATCTATTTACCGAATAAAACTTAGCAAGGCAGCGTGCCATGTACTGATATGTTTATGTTTCCGCTAAACTATGATAATAGAAATAATGCTTTTGCTTTTCATTTAACAAAAATCTAAAGGTGGGAGAAGAAAAAAATAATAATAAAAGTAAAAATAAATAAATAACATAAAAAATTAGTAACAACAGATGAATAAGTAAATTGTACATTTGCAATATATTTTCAATAGGCTTATAATCAACCTAATTAAAATATATATAAAAAATATCATTCGTCTGCCTTCCAAAACACTTTTCAAGGGGTTTTATTCCAGCAATGAATACAATAAAGAAAATGTATTTTCTCAGTTGTATTTTTAAAAAAGACTTCAATAATTCTGGATTTTTCCTCTTCCAGCTTTCATATAAACACACCAGCATATGGCATTGTACCTTGCAAGATTTTATTCTATTAATAACTAAACATTGTAAATATAATTTGATACCTAAGAAATTCAATCTAAGGTTATAAAATTTGGCAATTAATTTTAATGTAACCATATAAAAATTTTCGAGTAATGATTTGCTTGATTCCAACGCATCAGCTAAATCGAAAGGCCTATTAAAGGCTTAAGTTTTGCTTCATAATTAATAATTCTTCTTTCTTCTTTTAACATTTAGTCCTCACCATGAATTAATTAATGGAATCTAAATTTTCAATAATTCCAATGGGCTTCTTCAGTGGACTTAGCAAATTTGTATACGCGGTTTTCCAAGATGGATACAAATAAGTATTTTACGAATAGCAATAAGAAAAACTTCTTATTTATTGCATATTTAAACGGTCTAAGCATTAAATTCAGCAATTTGGATGACATTTTTTACTGTTATAGAGGTCGAAATATTAAAATATTAAAATAATTAATATATACTATTAAACCTTTCATTACTAACAGAAAGTTAAGGGAAATAATATGCATTTATCGACGTAAAACATGAGGTGTACATGAGGTTCAATCCAATAAGCAATTATCAAAAAAAATAGAGACTATCTTTCAATAAATTTTACAGTCGTCAGCATAGGAATAAAAGTATAGTTTATTGTGTTTTCGATGTTAAAATCAAGAAAACAAAGTACCAACAGAATTCCTTAAAGCAGACCTGATTTAAACATTTCCTAATTTTAAAACTCTTTGATTGCGATTTTTTAGGTAATTTTAACCACTTAGATAGATTACTGGAAATAATCAGCTGTTTATGAGTAGCAAAAATTTCATTATTCAATTTCATTAATCTCTTCATTAATAATAATTGTTTGCCTGGTTTTATACATTTAGAACGTTCATAAAAATTTTTAAATGGTTATAAGGCAATAGAAAAATCCATATTCGATACGGAAAAAGGTATTAGATTCGAGACATGCGGTTAGTCTTTCGCATGAGTTTTTATATTATTCCGGTTTCGCATACCACTCTATTATACAAAAACTTATGAAATTTAGAGAAAAAGCAAGAGAGCAAATTTTCTGCAAATTTTTTCGATCAATTGTAATTTTTATATTTGTGAAGATAAATTTTATTACCACATTCATGGCCTAAGATTTTTGAGTTCTTGAGTTAGAGAAAAAGCATCAAATAAACTAATCTCAGTATTATTCAAAGAATGGATATTATCACAATTATCTTTGAAGCATTATTTTTAATTATAAATATTAGCTATATATTTCATTAAATATATTAGTAAAAATCTGCGTATTGAATAATTTTCTTTTAATCCATCTTCAAATAGCTCAAATCATTTCTAGTTTGGTTGGCTGTACTATTAACGAGTCAGATTCCTTTCTTTAGAGATTCACACATTGAGCCCACAGCTCTGTCCTAAATTCTGACTTCATTGACAAGAAGCATTTTCTATCAATCCGAGATTATAAAGTTGAAAGAACAAAAGAGTTTTTAATTGCTCGTTTGTATGTTAAAGAAGAGTCGACTTGATTCGTCAGAAAAAGCTTCTGAACTCTAGTGATACGGGAATTTTATAAAAATTTATACAGTATTTATTAAATAATTATTACTCCTTCATGAAGAATCACGGAAACAAACAAATCTTCTGGGTCATAAAATATCAGCCTACAAAGCCAAGGATTTTATGTAATTTCTTGCCATTTAACTAAGTTATCTAATATTATCTAATATTAAATTAATTAAATTAATAAATTAAATTAAATTAATACCTATTATACTTTAAGATCGATTTGTAAATTACAATTTGATTTGTAATACAAAGAATTTGGAAATTTGTTAATTCTAATCCCCGTTGAGATAATTCAAATGATTTTTAATTTAAAGATATTTAAAAATACTTAGGGAAATTATTAATTTAACAGAATATTTTACAGTTCTGAATCTGCTGATAGCTTTATTTCTATTAGAAACTATTCGAATTGCAAACATTGTTTATCCCTTTGGTCCACTGTATTTGGTGATAAAAATTTGGATCCATTCACTTGATAAATGCACTATCGCACTTATGTCGATAATTGATGTCCGATTAAAATCCCTCAAATTATGATGGCCAGAATTTTTTAGAGAGACTTAGTTTCTAATTACTCTTGCCTTATTTCTTGAATTCTTAACATTTTTTTATTGGTTGAAAGAATTTTCTACAATTCTCGAAGTTAGAAAAAGAATATACCTAAGAATATCGCTTAATATGTAAAAAGAGGATAGGATAATCGAATAGATATTGGATCATTGTTTGGAAAGATAAGAGCTGCCTGGCCTCACTTAGAGTAAGCCTATCATTAAAGACCTCGGGAACTCGCTAACGATCCAACTGCGTTTTCATTAGTAACCCTCTAAAATAATTTAAATAATTTAAAAAATGTGGGAAACTGACAAAGAAAAATAATTCAATTCTATGGCTAATTATTCATTAAGGCTTTTATTTCTTAAGTGCATTGTCAATATTAGTCATCACGAAACGGTTCTAAAGAAATTCTGGAAAATTTGCATATGGCTAATGCAAAGGCTAATAGCTATTCCTTCTTTTTCTAATTCAGTTTTTCGCTAATTCAGTTTTAGTAGGATAAGACTTTAAGCCGAAGAGTACCTTGAGGATAATAATGGAAATGAGGCCGCAACACCACTAAGGCTTCGATTTAAGTGATAGGCTTAGTCCCAACGATAGGAATTGGATCTATAATACTTGAACTGGTATATTTGGTAACTGGTATTTGACCATAATTTCTATAATTACTTAGTAATGCGATGGTTATTTCAATTTTTTATGAAAATTTTCTCGAGGATTTCTTATGTTTATCAGTTAGTGAATAGTAAAAAAACAATATCGAAAGGTGTCAAAGAACAAAATTTCCATCAAGAAATTTGCACGATGAATTTTAGTGTGGGAAAGACAACGATGACATCACAACAATAATTCAATACTCTTTTTAAAATAAATCGCCTTCAGTCAACGAACGATAGGAAAATAAAATCACAAATAAATCTATGCTTGGCGGAAGAAAATTTGTTAATAAACTCAAAAAATTGAATAGTGAAGTATTTAGACGAAAGTATTTACTTGGGAGTAAATGGTCTTCCAGCATCGACTCGGATTTCTCTGGTAGATTCACTCGCACTAAATGATTTTAATCGAAACCATAATTTTCCATGTTCTCAGTGGGAGCGACTTTGGAACCATCCAATCCAGTATTCTCGGAATATATAGGATTAGTTTTTTTGACATTTAAGAGCGAAATGTGGGGCAAAAAATATAGAAGCGATGAATTGGGCAATAGAAGACATCAATCAGTTTATGGAAAATTGCTATTTTGTCTATAGTTATAAAAAGGTTTTGGGCGATTCTAGTGGAGTAAAATTCATTTAAGAATCATTCATGCGTACATGCTTACTGGGTGAAATCATTATGATAACATTGTTGTTATGGCTCAAATTATCCAAAGCTTTATGCACTTCATATCAAGCAAATATTAAACATTTATATGCGGCTAATATTATTAATAATAATATTTCTTCTTTTTTTTTTATTTTTTAAAATTTTTTTTTCTTTCAACAATTCGCGACACTTTAATTTGGCTGACTCCACTGATCGCTAAGCTAAAAAATTTTTCAGCCACATTTTAAGTTTAATCCAACCATTTATTAATCAAACAAACTGTATAATAGCTAAGTTAGTTCTAAAACTTAGTCATCAACACTCTTCGATTTTATGGCTTTTATGACTTTCATAACAAATTTTTTAAATAACTTATGGTTTTATACTTGTTAATTACAGCATATATTTAATGCAAATAGCATCATTTGGGAGAGGGAGAAATAGCTCAGTGGGTCGTTGCTCAATTCGGATGCTGATCTTCTACTCCCAGCAAGGGTAGACCTGTCCAAAAGTCAGGATTGTGCTGGTAACTCACCTGTACTTCTACCGCCTCTCTAGCATATTTGTCTCGTACAAGCCAGCGGACCGAGTCTAACCAGTAATGATGAATATAAAAATAATGAACACATGAATTTAATGCAAATAGCATCACAAAGCATGGAAGAAATAGGAAAGGCATATAATATATAAAAAATTACACAAAAAAAAAGATAAAGGTTAATCTCACTCCCTCTAAAAAAGATCATTGAGGAATGCTGATGGTGCTGATTGTGCCAACAGTGGCCTACATGCTTCCAGCGTCTCCTTGGCAAAAATTTCAATTTGCCAAATATGATAGGTTTACGATTATAAAGTTTAAAAGCTGGAAGAGAAGAAGCAAAATGCCAAAATTATTGCCGAATGATTAGTAATATTTTTTATTTGTGAAATATTTTTAGTAAATTTTGTGGAATTCGAAACCAAAAAAACAAATTCAAGAAAGTTGGGTTGCTTAATTTGATCTTTCTTTACTAAAACTGATCGCGTAATATGATCTGTTTTTTTTTTTAGAAAACCTCGTAAAAACTACGAAGTATTCTTCTTAGAGGTAAAACGAACTAAGAAAAAACGAACGTTTAAATTCATTGAATTTCGAAATCGAAGTTGTTTTGAGATCATTTAAGCAGATTTAGCTGAATGCGAATCGTTTAGGAATTTGAAGTTTTCAAAGAAAAAATGAGAGACAAAAAAGTCGGAAAAACCGAAAAGGAAATATATACGAAATTAACTGTTCTTGAAGTGTAAAAACAAAAAATTTGACGATGCCATGTGAATATTTAAGCTGCTCCAAATCTCAGCGAGTTCAGTTGTAATATTTGGCTGCGAGGCGAAAAGAAAAACGAATAATCTAATAGAAGCGTGGGATTCAGCATATGATCAGAATCTTTAAAAATTTGCATAATTAGTACATTGGTTGATCGTTAGAAGAATTTTAAACTTTAACAAATCAACGCTTATCTAAGTCACTATGTTTTAAAATTTTTCACCCTCAGGATCTCCTCAATGTCTTTTCGCAAATTTATCTGTCTAATTGAGAATACGCAAAATTGCTTGGAATAATTATAGGCCAACGGATCCTTTGATATCACTTTGAGAATAATTAATCCAAATTATTCAAAGATATGACAATAATATTAGTATCGCAAAGCATGGTTAGATTTTGGAATATTACACATTTCGCCTTTTTTTTAACTGATTTTAACTGACAGTATTTTAAATAAAATTGTAATTTTTTTCTTTGTCTGGAAATTGACAATCAAGATTTGATCATTTCGATAAGGCACTTTTGGATAGAATTTGCAAATGCTTCCTCACCACAAGTCGAATCCGTCAGGATACAGGAATCTACGATAATTCAACGTGTCTATCACTCTACTATCTTGCCTCTATCTAAATAAAGCTTTCATATAATATTCTTGGTGTTAAGAAATAATAAATACTAATAAATATGAAATAAGAACTAAATACAACAAAAATAACACACTTAAAAAAATTTTATCAATTTATCAAATTATCAATTTTTATTGATAAATAAAATTGAACCAGAAATATTGGTAAAATTTTAAAAAGCAATTCTAGTCGCTTTTAGAATTTTCGAAAAAAAATAAGTAATTGTAAATTAATTAATTAAATAATAATTATATATAATAAATGGACACGAAAAACTTAGCCAAAGAAAAATGATAGCAATTATGGCAAATTATGGTTTAAAAAATCAGAAATCAGAACAAAAAATTTTATTCTTTTCGTAGCAATTTTAAAAATTATTTTGCTGAATGGTTGTCAAGATGAAAAAATCGAACAATTTCGTAAGATTTAGCTAAACTAACTATTATTTATTTATTAAGAAAATAACCAAGCAGACCAAGAATCGAGCAAACTAAGAACCCTGTATTCATATAAATAATAACAGATAAGAATGAAATACATAAAATTTGTGAAATTGAACGGAAAAAAATAATTTATCAATAAAATAATATTTTAAATAATAAAATCGATTATAAATAAACGTATAATTTAGAGATTAATCGAAATATTATCAAACAATAATTTTCTAGCGAAGTTAAAAGTAGTTAGTTGTAAATGATAAATACGCTTTATATTGAAAATTTAATGAAAATTTTGAAAATTTCCATATTACGAAAATTACGAAATATTAAAATGAGAAAAAATCTTAAAGGAACCAAAAAATTTCGATACAATTAATCAAATCATACTTTTAGAGTCATAAAATAGTAATAATAAATAGCGAACTGCATTTGCAAGTGACTTATAGTTCAAAAAACATTTAAAGAAATGGCTAAATATCACAAATAATATCACTAAATAATGATAATCGCGAAGACAATTTTATCATTCAATTGTCTGCAAAAATTAGAGAAATGGCAAAATGGTTATTGCTTATCGCTTCGAGAACTAAGGATCGTATCCGTCCTCTGAAAGGTATGAACCCGACATAAAAAATCAAAAAATCAGAGCTCTGTTGACGACCCAAATGGACTTTTATTGCCAAATGGTACCTTGCAAATTTGTCGTCACACTAGGGGAGTCTATCAAAAATGGCGAGTGCTAATCATTTATTTTTTCATCGCATGCAGGAGCTATAGAATGCCTGGTCCGATAAATTAGTAGAGCGAGCCTAGGCAGAAATTTTTAAAAACTTTTACAAAAAAAAATATCTTCGAGAAATCCAACGGGTTTGAATTATGAGTTTAGATTCACTCGAATTTTCACCAGTTTTCTAAATTAAGAAAATAAAAAAATTTAAAAAACATATTCTTTCATTTAATTTATGCAACCATATAAATTAACGAAGTTTTATTGTCTGATTTAAAGCCAATTAGAAATTAGAAAATTTATTCGAATTTCTCGATAGGAGATAAGATTAAGCGAATTCCACAATAATTTTCAGCAATTATGCTTAATAATAATTTGAAAAATGAGGGAATTCTCCAAGTGTATTCGGCGAAATAAGTTCGTTTCAGTATTTTTGATAAATTGTGGCAAAGAAATATTAAAATCTATCAGAAATGTGATTTATTTATTCTTTTTAATTTAAAAGTAAAGTTGATAAACAGCCTTAGTTTCTAGCAGAAACAAATCGTTACTATTTCAGAAAAAGAAAGAAAATTTTTCATAAAAATCCATTGTTGCCATTTGTCGAGAAATGAAAAAAAACTATAAAACAGCTGGAAAAAAGAGCTATTTAAACCGATCACTATTCAGACAATAAACAGCGAACAAAGTTGAAATATTTTCACATTTAAAGAATTAAACAAATATGATAAAAATAAAATAAAAAATATTTATTAAAAAAATTTTATAAAAAGAGAATAAAAAATTTTTATTATTTAAAAAATTTATTTTAAAAGCTGCATTAAACTTACATTTACAAATTATATATTATAATTATAAATGAATCGCCATTAAAGAATTTCTTCAGTTTTTCCCCGTTTCGTGAAAAATTTGAATATATTTGCATGTGAAGATTTTTTCATCTTTTTATTTATCAGAATAATGGAATTTTTTTTCTTTTTTGTTGCGAATTGTAAATAAATCGTTCATAGAGAACGGCGGTGAAAATTTGTTCAGTCCAACTTATCTTTTTTATTAATGATAAAAATATCACTAAATGATATTCGGAAGTTATTCTTGAAAATGTAGAAATATAAACAAAAAGTATGAAAATGGAAGAGAATGTCAAAAGTTGATTTGATTTTCTAACCAAAAAAAAAACTCGGATTATATTTGTAGGAGAAAAATGTTTATTTATTTTTTGCTAATTCTGGTAAATCTTCAAGAAATTTTCAAGAAAAAAAATATTTCGTAGTTAGAAGAAATTGGAAAGAAATTGAAAATTAAACTAATCGAATGAAAGCAACGAAATTTTTCTCAGCCCTATTTGATTTTGCTTGGTGAAAATTTCTTGAATAGGATTTCATTTAATAGAAACATATCAAACACTTCAGTTAATCATCCCTTTCACAAAAGTTTTTTTTCTAAACATAGACTATTTTCAGTTTGCTTGGCTCTGTTGCGTAGGAAGCCAGCTGAAAGCAAATTTTTAGATGGATTTCTAACACCGGATTATCTGATGTCATAATAATAATTAAAATAAGAGAATAAAGAAATGAGCTATGCCGTCTTCGCTTGGCCAGTGCATTACATGATTATAGGCAAGAATATGCAGCGGTTTATTTGTACGGTGCACTTAGTTCTTGCTGCCCAAGTTCTCAACAGGATATCATCCAAAGAAATCTTTAGAAATTTAATACAAAATTATTATAACCTATAAAAAGTTTACGGCATATTAAGTAAG
The DNA here is from genome assembly GCA_900625125.1 of Dracunculus medinensis. Taxonomy (NCBI): domain Eukaryota; kingdom Metazoa; phylum Nematoda; class Chromadorea; order Rhabditida; family Dracunculidae; genus Dracunculus; species Dracunculus medinensis. The sequence goes on along the minus strand of UYYG01001157.1, from coordinate 171,608 downwards.
AAGTTTTTGCTTCAAAATGCTAATATTCTAATTTAAATTAATTAACTGTGGGATAGAATGGCTTGGTGGGTTGTTGCTCAATTAAAAGCGCCGATGCTGAGGTTCAATTCCCCGCAGGAGAATCTGTATAAAGATCCTGGTGATCGTGGCGAATCGCCTGTATTTCAATCGCCAAAGGACTCCCTAGCATATTGCTCAATTGCGACAACCAGTGGAGTGAGTTTAACCAGTAATGGTAAGGCGTCTTAAAAAAAAACTAAAAATTTTCGCTTCAAAATGTCAAAATGTTAATTAATGTTAAAATGCTAATTTAAATTAACTTTGCAGACCATACATATCATATATAAATTAATTCTTTTGTGATTCATATAAATATAAATATATAAATATAAATATATAAATATATAAAACACAAAATGAAATTTTCCACAATTTTCCAGAAAACAGATAAATAGATAAAAATCATATCAAATATCACGAAATTGTTCAGTGCTAAAATTATGATTATGATTATTATTATTATTATTATTATTATTATTATTATTATTATTATTATTATTATTATTATTATTATTATTATTATTATTATTAAAAACATTTGCAAAGAAGAAATCTTTTTCATAAGTCATTGAAAAAGAAATTTTCTTATTTTCTTTTATTTTCTTTCTTCTTCAAGATTTGTTCGAAAATTAATTTTCAACCTAATTTTAAGTCATTAAATTAATGGCTTAATCGTTAATCTGGATCTTCTATGATCTGCAAATTTAAGAACGGAAATGCAAATAACAAAAAAAAAGTGCGGAACATGTGATTTTATAAAATGCAATTAGGGCAGCAATTACTGCAAACCATCGAAAAAAGCATCTCAATATAGCATTTTGTGGATTTTGTAATTGCTGGTACCAACCTATACTTAAAGCGGTCCTCGGGCAAAGAAACTTTATAGCCCGTACAGCAACCAAACAATAAATTTTCAAAAATATAAATACAGTATATATATAGGAAAATTATAGTTTAAAAAGAGAAATATTAAAAAATGACAACTAATAATAAAACATAGAAATTCGCTTTGAATAATATAATAAAAGGAGAATTAAGAGAATATATATCAGAAATCAGATTTTTTTCATTAGAATAAGTAAGGCTTATCTTTTTTAATTTACAATGGATTTATTATTTATTATTAAAAAGCAAAATGATTAGTTTTTTTGCATTAGCTAAGTGAAAAAATTCTTTTAACTCTAAAAATATTTTTTTTTAAAAAAAAATTCACTGTTAGTGTGAAAGTTTTACAAAAGAAAAAATTGGTATCGCTAGGTGTTAAAAATTTTTTTCAATTTCTTCTCTTCAAATTTTTTTAATAAATTTTTTCATATGTGTTTTAATTTATGAATAAAAATGGATATTTTTTTATTTTTTTAATAAATTTTTATAATTTTTATAATTCATATTTGCCAATTTTCTATTCAGCAAAGCAAAAGGTAAACTTTACAAAATCTACACGGATTAGAAAAAAGAAAGAAATTACAAAAAACATGGAAAAATAAATTTGTCATACAAAAGAAGTTAAACTGTAAGATTTCTTTACTGAAACGAATTTTTTCTAAATATGACAAATTGCTCGCTTCTTCGTTTTTTAAAAAGATTGTGTTCATTGACTACGGTAGTTCTTTTTTATTTACTCGCTAAATGGAGGAGTGAAAAAAGAACGAAAGCAGGAAAAATATTTTCATATAGGAAAATCATCGATAGAAATCATTAAAAGATGCAGGAAAACCGACAAAAAAAAAGACAAATTAATTAAATGAATGCCGATTTCTCAAGGAATTTAGAATTTGTTATTCAATCTAAGTTGAAGATCTTTTTGTAATTAATTATTTTTATTTGCTTATTTCTTTTCTTTATTATGACTTTATTAATCTTGAAAAAGCTAATGATAAGCCAATGATAAGATAATGATAAGCTTTTGCCATTTTCCAGAAAATATTTTATCCTCATATACATACACTTCATAATTTTTTAAATACGATAACAAATGTTGTCTGATCTTTTTTATTCACTTGTGGAATAATTTATGACGAATCGGTCGAAGAAAAAGCAAAGCGAAAGAAGAATTAGCTAATTTACAAACTAATGAATAGCACTAATCACCAAGAATTTCAAGGAATAAGAAAATAATTTGCAAAAAAATGTCTGATCTTTTAAGAAAAAAAGAATGCTCGATTTTATATAAATGTTTTTATCACTAAAATATAGCATATGAAAGAAAAATTGCCTAAAATTTTCCGATATAATAGAGCAGCAAAAAAAATTCAACGATTAACATCGAAGTCAAGAATCAATTTTTTTCTACATTTTTCAATCATCGGGAATAATTTGTTGGAGAATTTCATAATTTTTTTACTTCATTTTTCAAATTTTTATTCGATTATTCTCGCTTCATAAATTAAATTAAATTTCCTAAGAAATAATTTTTTATAAAATTTAAAACCAAATCCATATAAGCATTAAACGAGTGCAGGACAGCCGATTGGATAATGGCTTGTGCTGGAAGTTCGGCTTGTGCTTCTCCAGCACCACCAGAATTTGATTTGATTTTCCGTGGAAGGATTGTTGCAATTAGACGGTGATAGCCGAAGCAAACAGCATTTAATCATGCTTACCTGGCAATTTCGGTTAGAAATAAACATTGATTTTGCAATGGGCCATAGCATTCTTTGCTATTTTTTGGTTGTTATTTTCAGGAACATAAAATTTGAAGCAAATTGAAGGCAAATTAAGTGAATATCCACTAAAATAATTTAAGCATTTAATATTTTAATATTACATCGTTTGCCAAAAAATAAATATAAAGACAAATAAAATAAAATTAAAAAAGTGAAAAAATTTTCTTAAATTATAATTTATTTGATAAAAAATTTTATAAAGTTAATGTAAAATTATTGCTTGCAAAATTGTTCTATTCTAGTTGATATTTTATTCCCTTATTTCTATTAATTTATTCATTATTATTCGCAATATTTTTGTCTCTTATTTTATTTACAGTTTGGCTTGAAATTACAGCGATGTTCTTTTTCTAGTAGCTAAAAATATTTCTGTATTTCCATTCAGAAAGCCAAATGTAGTCATTGTACTCGAGTCAAATTTACTGGATGGCAATTCATAAAGAGCCTTCTAAAAATTCACCTTTTATTTGTAATCTATTCGTAAAAAATACAATTTCTTAGTAAAAAAAACGAAAAACTGATCACCCGGCTGTAAAGAAAGTCGCTTTAGCTGAAAGCGACTCTCATCAAAATTTTCAGTTGAATTCAATTCAATCTTAAAAAAGTTAACAGTGAAAAAAGAAGTGAATAAAGGCGATATTGAAAAAAACTTTTTCTTTTTTCAATAATATTCAATTCGAAATTTATTCAAAAAATGAAGCAAATAGGATTTCAAAAAATTTTTATTATCTTTCATAATGAAAATCTTAAAAAATTAGAAATTTTTATATTTAAATTTATTGCAAATAAATTTTAAATTTGGAAAAACTGCTCCATTAAAATCTTAGGCAAATTGCAAAAATGAAAATTGTAAGGAATTTTTAGAAAAATTTGAAATAATTGGAATAATTGAAATGATTCAGTGTTTAATATAACTAATCTTTCAATTTTCTTGGTAACTGGGTGCAGAGCAGCTTTTCTTGAATTTAAGATAGCCTTTCTTAGGTGCAAATTAGTTCTTCCCGGGTGAGGTGAAAACAGCGTTTCTTTGCAGCACGATAGCCTTTCTTAGGTGTGGGCAGTCTTTTTGGATAGAACCTTTCCGCTTCTTCCAAATAAATAAAATTTTTTCGAATGAATGAAATTGGAGAGTAACTGAAGATTTCAACTCTATGAGTTAAAAAAGTTGTTTTCCTTCACTTGTCAGAGAAGAAAAAAATAGAAAAAGCAAATCGCAACAGCGAAATTATTCATATCAAAATTTAAAATCAGCTTTTGGATACAATTCGTTGGAAATTTAATCTAAAAATAGAATTTGAAAAAGTGGCATATTTGAAAGTAAATTTGTAGATTTATAGATGTTATGTAAGATAATTATTGCAATAAAAATATATGAAAAATATAGAAAATATGATAAAATTCTGAAATATAATGGGAAATATCGTGAAATTCGTTTCCTATGAGAGCAATAAATGCAAAAAGGCTACTTAAGTCAAAGGAACTTGCGCTATAACTAACGAATATAAAATTTTATTTGAGCATGAAAGGGCATTTGCGATTGAAACAAATAGCATTAAGCGAGTGAAGCTCGATTATTTTATCAGTGTAAATATTTATCTCTGAAAAGATTTTGACGCTATCACTGCTTTAAACATTTAGGGCGAAACGGCTTTATCGTGCTTAAAAGAGTCGATAAGGTTTGATTGCATGCAGGTTTGACTGGCGGATGGTTATGATCGGTCTACAACTTCTTGATCATCAGTGGTAGGTTCTTCTTCAGATATATGGTGTTGATAAAGATAGTTTCTCTGTGGCATTTCAATAGCTATCTGCATTTCCCCTTACGATTATAGTCGAGAAATACTGGAATGAGCATGCAAAACTGCACAATGGGCTCGGTGGTTGCCAAACAAGCAATCAGGGTCTAATATGAAAGCTATTTTACCTTTTTGCTAAGGATTATGGTTTTTAGATTATTAAGTCATGCTTTTGGCATCGGAGAAAGTATCCAGCAACCACTAAATGACACTTCTTTGAAATAAGAACTGATGCCCGTCGAGATCTTTCTGCGTCCTTTCCCCTGCAATATCCAACTGTATAATAAACTGGATGATGAACATTGCTTTTTGACACTTAAGAGGTGCATTTTGAATACGCGGATGATGTAGTTCTTTTCGTTTATAATTATGAAGAAATACAAACAATGTGTCAACAATTGAAACGGATCGAATTCACGGTCAAAGTAAATAAAATTCTTTCGCCTTATATATAAGAAATTGATAAAATATCTATTTTTATCATTTCATTACCAGTTGAAAAAGTGCCCCGATCATTAGATCCGCTTTAATACCAAATGGCCAAAGATATAGCGGGAGCTAGAAATTCGCTCTTCTGGTTGACAAAACTTTTGTGGAACCATCGCGAAATCACCATAAAGACAAAAGGCTGCATCCATATAGTTAATTCGCTCAATCTTGCTATATGGCTGCAAGGTAAGACCAATGAGATGGAGGATGTTAAGAAATTGGCCTTTAACCATTCATATTCAAGATACATCTTACGGATTCGCCAAGCATTTCACATGAATCTCACATCCTCACATGACTGCTCAAATACCACTTGCATTTATAGTACCATCACAAATCATCCTCTTCGCTGGCTAAGGCACGTTCTTCGTCGCTCACAGCAAGATTTGATTTGCACTGCAATGAAATTCGTGCTCCTTGGCTCTGAATGATTTAATCTTCATACAGCTGACACTGTATTCAGTATTTACAAATAGTCGCCCGATACTTTGCTCTCGTTATGAAGCAAATGAAATTATCACGAAATGGAAATTTTCGCATCCACCTGGACATAATGCACCATCCTTGTATAACCAATGAATGGAAGGTATTAATAAGTCATCTGCCCTTAAGCAAATCTGCCAAGCCGATGAAATCTCACATGACTGCATTCATTTTCGCTTAAATACCATTTCATCTTTACCATTATTCATTACCACCATCACAAGAACAGTCTCACATCTGCTAAGCCTTATGAGAGTAGCGCCAGAAGCGAGAATAAATCAATGGCCGACAGCAAAGATCCTGAATCCATAAGCACACCAGTGGTGCATGACCTTAGAAAAAAGGCTGGGTTGTCACTTTCATTTCTATCGAGATTGGATAATGCCTCATTCTTGTGGCCAGTCTAATGATTCAATCTAAGTAGTGATGCCGAAGCAATGTATACCTCACTCTGCAACTTCTACTTGAAAATATTTTTGCAAGATTTAGATAATTAAGTAGTTTATTAAGCAATATTTTTTCCAATATTTCACCATAAACATTAAATTTAATCACGAAGAAAATATAGCATCTCACCGACAGATAAATCCCGATAAAATCAAACAAGGAAACTCACCAGATAAATCATCGAAAACAATCACAATAATCATAAATACAGATGAAAATAACTAAAACTAACAGTTAATAATTAATTTAGGGAATTAGATTTATATAGAAAGACTGAAAAATGAGAACAGAAAAGACATAAAAAAATGAGAAAAATAAAAATTATGTTCCAGACTTTTGAAATTCAACAATAAAATATAACAATAATAAATTTAAAAAATTTGAAAACAATAAGACAATTGATGCTCGAAGCTGAGCTGATATTGAAATTTCTAATAGGAATTTCAATATTTCAATCTTAAATCAAAGAATACTGGAAACAACAGAAAAACCTGAAGCGTCAAATACTAATGAATAATTTTGCAAATTATCAAAAATGAAATTAAAAATTAAATTAAAAATTATGAACTGAAAAAATTAGAAAAATAATATAGGGTTTTTGTAATGGGAAAATTTCGATCCTAAGTTGATTTAAGAAGTTTATCATATATTCTTTCATATTTATGAAAGAACTGGCTCTAAGACAAAATAATAGATTAAATTTGGCCATTAACTAATATAAATCTAATAATCAAATAATAAATAGAATACATTTTAAAAAATTTCTAAAAATCTATAAAAATCTATGTAAAATTGAAATCAAACTTTCAACACAATAAAATAAAATAACTATTTGATACCGGACACAGTATATTCGGCACGATACGATGTGGCCCTTCTTGCTAGCTGCTTTTATTCCCTATATTCGGTAGGTAGATAACCGAGAAGCACCAAAAAAATAAAATTATAAAAAAGAGTGGAAACAAAAAAATTTTTAACATTACTGGAACAAAGAAAGTAACAAAAGTATTATGCAACATCTATCTCATCTGTAAGCAATGCTTTAGCATCATTTGAAAAAACAATTTTCGCATCATTCTCGCCTTCCTTTTTTTCAACAATTTTTTCCTTCAGCTGAATTCCTGTTGTATTTGTAGCTTTAATTCCTTGTTCAACTAATAATCGTTTATATATTGGTTTGAACATCACAATTAACATAACAGCTAATGAAGCAGCAATTATGGAGACATACTAAAAAAAATTAACTGAAAAAAAATTTGTGATAAAAATTTTTGGAATTTTAAAGGATTTCGAAACTGAAGCATTAATCACTTATGGTTTAATAATGGCTTAAATATCAAATTCTTTTTTCTATATTGCTTCAAAATAGATGTTATTTAAAAAAATAAAATAACCTTAAGTAAGAAATATTTTGAAAAAAAATTGCGAGAATAGTGTGGATGCCTGGTTACAAAACTTACAGTAAAACTTACAATAATGGAATAAGTACTATCTTGCGGTGTTGCAGCCACAGAATCTACGCCACTTGTACAAACTTGAATATGCATATATTCTTCTTGAAGAGCTTGCCCAGTCATTTGCATTAAGGCAACAAAAATTATTGATTGTACCTTAAAACAATCAAATAATTAATTAAAAAATTAAAAAAATATTAAAATTAAAATTAAATTAAAGTTAAAAAAATTAAAATCAGCACATACATTTCAAAAGGCATTAAAATTTTTATTATCAAGCATTAATCAATAATAATTATTGAAATAAAACCTGGCCACTGAGAACTATTAAGCCTGTGGAGGTGGTTTCTGAAACAGGAAATGTACATTCAGAAGCTAATTCGAGAGCCACTGGATAAATTGCTAAACCGAATACTCCAAATACAAAAGACACAATACTTAAAGCAATCGACAAACCAGGATGAAGTGTCAACTGAAAAACGGAATACCGCAGAAATAAATTATAACAATTAATTTAATTAATTTGAACGAATAATTTTATGAAACCATCAATCATTTCACAAACCTCACCTGTAAAAACAATAAACCACAAATAACAGCCAGTGCCATACCGATTTTCAATATCTCCTCAAATAACTTCGTTCGGTCAACAATTATTCCTGGAAGAATTATTTTATTTAATTTTTTTTCTATATAGATTTGTTAAATGAAATTTTCATTTAATTAATTGCAAACCTGTAAGCGATGCTCCCATAACACCACCAATTATCATAAGGGCTGCGCAGAACCCAGAAAATGAATTAGAATAGCCGGATGCACAAAGTAATTGCTGCATAACTGTGTACAAACAGTTAAACATTCCCATTCCGCCTCCTATTGCAACCAACAATAAAATATAAGATTTATTGGTTATAACTGATTTTAACCCTGAAAAATTTATAAAACAAATAATATTTCAGAAATTTATTTGAAAGTTTTAAATTTTTATTTTTGAACATTATATTATTATGAAAAGCATCATATTTCTTTGTCTTTTACCAAAAAATAAATGAGAAAAATAAATAAGTACCAGGTAGAAAACACATCTGATTTTGCGCAGCGCTAAAACTTGGAGGCATCTTCGGTTGTGACCGATTTATAAAAATAACTGCAAGCAAGCATGCAAAAAAGGTTGGCACAAATGTGATAATATTTATAATCGGTACCTAAAATCACTTAGCTGAATGAAACTTGCATAATCATCGAAAAAAAAGACAGACATTGGAAATAGCTGTTGATAACAAAGAAATTCGAAAAAAGACAATCGAATAATAAATTAAGAATTCTAGGTAACTTTAAGTTTACGATATAAATTTCAAAAAAGAAGAAATGTGGGAAACAAAAATAAAAATAAAACAAAATAACAAATACATGCGAAGAATTTGTGACGATCTGTGGTGAAATAAGATTGGCAAGAAGGACACCTAGCGGATTAGACATGATTCCGATCGTTGTGGCGATGGTCCGCTCATTTTCTGCAAACCAAGTCCCAGCTACCTATAAGTAATTTATTTTAAATAATTTAATTTAATTAACAATTAAACAATTTCATCTTTTAGTGCATCAGTTCTTGCCATAAATTTCTATAAAAAAAAACAAGAATCCCATTTTTCTTTATCTCGCAAAATTTTAAGAAAAACATGTTTTCAAAAGTATTAGAAAGTAAAAAAGATTTTTTTTTTTATAATTTATCAACAATTAATAATTTGTTTATTTTTTGAAAAAATTTATTTCGAGGAAATACTATTTAATAATTTAAGGTAAGAAACGGCTAGAAAATATGGTATAAAATTAGATTCCAAAATTCTCATAACAATCAAATTTAGAATGAAAATGTCAACTATTCATAAATACGTAAAACTCTTGTAAATTGATGAACTTTTATAAATTGATGAATAAAGTTGATGAAACCGATCATCCGATGTTTCTTCAAGGCAAAGACAAAAAATTGCCTTAGACTCTATGGTATAAATTTCGAATAATCCAATGAAATTAATGTAATTAACCTTTGGTGGAAGAAACATGATGAATGGATAAGCACAGGCAGCAACTGCTTGCCCAAAAATACCCACTGGAAATCGATAATGAACTGGTGCAAAAGAACTAAAAATAAATAAAAATAAATGTTTCAAAGAAAAAGATGTTTAAGAAGAAATATTTTTAGCCTCAAATCGAGATTCAGATTTTGAATCAATTTATTAAAAAGTGCTAATAAGAAAAATACCTCGACAATCTAATCAATCCACCGATCGCATTTGCCCATGCAGCTATTTGAATGGTCATTTGAAGACCAAAACGACTTCCCAGCCACATTGCAAATATACCAACAGGTATCGTACACAGCAAATAAACCATGGAGAACCAATTTGCAGCTTTATTCTGTAAATTAAATATAGAAAATTCACAAAAATATCACTAAAAATTATAAATATATCATGAATGAATCATGTCTTACTGTACAATAAAACTAATAGAAGTAACAAAAAGTGTTATTGAATCGATAATAAATTGATCTCTAATAATCTAACAGAAATACCATTCTATAAAATTCATCAACATGATTTGCTATAGAAGCAAATGCTATCCATGACATAGTATTTGAATTATTTAGAAGAGCAACGATTGCAAGTATGATCCAACGTCGTCCATAAACCCTTAAAAAGCAAAGATAAAAAAACTATTTGGCTAATATGAATCAACTTGCAAAACTAGAAACAGATAATTAATTCAGAGTATAACAAAAAATTACCTGAAATCCGAGCAAAAACCCGTCGATCATAGATGAATTTGAGAATTTTTTTGTAAATAAAACTACATAACTATATTGTTTTTTGCAATAATTAAATAGGAAGTAATAAAAATAATCTATAATAAGCAACTAATTATATAATTTATGATAAAAACAACCTTAAATTAATTCTTGCTTTAGCTGGATCAATTTCTGAGAAAGTTCCTAACACTTTTTGTGCTTCTTTAGCTTCTAATCTTCCACTATTAGCTGTTACGCCATTATCCTAGAATAATAAAATAATATCCGCGAAACTCGCAAAACAAAAACTTTCTTTATAAACAAAAACAAATACAATTAACGACTTCAAAACAAGTATAATTGGTCCCAAATTTATCAGCAAATTCAATAATATACATTTGCAAATATTGAAAACTTAAAAAATTTTAAAATAATATATACCATTATATCATCCATGAACTTCACTTGAGCATCATTCATTCCTTTGTTCACGCCCTTTATCTCTAAACTGCCTTTTGCCAACAAATTCTGATTCTCTTTCATACTGAAGTTGAATTCCAGGAATTAATTCTCTAGAAAAAAAAGGAAAAAATGAAAATTAATGAATACCATTAATGATCAACGACAATCGTCATTAAAAACAAATTAAAAACAAAATTAAATCAGGTAATATAAATTTTCTTCCAAAAATGTCCATTATTTTTTGCTGGTCTCATCTCTTCCTGGGAAAATTTCAAATAAATTTCGTAAGCCTCTCTACTTTTATTGCTTTTCCAAATTTTTCCTTTTCTACCGATGATTCAAATCTTAGAAATGAAAATTAAAACTAAGAAACTAATAAGTAGCTCAATACGTATTTTGCTTCAAAGCTACCTTTATTTCGTAGATTATTAAATAAATTATATTATAATTTTATATTATATTTCTGCTGCGGAAACAACTGCATCACCATATTTTATTTTATAGTGGAAATGGAAATCTTACTGGTTGGTTCTAATTTTATGGTTTTAATCAACGACGAGAACCAAAGCTCATGATTTCTTAATGCTCTAAAACATAAACACAATCACCCAATAATCCAACTAACCCACTTTAAACCTATCGAACCACGAAATACCATAAATTTCATGAGACTAAGAAGTAAAATCAAAGTATATCGTTTTCGAACAATCACTTCGGGACCAAAGAAATTTAAAAATTGCTTAAATGATATATCGAATTATTTTTTCTCGACATGCTTTGTGGCTTATAATAGCCTTCAAAGAGAGAATTTTGTTAAAATATATTAAAAAACAATAAAAATTCCATAAATTCGCAGAAATATTTAGAGAATTTAATATGATAAACAATAAAAAATAGAAATAACAATAAAATAATAAAAATAATAAATAATAAAAATATAATAAACGATAATAAATAAATAATAAAAAAAATAATCAAACAAAAATTTTACGAATGCAAAATTTTGATTTTAAATCAAAATAAGAATACAATTTTAATAATACAACAACTACTGAACAATACAATAACTATTAAATAAACACTGAATAATATTGTCACTTTCACTTTCCGTTGTTTCGCCAAACAATGGAACGCGGTCCTACTTGTTTATAACAAATGGATTCTATCGATATCTCATGCGGAAATTAAAAAGAGGTACCATTTACGGCTGTCATCAACCAGGTTAAACCTGCTTGGAACTCCCCTCCACCGCCGTATTGACAATCGTTTCCCCATAATTTTTTTCTTTTATTCTTATGATTGCAGCTCGACGATGATCATTAAACACACTCTAATAACTCGAAAGCGGTGGTAGTCTTTTCCCATAATCTGAGAAATCTTTTGCCAGTTGGAAAAATTCGAGTGATGCTGACGACTCACATATACCATAATTGACAATCAAAGCACTATTTGGAATATTCGTTCAACGCAGGGAGCCAGCGAAACGGACTTAGCTAGTAATGTTTTAGGCAAATATCGCGATTTGTTGCGTGTAAAAACAGGATTTGAGGAAATCTAAATTGAAATTACAGGAATATGATGTTTTTCAGGAATCTCAAGAAATTATGGACTTGACAAAATTCTGCACATCAGATGATAGTTATTGTTGGAAATAATTAATAATTGTAATAATTTTTTAGGTCATATAAAAATTTTTATGACCTAAAAAATTTATTTTTATTTTTAATTTTTATTTCTAATTTTTATTTTTCATTTAATTTTTTAATTTTTTATAAAATTATTTTATTTTATTTTATTTTAATTTTTATTTAAAATTTTTAATTTTTATGACCTAAAAATTTTTTACAATTTGCCACGATGGGTGCTGTGATAAAATTCGAATGAAAATAATTTTATCTGATAGCAATATGATAATTAATCAATTCGAACATGAAAATCAGTTTTTTTGTTTGAAACTGAAGAATTCTGTGAATCTTTTAGTTGCCAAACTCAGTGAATTTTGTATTCCATGATGGCGACGAATAATGCTCACATTCTTTCCATCCTTTGCATTTTCGTAGGAAACTTAATTGCTTGCTTAGTTGTTCGAGAACGCCGACTGGAATCGACCATATTGAATTATGTAACTGTAATAATAAAAGTTTGTATATATTTAGAAATATATTTTTAAACAGCCCTCACCATTACTAATTAGACTCGCTCCACTGGCTTATCGAATGCCAAGGAATCCCTTGGTTATAGAAATACAGCAACTAGTATTAGCATCAGCTTTATTTTTGGACAGGCTTACTCCTGCGGGAATCGCGGCGTTTCGAACTGAGCAACAACCAACTGAGCAATTCCATATATATAAAATATGTATATATACAGCAAGCGGGTTGCGAGTCCTCTGAGCAAATAAAATGTGACATTGCATCCATCTTAGCTCAAATACCCCTTGCATTAAAAGTACCATCACATCGCATTCGCTGGTTAAGGCTCGTTCCTTGCCCCCTCTCTCCAACACAAGAATTGACATTTCGTTACTTTCTAAACCTAATGACGATTGAAATCAAAAGTGAGATGATATAATCAGAAAAGATTTTGAAAGATTTTGACATATAGGGGAATCAGCGTTATATTGACGGAAAAAGGAATGGCTTCTATTATTAAGCGATAGCATCAAATTGCGCAGCTTGGAAACCCTTGTTTACCTTTATTTTTACCAGTGGAGCCAGCCTGACCAGTAATATTAACAGGTTCTAGAAAAAAAAAAGAGATATAGCAGCAGATATCCAAAAGCGGGCATAAAACATAAAAAACTGGACAGCACAGCTCATTTAATTAAAATTGAGGAATAGCTTGGCCGAATGATGTGTTGGTTCGACTGAGGTCAATCCCTGCAATCTCCGCTCAATTTTTACCCTATAGACGGTTGAAAATCTTTCACTGAAATTTAAGCAGTACTAACTAAAAAACTAGTATCACTTTACGGCTAGTTCACCACAGATATTTTTTGATACTGCATTACTAATCCACTCTTTTTACTATTATTTGGAGAATGGTCCACATGCAAAAAGTGATTCACCAGGCTACTGAGAGAGTTCATCATAATAGGAAATCATTACCCTAATATTCCTAAAATTTTCCTTTTTCCGAGCGATTCTTTGATAAAGTTACTTTAAATTCGAGCTTTATGGAAAAGTTCAACGAAAAGAGACTTGATAAGGATCTTCCTTTAAATTATAATAACTGATAAATTCAGTGATAAATTCGCAATAAAGAAAATTATGCGTTTCATTGATCGTTCGTAAGCACCAATAAGTATTGTTGTTTGAATTCTGGCAGAAACAAAATTCGCCATATAATGCAGGCCAAAGTGGTGGAGTTCGCCAATGATCTGCATAGTGTACGAAGCAATTCATTTGTGGCACATTGCAATTTTTTTTGGTATCAGCGCGTAACCATTTCCTAGAAAGTCATAACTATTCTAATAATTTGGATTACTGCAGTATAATCTGTATATATCGAAAAAAATCTGCAACATATATCGATTGATAATTGATAATACTTTTGTGGCAGCAAACTAAAGACTTAAATCTTTCTCTGGGAGTAAATCCAGGTGACAGCTGTGATTCACCTGCATTTCACCACCATTCCTCTCATAAAATTTATCTAGTCATCCGACCAGGAGAATTGGAAATGGTGAGCGTCCTTAAGAAAAAATTTAAAAGGAATAAGAATTGTTTTTAAATGAACCGTTGAAATATGTCACACTAGATATCAGAATTGGCGTAAATGGAACCAAAGAAAGTGGTTCTGTTAGAAAAGGAAATAAAAATCTTAGCCAATATATATGGGAATGATGAATCTGTTGTAATTTTTTTAATTAAACAACACCACCCTCTCAGTTCCGAGAAAATTACTTTGTATTTGCTGCATTCTCCTTTCGAAGAGTTTGGTTGCCTGATTCTTCATTCGTCATTTTTCTAGAATTTTATTCACTATTTACAAATAATCACCAGAATATTCGCAAAAGATCATATAGTTGCAGAATTAAAGTCTTATGGAATAGTTACAGAAGAGTGGACACTATTCGTAAGGTTAATGACTTCGGATACAGAAAATTCCCAAATGATTTAAGCAACTATGATAAATACAGAGAGAGGTTATTAACAAGTTCTTAACAAGTTTTTTACAACAAGTTAATAAATTTAGGCGATATCTTCCGTTAAAGGCTTTCGAGAGTAGTGCAAACTTATTAATTTTCTATGGTACTCTGTCGTTACATTCGATAAAATATACCGTATTGGATTAGCATGAAATTCCGAACATCTACAACTGCGACTCGTGTTGACATATTCTATATTGTTCTCATCTGGCCGACCACGTTTTAAAACTTTTCTTACGTTCTGAAAAAAACTGGAAAAAATAAATTCGCTCGAGGGCCATATTGAAAAAATATCCAATTGCGCAGGACAACAATTAATTAAAAATTTTTAATTAATTTTTCCGAGCTGATATGTCGATTGCGCAGTTGCTAGATAAGGGCGACGAAGAATCGAGACCTGGGTCGAAATCCATCGATGCATCACTCTCGATGCATCACTCTTCGTCGGGTTGCAGTGCCTCCTAACGGAGAAAAACAAAGGAGAATGGAATGGCGCTACTGAATTCGAAGTGCTGATGCTGATTGAATCTGTGCAAAAAATCCAGGCGAAACTAGCGACTCACCTGTACCTCTATCGTGAGTACTCTAAATCCTTTGCTAGAATAAAAAAGACCTGGAAGGACTTAAAGCAATTAAGAAAATCTGCTTCAATGCCCGTAAACGAACTTCAATGCCCGTAAACGAATTCTAACTCCATTATAACCTTAAATGCAGATAATTTTCGCCGAAGAGCTTCGATGCGATCATCCACTTTGGTTTTCTGAATCGCCCAAAGCCTCGAATCTTCAAAAACGATCGGTTCACAAAGAATAGTTGTGTTTGACTGCATGCACATCGCTGAAACATTTTAATGGCTTTAGACTGATTTGTGTGAAAAATGAGAAAGGATGATTCCAAAATGGGTTTATTTGCGAAGTGGTTGGATTTTGTGTCTGCGAAGAAACAAACCTTACGTCCTATATTTAATTCTCGTTCAATCTTCTTTTTGCTTTGGGATTTTCTCGTCGATCGTTTTGCTCGAACTTCACTGTCGACGTCAAAGATTCCTTGAAACCATTGCCCGCTTTCCGTGATTTCTTTCTACTGTTGAAATTCTATATTAGGAAAAAAAGCTAAGAAAGTATAACTTCCCATAACTTCTATTTTTATACCGTATTGGGTTAGCATGAATTTATTCCCCCTCAATTCCCCCTTTTTTTCCCCCCCCCCCCATTTATTCCCCCTTTTAAATTTATTCCCCCTCAATTTCTGCTCTAATCTTTTTCTATTTCTATTTTTCTTCACTTTTTATTTACCTTAGCTTTGAAGTAAAAGAATTAAAAAGTAAAAGTATCAATTAAAATTAGTAAAATTATTAAATTTTAATATTAAAATTGTTAAATTGTTAAAATTGTTAAAATTAAAAATAAAATAAAATTAAAATTAAATTAAAATTATTAAAATTAAAATTAAAATATATTAAAATTTAATTTAATAAATTTAAATTTAATTTAAATTTTAATACTTTTAGCGTAAAAATATTAAAATTCATAAATAGAATTACTTGCTGAATGTAGTGCAAAAATTCATTTTCCCATTGACTTGTGAGATTTTCGCTTATTTTAACTGTTTTGTGGCGTTGATCGAGTTCGGCGATTGTGACAATTTGTCGAAAACTTATTTTGCCTAAGCAAATTAAAAAATTCGATGATTTTTTTAAAAGGAGAAGCGGGTAATTAAGAAAATAATAAATCTTCCATTTATCCATCATTTTTTTTTCAAATCTAATTTTAAAAAAAAATTCAGCGAATATTTTTATTACGTTTCAGTCTTTTTGTGCTCCTGTTCTGCCTTCGTCTACTTCGATTATCACATACGCATTCCGTGAAAATTTCCACTTCCTCATGGCATTTAAATATTTTCCATTTGTTGGATTCATTCTTGGTGCATTTCCATTCCTGAAAGGCTCATCCTCAGGTAGCATTTGTCATTAGTTTTTCATTTTTTCAACTAATTCAATCTTTTTTAGTTCGAGCGGAAAGTAATGTATTCAAACCAAAAATAGTGCTTTATAAATAGTCTAATTTGAGATAATTTTTTTACTTTTGCAATTAATTTATCAGAAATTCCGAAAATTTATTCATACTTGGTAGGGAGAGCATGGTTCAGAAAATTCTGGACGTTTGCAAGCAGTTTGCACACGTTTATCCTTATCGAACCGATCACGTTGTTTCAGAAGACGTTCGCGTATTCGGGTTAATTTAGCCATTTTCCTGTTCCATAGTAAAAAATGCACATTTTTATGAAATAAATGAAGTATATTGCTTGCTTTTTAGTATCTTTCATTTTATCTTCTAAAGGTTTTTTTTTTAAAGAATTTTAAAAGAAAAATTTAATTCCAAGTAAGGAAAATTTGTTTCTAAAAAACAATTATTCTACTGATAAAAACTGGATCCTTTTTCTATTATCATCTTTTTTCTTCTAATAGCGGTTGCCATTTTTTCTGGATGTGCCTTGGTCTTCTCAATATTTAAAGAGCTTCGCAAGAGAATTTCTTGAGGATAGGATAAAGGTTATATAGCAGCACTGGTTTCGCTTTTAACGAAAGCTTTATTTAGAATTACCAAATTTAGAATCAAAGGATAGAAATGATGATCCAGTGCGTTGTGCCAACTTGCCAACTTGTCCTAGTTACAATCCGCTGATTCTAATCTTGCTCAATACAAAACAATAACAACTAGCCTATTTTTGATTTATTTCTTTATAATAGCGTTTACCCTCTCTCGATTAGGACTGTATGCCTCCAGGCCAACAAATTTACATCTTTTGTTTCAATTTTTCTCTTCGACGATGCTGAAAAATTGTTCATTTTTTTAGCAATAAAAAAGTACCATTTATGAATTTAAGAAATTTTTCTTAAATTGGTATTCAAATATGAATTATGGCTAACTATTTAGATATTTTACTTATTCAATATGAAATCATTAAAAATACAATAGCTTTGTATGAGAGGCATAAGTGATCGTCCATCCATGTGAATTGGTTGTTCAATGCCAGCCATATCAAGAATGGTTGGAGCTATGTCAATATTCATAACTGGCACTTTAATGCTACAAATAAGAAAAGGATTGACATTTTTATTACAAAAACGAGCCTTTTTTATCGAAAAATTATATTTAATAATAGCCAGAGATCATATTGTATTTAAAAAATTGCACTTGACCAAACTTTAGAAATTGATTCCATAGAAAACACTCACGAAAGGTTCTTCGGTAATCCTGGACCGCGTATATAAAATGGAACGCGAATGTCAAATTCATATGGCATATTTTTACCCTTGACCAATCCAAATTGGCCCAAATGATAACCATGATCACTAGTGTAAATAAAATATGTACTCGAAAGTTCACCAAGATCCCGGAGTTCATTGAATAACTATAAAATGAGATAATTTTATCAATTTTCGAAAAAATTGTTGGATTTTCTCCATAAAAGATAAAAGGGATAAAAGCCAGATGGATAAAAAAACTAAACAAATATCATTGCACAAGAATTTATAAGGTTTTTTTACCTTGGAAAAAAATTTGAAATTTTCCAAAACTATCTAATTACTACCCTCTGAACATTGTGATCAACACTTTGCAGTGTTTGAAGACGTCTACGATGTAACACATCAGTGAAAACCACATGAATTGGTTCCATGCGTCCAGTATGTTGTAGCAACCACTGCTTATCTGGATTTGGTGCATAATTCCAGGACAATGTTCTAAAACTGCTACATTATCTAAATATATATAGTTGAAATATAATATAATAAAAATAATAATATAATAAAATTAATTGATAAAATTTACGACCTGTGAGTTTCTACATCTTGAAACCAATCTGAATATTGTGGTGCAGGATCTTCAGGTCCATGTGGTGCTGGAAACGAGAGAATAACTAGAAAGGGTTTCGGATATCGTCTCTCGTAATGATCATGTATGAACTGTATTGTATCATTCGTGATTAAGTCTGTGAAATAATCCTGTGAAAAATTCGAATCACTAGCGTTTTTTAAAAAAAAGATTAAAGAAATTATTTTATTTTTTTATAGTTATTATCGAAAATTTAAAAAAAAAAAGCAATTCCTTGCAATTATAACATAATCAAAGCTGACCTTCTCATAATCGAAACCATGTTTAATTTTCTCGCCATTAAAATTAATTGTGTAATTGTAAAAACGACTGTTCTTAATAAGTCCCATCCAGTGATCCCATCCAGGTGGTATATATGAGCCATCATATTCATTTAAGTATTTGCCGAAATATGCTGTCCGATAACCGGCTTTTTTTGCATACACAGCAAAAGTTTTCTTTTCAAGATTATGCCTTTAATAAATTCAAGTTTGAAGTATAAATTTTTAGAAAAAGATTTTTCCAACAATTGATTCGTACATCAGATTGTTAAAAGTTCAAAGTTCATAGGAGGAGAGTGGGGAAAAAGAATGGGTGAATGGTTTGGTGGAAGTTCCTTTGACAAAAGTGGAACGTAACGATTCTATCTCTTAACGGGAATATGTCTTTTGACTTTAAAAATTAAGTAGTTGCTGAAGATCTGCTCTTAGTCCAAAGACCATCTGGGAAAGGGGTTTAGTAACAAATGAAGTGCTAAAACCAAAAATGTGCCATTTTATTTAAAAAATTACCTCCAAGCTGTGCTAGAACAATTTTGATTATTAGTGAGAACATTATGATTGTGCACATACATTCCAGTCAAAATTGACGTTCGACTAGGACAACATATTGGCGTTGATACAAAACCAGAATCGAATGACACACCACGATCATTCATAAGGTGCATCGTTTTAGGCATGAACTAAACTGGTGTAGCTAGTTTTACTTTAAGCTTCGATCAGCTGATTTGATCCAGAAATCTTAGCATTTTAAAGTAAAAATAATTGTAAGCGAGGAATTATTACTAACTAAAATATTGGCAGGAATAAACCTGTCCAAAAATTCGAGTGTTGCTGGAGACTCATCTGTATTTCTATCGCCACTACCACTTTCTCGTTTTGCCTAATATGACAAGCTAATCTAACCAGTAATGGGTGAGTTGCTTAGAAAAACTGAAATATTGCCCAGGATTAAGGAATTTGAAATTCTAGCCGAATTCCCTCAGCAAATAAAAAGAACAAAAATGATGAATATTACCTGCATGGAACCGAGTTCTATATCTTGATCATCAGTGATAAATAAAATAATATTTTGTTGAGTTGTTCTCCTGCAAGAATTCTGAACATCTTCATGATTTATAACACCATATATTATTTAAATGAAATGAATAGATTTGTTTTATAACCCTTCTTTTCAGTATAGTTTTTCCCCAATAAAAAAAATAATTCCATGAGATTTAACGGCTAAAATAATAATAATATGAGGTGGCGATGATAAGTGGCGAAGTTTTTAACATTTAAAGCATTTAAATCTTCCATAAAGACTGAATCATTTGAGATGAACTAAAAAATTCACCTTGCATTCAGTGGAATCCATAAGATATTAATAAGAAGAAGGAATAAAGCAGATAAAAATTTTGAAGCTAAAAGCGTCATCTGTCTGTTTTCAGTTTTTTTTCCTCGATTGTCAACAATTTCTTCAAAAATTTCTAAAAATTAATAAATAAAAAAAACTATTTTTTATTGTTTATTTATAGTTTAAAATCAATAATTTATCTTTAAAGTAAATTTTATGGAATTTTTTTGAAATCTTTCATTCAAATTTGGAGGCAAATTTGATAGCCGAGTGACTATTAACTCAGGTTATAGGTTTTAGTGCGAAAAATCAACGGTTTCTACTTCTCTCAGAAGTAAATTTACCATTAAAAAATCCGAATTAGTATTATAATTCACCTATATTGCCAAATAATATTTAAAAATTTCCTATTGTGTCAACCTAACGAGCAACAAATGGTAAATGGTACTAATTGCTTTTATTCCATTGGCCTAGATAGGCCAAATAACACAATAAAGAAAAAGCAACAAAAATTCGCGAAATTGTTCTGGTTGAGATTAGTGGTTGTAGCGGTGAAAAACAAAAGCTATGAGATAATAGACACCGAATCTTTGATCAACTGAAATTAATCATTCTTCTCTAAAGCCTTTGAGAAATGAAGCTGTTGGCTCGTAAATCCCCTTTATTCCTTCTTTAATCATCATCAGCGTTTTTACTTTAAATATACTGAGGAGTCGAAGCTCAGCTTTCTTCATCGTAATATGTCATCGGTGATATGATGGATAGTGCTTCTCATATATCCCTCGAACACTTTATTCCTTTCATCGTTAAAAAAATTATAGAGAATCGTTTTTTCCACACTTGACATATATAATTTCCTTTGATATCCTTTGATTTAATGTTCCCCGCACTTTTCCCGGTGAATCGCCATCATTTACACCGACTCATCCTATTGGTCAATGGAGGGAAGCGAACCAGAATTTACAGAATGAAACTGATAGGTATATTCTTTTAGAAGAAAAGGAAGAGCAGCAGTTAAGAAGAATAAATTCTATAAAAAAATTTGATAAGCCGCAAAAAAATGACAGTTGAAGAGTAGTTTAGCAGTTTGCTTGTTATTTTAGAATAAAGTCAATAAGAATTACTTTTGTTTCTTCCGAATAACACCTGTTTTTAATATTATAATTGCTAATGCAACTAACCATAAATTTTTCTAGAACTGATTGCTAAAATAAAAAATTTAATAAAGTTTAAAATAATAATATATAAAAAAGTAAACGATTGGTATTTTCGGCTTCACTGGTTGCTGGTACGATGAGAAATTTTAATTTAGATATATGTATATGCTTTTATACTGAGTTTGCACCATTTTCTACGTTTAATGGCTCTGTTGTTGCAGGGACACTCAAGCGCAGAATTTTGATACCTTAAGACGATAACTTGAGCGTTATCGACCCGCTACTATGTTCCCACATACACTTAGATAATGCTGCAATAATATTAAAATAATATAATAATAGTAGAAATTCAAGAGCGTACGAAAAACTTAAAGCGCCCAAGGGATAGAATGAAAAAAACTTACGCCCCAAAACTTTTCGAAATGGCATTTCTTCCAAAAATTATCTATCAAATTCTATTTTCATTCTTAAAAGCCTTATTAGCCATTTTACCTCCAGAAAACAAAAGAAATAAAAGTTAGATTTATTTACTTTTCTCTAGAATTTACGATTAATAAAAGAATGTACAACTTGCAGATAATCTCAAATAATGAGGATAAAAAAAAAAAACTAAAAAGCTTAGGAACAATGGTCACCAAATTTTGTCTCCGTGGGTCCCTCACGAGGCACCATAAAAATCCATGGACCATCAATGCAATATTTTTAAGCTTGGAAACTTTAATTTCCCACCTAAAAATTCGCAATGAATATAATAAATTGGACGAAAAATAATCGTCAAAAAATGATCTATTTCATTGAAATAAAAATTATAATTGGAATTAGAAAGTAAAATCCGAGTGGTGATAGGCACTCTTATGTATTTCTATAACCCAAACGAATTTTAGCAAAAAGGTTTTCTCATTCGGACCAAAACCAAATAAACCATAAATTTTGAATTCCGCTGGAAGAAATTTCAAATAAATGTGAGGAAAATAGGAAAAACCGAAAAAATTCTTCACAATATTTTTCTTAATCAATTTTTGCTTATTCATTTCTCATTTTCCTTTCTTCTCTGAAAAATTCTTTTTTTTTTGCTGAAATAAATAAATATTTTTGCAACATCTCGTTATATAATTCCATTTAAAAATATAAAAATTTTCTTGAATGATTTAGGAAGAAATGCGCTGCGAGAGAAACTGCCGTCGAGGTAAGCAATAGTCTAACTCCATGGCTATGGTTATAGACCTGTTTGTCAATAAAATATGCTGGTGCTGACGGGTGACGCTGGCGGTTTTTGCTTTTATGCTTTTACCAAGAAATTTCGTATCACATCAACAACTAACGCTAATAGCCTAACCACTTAGAACAACACAAAGTAGACCAAGTGGGGTTATGAAAATTATGTATGTTTTAAGGATATAGAATGGAAAAATTTCGAGCTGTTGTTATTCTGTACATTCATTTTTAATGCCTTATCATTATCGCACCTTAAATTAGATTCGAGTACCCAAGTTTATGGTTGGTTTAGCTCGCTTTGCTGTTGGTTTTAAGATATTACAGAATCGCAGTCTTTATGCAAAATTATTATTTAATAAATTAATATTCATATAATAACATTTAAGATGAAATCAAAATTAATTTAGGTGTCGATTCAAGGCCGACTTCATGCAAACGGAGAAATGAGAAATCAAACAATATTATTTGAGTGGCAGAATAGAATTTGCTTGAGATTACCTCGTTATTCTGTTTAATTCGTGCAATCATGCCAATTTAATAGTTTTTCGTGGCTGAAGGAGATCGTTTTGCATTTCATTATATTTACAAGCCAATTAAAAATATCGTTTAATATTTTTATTTATAAAAAAAGATTCAATCATATCGATTCAAAGATTAGTGAAAAATGTAATTACCAATTAACATGATAAACGAATAGATTGTTTATCTTAGTTAGTTTGTTAATAATAGTTTTAACAACGATTTTGTTTGATAAAATAAGTTTGATAAGATTGATCATTTTCTCGTATTCGAAAGAAACGTTGGACCAAATTTTGAATCAATAAGCATTTGGATATTTTCTAAAAATTTCCGTTAATCCACTTTTGCCTGTGGTTTTTATATACAAAAAAATAAAATGATGAAAGATTTTTAGATGAAGGTTGAAAGAAAAAGGAAATTTCCCTGAGCTAATTGAAATGTACGATCTAAAAGATTCATATAGCTCTCAATTCATACTGAACATTCACTATTTATTGCGTCGGTGGTACTCAACACAGCTAAGGCGAATTCATCTTCGTACTGCCGTGTGTATCTCCTCTTTAAACGAGTACGCTTATAAAACAAATAAATATGTGTTACGAGGAAGCAACATAAGAAAATTAGAAATCCACACAAAAGAAACAACGACACAGCTATTATAATTGATTCCAAATCGGTTCCAATTGGTGTCAACGATTTTTTTATTAACATTACCTATAATCGAGAATTACAATTTATTAATATTGTAGAAAAAAAAATTTTTTCAGTTGCACTTTTCTTCTTTATATATTGACCGATATATAGGTTATCAAGGCACCTTCGTCCTAAGGATCCATCTGCACCTCTATCCTCAAAATGCTTTGTAATAAAATGCTATTATTCTAGTGGAATCGGACAAGTAATTTAGAAATAGTGAGCGCTATTTTATTGATTGTGGACTTTTTAAACGTGTTTTACTACAAATCGAAAAAAAAATAGCTGAGAAATTTTAAAAAAAACTTTAGGAAAAAATTGAAAAAAACCAGCCTTTGATGAGATAGGTATTGCTTAATTAACGAAATTTTATGCAATAACCAGAGAATCGTTCGTCGTTTAGAAAAGCAAAAAGTCGCCATGGATTCCAAGCATTTCTCTATTCTGCAAGTTTTGGAGCTCAGATTTCAAAAAAGAAAATCATGAATTAGCTCGATAGAACTATGAGATAGTTACTGGTAGAGCGTAAGCACAAATAGTATAGCTCAGTTGTCTAAAAGATCTAAGGAAAAACATGGAATACATTGGAACCGCTCGTTTCACACTAATCTGATCCATAAATATCGAATTATTTCGCAAAATGAAACTACCATAGGCTAAAATCGAGCGATAAAAGCTATTTCGACGAGATGGTTTGATGAATAAACTATGAAAGATTTTAGGATCGCACATAGAAATTATAGGTGATCACTAAAAGTTTGCGTGCTTTTGCTAAACTTATCATTGAGAAATGTTGAGTTTAGGGGA
Organism: Dracunculus medinensis; assembly: GCA_900625125.1. Classification (NCBI taxonomy): domain Eukaryota; kingdom Metazoa; phylum Nematoda; class Chromadorea; order Rhabditida; family Dracunculidae; genus Dracunculus; species Dracunculus medinensis. Next base: position 146,933 of record UYYG01001157.1, on the reverse strand, counting down.
ATCGATGAAGAAACAACTAAAATAATTAATATTTTGAAATGAGTGATTACAATTAGTCGAGCAGATCAATCAATTTAAGCAGATTCATTTTTGAAACAATTAATGTAAACAATTATCTATTGAAATAAGTATTGAAAAAAAATATACGGTCAATCTGCCTTGTCCACTGGCAATAAATACTCCGAGAAATTGTCAGCTAATCGTTCCGGAATAGGGCTGCCGATAGGTCTCCAGCATCAGTCGGATTTTTTATTCACCTGCAGTAGGATCCGAGGCCTTAAAACTCGAGGTGGTACTCTAAATAAGAAGCGCTCAATTATCTGCTTCTTTGGCCTGAGTGAAATTGCATTATCAAATTTTAACAACAATGCATAAATATTCACTGATTGAACGACTAGACGATTTCTAAGATTTTTGTTTAGATCTTTTATTTTGCTATATTTTTCGTGATAAATTTTGTTTCTATAAATTTTTCCAAAATAAATAGTATTCAACTGAATTTGAATTTCTGATGAATTTCATGAGAGAAAACCTCTCACTGAATCTAAATGAAACTATAAATCCATTTATCTCTATTCAAACCTGTTGGCAACCTTTTTCTCAAGCAAAAATTAAAATAAATTATATAAATTTATAAATTTATAAAAAATATTTTTATTTTTATTTTACATGTTTTTTTTGTTGCCTTTGTCTTTGACAAAAGTAAATCTGCCATGATAACAAAAATCCAGTTGGCTGCTGGAGACCCGTAATTATATCCCACCTGTAATTATATCCTCAAGTAGCTCTATGGTGAAAAGATCTTCTTCTTCTTCTAACAGCTCTCATCACTGTTGGTTAAGCTGATTACAAGAGCAAGACGTCTCCAAGCTGCCCAGTTAGACGCCATTGCTAATAATAATAGAAGCCATTCTTTTTTTTATCGTCTAAATCCATATATCGCTAATCAAATCAGGTCTTGATTGGCTCACCTCGCTCTTGACGCCATCCACCACACGGTCTAGCAAGTAACGAAATATGCGTCAACTCTTGTCAGTGGACGACGAAGAACATGCCCTAACCAGCGAAGGCGACGCTGTGTGATAATATTATTTATGAAAGTGGTATTTGAACGAAGGTGAATGCGATATTTTATCCAAGGTATTTAAAGTCCAGCATTTCCGGCAATGTATTGATAAAGATAGATATTTTATCAGCATTTTGTATATAAGACGAAAATATTTCCGTTTTATTTACATTGATATTGAGACTAATTCTCGCTGCAGTTGTTGACACTTTGTTTAACATTATTTGCATTTCCCCATTGATTCTATGGGGAAAAGGTCAAGTCTTCTTGACACGTTCGACGCCTATGTTCTCAGCTCGGTGGTACATGCTATATGTAATTGGTATGTAATTAAACGATCTCAAGGCTTAAAAATATGATCTACTCGCGAGCCAAGGTAGCTATTCGAAACTAAGGAAAAGCTTTCTGCACGCGCAGCGAGATGTTAGCAATAGCAGCATGGAACGCTGGAAGCAAAGCGATCAATGTCTACATTCTTTCTAAATATCATATAGATGTTGCCTGTTTATCAGAGGTTCATCTTCTACACTTCGGGCAAATTACCAAATTTGGCTTTAAGCAGAAATATTGGCTATATTATTGTGCTGTTTCGGACAATAACATGGGGTGAAATGGCGATTGGCATATCTGAAAAAGCTGTGATTGAGTGGAAGTCGGTAAAGGATCGAATGGTCTTTGCTCTAAAGGAAAGATCTGCAATATTTTGGTCATCAGTTCCAATTTTAAGCCGCGATAAGGTTAAGTTCTATGCTGAACTTCCACTTCTAAATAACATCTCTACCGAAAAATGACATGGTCACATTCGGAGGAGATTGGAATGTACGAGTAGATCACGATAAACTCAATAATTGGCAAATATGAAGTCCGAGGAGCCAATGCAGAATGCCTCCTTCGTTTTGCCGAATAGCACAAATCTTTGCTACTATAATACATGCTTCTGACATCGGAGAAAACATCTAATCACCTGAAACTCTCCAAATAGTCAACATTTCAATCAGATTGTTCATATTCTAATCAATCGCTGTTGGAAGAGTTCCGTGCTAGATAATCTTATTGGCGCTGAAACTAGTAACTTTTATGGATCAGGCTATGTAATGTTTCGAGCCAAGATTCGTATAAAACTAACAACTCGCAAAAAAACAACGTTTCCCATGATCTTTCAACTATTTTAAATTAAAGATTTAGTAAGTGCATTTCAAATCAGTTGTTAAAGCTCCTCAATGAAATGCACAATGACATCTCTGAAAAGGCAAATGAATACTGGTCCCAACCAAAAGAATGTCTCCGAAAATCAACCATTTTCATACTAGGATATGAAATACGCTAGTTGTGTATCGGAGGGAAACTGTCCAACTGACTGAAAAAACTGCCAAAGCGCGAATGTCAGGTGATCCTGACTACCGAGTGCTTCGAAAATTTGCAACGAAAGCACCACGGCGGGATTGAAATCGCTAATCGCTGGAGCGAGATGGTCTTGATTAGGCGATAATAGGAAGTTATTTTACCTTTTTCATAAAGCAACTATAACTCGAGGAATGATTAGCGAAATGATAAGGGATAGAAATGGTGTGCCTGTTAAGAGTATTAAAGATTGCCTTCTAAGATGGAAAGAACTCTTTGAGGCCGAACTTAACCACGATATCCCCCGGAAATACCTGATTTGCTCGTTCAATGATACGTTTGCAAGCAGCCAACAGAAGAAGAAATAATCTTTATCATGCATAGAAATATAGAACTCCTGGAGAAGATGATCTGCCGGCCGAACTTTTCAAATGTCCATTGTCCTTAATTTCACACCTTCGCGATATATTTTGTGGTATGGTAGAATGAAATAATACCAGATGATTGGAGCAAAGCAATTCTGCAATTCCTAGAAAAGATGACAGGATATATTGTGATAATTATTGAGGAATTCTATTTCCTATAAATCTCTCTAAGCGAACTGCATTCGTTGACGTTGTTGTGCTGACCAGATATTGACGCTAAAAAAAGTACTGGAACATCGCTTCAAATATTTATAACCTGCCGTCACATGTTTCACTTTGCAGGTTGCCTTCAATTCAATTAATAAAAAAGCTTTAGAGAGTGATGGAATGTGATGGTACCAGTGATGTGATTCAGCTTTTTATATAAATCAGTCCAGAGCATCGTATACAGATCTTGCTATCATGCTATTATTGCAGGATCTGGCCATTGAGAGTGAAGGATATTTCGAAGCTATCTGAAGCTATGATATTAAGGTTAAACGTCTTACGGCTCTACCGAGCGAATAAAATCGTACATCCAATCCAACCTCGCTCAAATACCACTTGCATTAATAGTATCATCACCATTACAGAGCATTGCATTGCCTTCGCTGGTTAGGGTATGTAACGCCTGCGACGACAGGAGTTAACGCAAATTTCGTTTTTTAAACCCTATGATGGGTAGCGTCAAAAGCGAGATGGGATATCAAGACCTGGTCTGACACATTGTCAGGAAAGATTTTGAATGTATAGGTGGAGCAGCAATATATGGACTTAGACGATGGAAAAAAGAATGGCTTCTATTCTTCTTAGTGATAGCGTCGAACCGAATAGCTTAGAGATGTCTTGTAGGTCTTGTAAGAATAAAACGAAACTATTATACTTATAAAATGGCACTATTTTGGGCGATTTAAAGAAGGAAATATTAAAAATAGTGTGATTATTGCACATAAAATTTATGATAGCAATATTCAATTTTATCAGCCACGAAATCAACATCATCCAAAAAAAAGTTTACTCATAAAATTCTCATAAAATGATGATAACGATAATTTTTCTTGAGTTTTTGGAATTTAAATCGGATGATAAAATCGGAATAAAATTAATTCATTTAATAGTGATTTGTGAAATGAAATAGGTTTGGGGAAAATTTTAAAAGGAAGAACTCGAATAATTTCAAGAAAATATTAGGTGCGGCATAAGTCCAGCCAACTTCGCTATGTGGAATGGAAACCATTGTAAGTGAAAACCAGTGCAACAAAAAAATTAGAAATTATCCTCGACGTAAATCATCAAATACTTTTCCAAGACATTCAATTAAGAAAGAATAACAATTTTAAGATAATATAAAGACAAGTTTGCTAGCGAAAAATATCCAAATCCAAATATCAAGGAGAGTTCTTCAAAGGAGAACGAAATTTGTAATTCATAAGAATTTCCGCCAGATCGCTTAAATAGTTATGAACTCAATAGGTTTCATTCGGATCCATGGAGACACATAGCTGACAATTTATTCATGCAATACACCTCCGTTTTTAGAATAAAACTAATGGAATATAATTTGTGTATATCCGGTTTTCGAAAATTTCCTTTTCCTGTGAGATTATTCTTAATATTTTGCATAAATTAATTAATTTTCTTAGATTTATTAATCAAAATGTTCTGAATAAAATAAAAGAAAATATTTACTTTCTTTTTATTACGGCTTTCCCTTTTATGGCAGCTATTACTATGACTTTTGTGACCTAGCTGGCTGCATTACCTACCATAATAATGCCTTTATGTCGTGGACATTCTCGGACTCACACGTACTTTTAGTGACAAATCAAGGAACTGGAATCGAATCTATTTGACTTAGTGTAGTCACGCACCACTGAACCGCTTTATCCCTGTCATAATTACCAGAAGAATAAACACTCGAATAGTCTTCCTGAGGATTTTTCCTGAGGATCTTGCTAGGATATTTAAAAATTTATGCATAAACAAATTTGCATGAATGTTGCATCATTTATTTTAGATTTATTATCAAAAATTTTTAAAAAGTAATTTCTTTGATGTTATGAAAAAGTAATTTTTTGCTTGTAATTTTGTTTTTTTTAGCGAAAGTAACTGAGTAATCAATTTATTTATACCCAGAAGAAATACTATAATCATGGTTCTAGAAAATTCGTTTAGTTATATGTCCGACGAAACATTTTACTCACTTATGGATGAATGGCCACGCGAACTTAGTACGCTTCTTAACGGCTCTAATCTTTTCTCCACATATTTAGCCGATAAATTTATAAAAGGGACCATAGCAATTAGATTGAATCTTTGTGAGGAGTGACAGCTTCGATGCACACTACTCGCTTGCAAGTGTCGCCATAAATATGGAAAATATTTAATAATTAAAAAAAAATTCGACTTTATAGCAGTTTCGGAAAATTTGATAAAATTCAAAAAATTTGATTATTTGATAAAATAAAAATAAAAAAAGTGAAAATGAATATTAGAGAATTTTATTAATAAGGCAGATGAATTTACAATGGATTAAAAAATTCAATTCAATTCGTCGTTAAATATTTAAATAAACAAATTTTGTGGGCGAATATGCAAATAAAAGATGGGAAAGTTTGAAATTTTTAAGCATATTTTTCGAAGAAATAATTCCATTTATCGCGAAAATATTTAATATTTTTAATGAAATTCGCAATTTAGCATCGAATTTTATTGTTAAGTTTGTAAAATTTCCAACACTTTTATAGTTTTGTTCAAAAGAAATAAGCGAAATTATTGTTGCCATTTTTATTTTAAACGGTTCTGCTCACTAGCCTGAGGCGTTTATTACTCAATCCGTTCCTAATGCTGCTAAATAATTTTAATCCCCTTTGTTTATTACTATATAAACAATAACATATTATACGATTCGAAATTTAAAACAAGCGTGTTAACATAAAAATTTCAGAAATTTCAGTGGCAATATTAGATGATAATATTATCAGTAAATAAGCCTGTTTCGATCGGTACCACTCTCGCAACGGAAGTTTTTATGAAATTTACTATTACAAGAATTATCCTCCCAAAAATTTGAAGGCGTTTATTTGCCTTCTAGCGGCGTAAAGAATATACACATGTCGATGTAGTAATTTGAATAAGTGAGGCGAAATGCATAGCGCAATGGAGCGAAGAGAAATTTCAGTTAAGGCCATGAAAATGAATTCCTTTCGAGGCCAGAAAAGTTTAAATCCATGAACCATTACTTAACTAATTCGATCAAATCTTTAACGAAAACCTCGAAAACGCACCGATTTCACCCCAATCGAACCTCAACCGCCAGTTTCAGATTTGTGGCCCTCAGTGCAGATTCTTGTGATACGTTCAACTCGAATAAAGTGAAGTGAAGTTAAACTAAACATTTTATACAGAAAAGGATTAAACAAAGCAAAAAAACGCTAAAAAATTTTTTACAGTCGCACTAAAATAGATTATAAAAAATGTCCTTGTTTAATAGTAAACGTATAAAAATTATTGGTGCAGATTTTTGTAGAAAAATTTGCTACCGCATAATTTCATTCATTCGAGGGGAACAAATTGCCCGGCGATCTAACTTCGTTTATCTTCATGGATTTCTGGAATGATTGAAAGAATTTTATTCGCAGAATTATTTGACTGCTTCATTGGCCTTTTCGCGAGGATTAATAGGAATAAATGGGTTTCAGCAATAAATTTGCCGATGCAAAATGCTGAAACGCTTTGATATCTCTTCTTGGACTGCATGCCTTTCCTGGCATTTGCTGTCAATAAAAAATCCGCTAAAATATCTTTCATATAAATCGCCAGTGGAATAAATCTGAAACAATGAGTATACCAAACATTTCGTTAATTATTTATTTTAGAAATAGTATTTTTATTGCAAAAAATAGTTTTTAAGCATTAAATAAGTAGACTTTAAGCATTAAGTAAAAAATACTGAAAAACTGGTACCGAGAAAAACTGGTACTGAGGGAAACGTTTGCATTTTTGTTTCGGAATATATTTGATTTTCTTTTTAGAATTTATTTAAATTTGCTTAAATTTGTAAGAACTTTCTTTAAGTATTTAACAATTGGCTGGCTTTGGCTCTTTGAATAATCGAGCCAAGCAGCTCGCCAAATGGCTTTATAAGCCAAGAGAACGAAAAATATTGGCTATGTAACCTTTTTTAAACCTTTCACTTGGCTATAAAGGCTAGTTGAATAGCACTTTTGAGTTGCCAGCAGGCTTATGATCGACAGAAAAAGAGAAGCGAACCCATAATCCCCATCCACTACTTAGAACATGACAAACTTCTGCAAAGTGGTCTAAAACGATAATGAACAATGAAAGTCGCCCCAGGCAAAGTACGGGAAAGCTGTTGTAAGAATCCTCACAAAGCTATCGCTACGTGTAGCTAGCGAATAATCAACCATTTATACGGTTAGTTTTTTGTGACGCTTGAATGCGAATGCTTATCTCTCATGAAAAGCCTCATGAAAATTCTCGGGAATTTGGGTTATTCTAGAAGAGTTAAAAAGGGAAAAAAAGCTTTAGTACAGTTTGGTTTTTGTACAACATAGGGTAGTATTAGTATTAGGGTAGTATTAATGAACAACAATATTCAAAGGTTAATGATTCGTGGAATAGAAAAGAGAAGCTAAAATAAATAAGCAGACTTCACTTGGAGGGTGAAGGGGCAGCAAAAATAGATATCAGTTGAGTGAACACGATCGCTGATCATTCATGGCTTCTGCGAAATAATTGCTGACGAGAGAAATTATCAAAACTGATCGGAAATTAGTAATATAACTCAAAATTTCTTGAACAAAGGACTCTTCACAACGATCTTCCTTTTTTTCTGTAAAGATTCATATCTCTTATCTAAAAAAAAAAACTACCTTATTCACAAATATCAGTTGTAAAACAGCGGCACCCTTAAAAAATTTCTCTGCAATTTTCTCTTGTATAAAAAAAAAAAAGTTAATTTTATATGTTTTGTATGTAATTGTTGTCTGCATGATAAAATAATTCGTGGGATGAAATTATGAATTATCTTCCGGTTTGGACCACCATCGTTAAAAAAAGAGGAAGTAGATACAGCTCGGCGAATGCTAATGCAGACGCAGACAAACGTAGTTTGAAGGTATCAACGATAATGAAATAGCTAAATGGAATCTTTATTATGATAAATATGAAAAAACTATGAAAATCGATGAGTTGATCATGGAAATCAGAATTAAGCGAAAATAAAATAGAAACAGCTATAGAAAATTCGAATCTAATTCCAATCAGTTCCATAATTCCAAGAAGAAAATCGAAATACGGAAACCATGTGCAATGGTACTCGAGCATCGACGAGAAGGACGTGAATAAAGCTTTCCCTTCTGATGCATCGCGTCAAAAACAAGACAACTTTCACAATATTTCCAGTTGCTGATTAGCAAAATTATGTCATTATTGTATGGTGAGTATTGTCCATGACCCATCATTGTATTTAGTGACAGGGATTAGGAGAAAACAAGGATTTTGATAGTACATTTGGGAACAATACCGGGTTTCTTCCATTAATTCCATCTCATGCATAATTCTGTTATTTGCTCAATGGCTTCAATGTTCAAGTGATGGCTTTGGTTTGTTTCCTTATTCGTCTTCTCTTAATATTTCATGCTTTATGATTTCTTCTTTTATCACTTTTATCACTTTTCATCAATCTTATGTTTTTTTATATTTATATTTTATGCTTTATAATTGCTACGTTTATTGTCCATAAAGTTTGCATAGATATTGGTTATTGTTTAAAAATGAAATGGAATCAATTAAAAATATCTTTTTATATTTTTTTAAATTTGCATTCGTTATTTAGTTCATATGTGTACATTATGTGTAAAAATACGATTGGAACGGCAAACAATAAGCAGAAAAGGGTACCACAAAGGCTTAGGTAAGATAGCCTTTAGATAGCCTTAGAGGGAATCACCCACGGTTTACCCCATCGAGCCGCGTCAAACACTCACATTTTCAATAATTATCCGAGAGGATGCTTTATTTTAGTTCTACAAATTCATACTCAAATTTATTTATTATTTCACTAGTAACTTAAAAGTGATAATAATAATTAACTTATAAGTAACGTATAAGTAAAAACTTTGATGGTAGAATTGCTTATTGCAAAATTTATTGTTAAAACAAAACGAATTGCATTAATACGCGTTACAATAATAATAATGAAAATGATTGTAAATTTGAAGGAAAAAAGACTATGGTTGGTCTTCTATATGTAATTCCCCCTTTTCTTCCTCCACTCCCTCTCTTCCCCTCCCCCTCCCCCCCCCCCCCCTCGTCCTTCCATTTCCAAAAATTTCATAAAAAATTCTTTTATCAATCGCATAATTTTCGTTCTAATGTAACCTGAAAACTCTTTGTTTATTAGCCAAATGAGCTAACTAAACCACAAACGGTGAACGTTAACCACTTATCCGACTGATATTTATTTTTACATTCATTTATATTTTGAACATATTCGGTTAAATTTTGAAATATTTTAGATATATTTTAAATTGCTTTAAACGCTAATAGTAACTTAAATTAGGATGAAAAACTGTGTCGATCGCTCCAACCTTTCTTCAAATGAAGATTCCATTAAAATGCGAAATTTCTTGCATTAAAATCATTATATTAAACGGTGGTTTATTGGCAAATTTTTTGTAAAATGAAATTGGCATCGCGCTTAAAATAAAAACAGAACAAGTGAAGCATAAATAAACCAATTTACTAAAAGCTATTTTGATGAAAGCCTATGAATAAAAAAATTAAATAGCTTTGAACAGTTCAAGTATTTATTAGCAATTTTGTTTTCCAAGCTCTCATAAGTAAAACTAAAAAAGTAAGCGATTAATATTGACCATTTTTGGTTAAGCTAGCTCTGCTCGCAGTACCACGTGAAATTTTTATTAGAGAAAGCAGTACAGGTGAATCGCCAGCATTACTCAGGTATGGTTTTTTCCTGTCCAGCCGAAACAGTCAATATCTACCCAGCTGTCCTACTTTTCCAGCAGATGATCAAGTGGACTGAAGTAAAATATTGTGATTTCGATTCCCATTCCTTGATGGAAGTAAATTTACCACTAAAATTGAAAGACGTTATTATTCCTAATTGTCTCACTGGTTTCATCGTAATATTAAGCCAGTCGAATCAGAAATAGTGGAATAGAAAAGGTTCTACCATTACTTTTGGTTCATTTTCTAGATAATGAACAAGTTATTTCCTTTTTCTATTATCATCTATGAAATTAATTGTCAAAAAAATTAATTGTCAAAAAATCATTGACATAAGAAATTACCTGTTAATAAAAAAATTATTACCCAGTCCAATAATTTATAAGATTTGATAAACTAAACAGCTTAGCCTCAATCTAGGCCCCAAAATTATTTTTCATCGCAATTAACTTCAGTCCATGTCTGACCATGATGCAAAACGATAAAATCATTAACATTCAAACCAGCTTTTTTAACTTCATCTCGTAAAAGATCAGCAGGTTCTAAATATGCCTGAAAATAAATCTGAATATTTTCAGCAAAAATAATGGTAAATAGAGAAGAAATAAGAAAAAGAGGAATCCAATGAATTTTACCTCAGTTGATCCCATTGCATAGGTTCCCCAATGGATTCCAATTGATTTCTTCGATCCAATATCTTTATGAATTTGTACAGCTTCAGCAGGATCAATGTGTTGAGGTTTCATAAACCATCTTTAACTTATATTTTGAACTTATACTAATTAAAAATACAAAAATTCAACAAAATATATCAATTTACCACTGATTATTTTTACTATTTAGTTATTACCAGTAGTTTAGTTAATATTTATTCCAATAAATATTTCTTGTTCTACTGACAATAAAACGAAATTTATAAATTTCGTAGCGAATTTGAAGAGTTTATTATTCAAAATAATTATTTCAATATATTGAGAAAAAGACCTAGGAGAATAACAACCGATCGGCAAGGTGGCAAGATCAATTTGGCCAAAAATTTTTTTTATTTTTCGAAATTCATCGCAATAGCCTGTATCACCTGCGAAATAAAAGCGTTTCGTTGGGCCCACAACTACCCATCCAGACCAAAGTGTCTAAAAAATCAGATAAATCAAGATAAGAACAAGCGAATAGCACATTTAAATAGAAATTATTTAATAGAAATTAAATTATAGAAATAGAAATTATTAATAGAAATTATCATAAAAATAATCTAACCTTGTAACGATCAAATAACCCGCGCTGACTCCAGTGTTGAGCAGGCACACAATGTATATAATATTCACGATCTCCAATTACCAGATTTTTTGATTCACCCCTACCATAAATTTCAAAATCTTTAAGATATTCATGAAAGTTTCTTTGAAAAGACCAATTCATAAAAAATATCAGTTCACTGGAAAACAAATCGTATATAACCATACACACCACAAAAAATGCAAGGCAGAGAAGAGTGGATGGTGGTTCATATTATGAGAAGAGTTCGATTCCTCCGACAGGGAACCTAAAATGGACCTAAAATGGTTGCAGCCACTTACTTATTTGCAAAAATACATATGAAATAAAATGCCAGGAATACGACCAAGAAAAACAATCCTAAAATCATTTTAAATGTTCGTCTTTAAATAATCGAATCTCTTTCTAGAATAAATCAGAATATATCCTTAACTCTTTTTACATTGGTCATTAAAACTCACTCATTTACGTGTAAAAAACTAATTTTTTGAGATTGCCATGGCAAAAAGATTCATGTAAAAATGAAATCCAATTGTAATTGGGGTATCCGAACCGATTTGTTATAAAATAAGAATTGCTTCCATCGAACCAGGCATTACTGCACTAGTTTCATAAAAAGAAGTCAAATAGCACACTGGCTTTATGTTGCACTATTTTTTAATTTTATAGTAAAAAATATAAAAAATAAATGAAATTTTTGGACATGCCTTCTTCATTTTTTACAACCAATAATTCCATATTATATTGCGTTATATTTTATATGCTTAAGTCTCTCAGTGCGACCTAGAGAAAGTAAAAGGTTGGATATCTGTTATAAAATGAATTCAACCTGGAATTCTCTAAATTTCACTCACAAATCACCTACAAAAAAAAAGAATGAAAATCAAAAAAAAATACCAGCTGAGTTCGTGAACATTCTCTACAGGGACATATTTGTGCATATAGGTTTTTAAACCCGACGGGACATACCACTGCATCCTTTTGAATCGTTTATTTAACGACTGAATCGCTTCCGCATCAAAGTGATCATAGTGATTATGTGATATTACAGCAAAATCTAGCTAAATAAAACATAAAAGTATTATTAAAATATTAAAAATAGTAAGAAGCAAAAAATATGTGCAATTTAATAAGTAAAAAAAAATTTTTCTAAAAGCCGAATTTAGAAAAAATCCATTATTCATACGTGCGCTCAGTTTATATAATCAGAAAAACAAATACATCTGGTAAATCGTCGATCGAACATGGCGGCTGACGATATCGCTTCGGACCAAACGTACGAAAAGGTGAAGCAGTATCCGACCAAACAGGATCGGTTATAAAATTAATTCCATCCAAATGTACCAGAACTGTAGCATGTCCTAACCAAGTGCATTGTAAAGACGAATTATTTACATCGAATGATGGTTTATACACGGGTAAAGTTTCATCCAAAACCTTCAAAAAAACAATAATGAAATATTTTTGAAATTATGCGATGCATGGTTCAGTCGCTGCCTCTGATAGTATTCAACTCAAATCATCGCAAGACTTAGTGGTACTGCAGACTTATCTCTACTTTTATCCCCAATATGTCATCCTAATCGCTAGAATACCAAGCCTAATATATAATAGTATTACTGAGGAACTATTCAGGTCAGTGAAAGGAAACAGTGGCAGGAAAATTTATCATCAAATGCTTTTCACAAGCCTATGACCTGAAATCGAATCTCAAAATCATGTTAATTAATTTAACCAGTTTTTGCTCGCAATTTTAAAATCACCATCAAGGCGTTCCATTTTACTGACCTGTTTCGAAGGAGGTCTTCCACTGTTCGGTCCCATCATCCATCCTAGTATCGCCAAAACATTAGGCAAACCCGTCCATCCTACGAATGACGACGGATTTTTGAAATAATTACCGTTATATTCCGGCTTAACAAATAAATTTTCTTCCATTTCCATCTTCCTACAACAAATTTAAAATATTAAAAAAAAAGTAAAGGAAGGTTCAATAATGTACAATAATTTTCGTAGCAATAACCTTCGCTTCAATAATTTTGCAAAGAAATATAACCAGGTTTGAGGAGAATCATAGAAAGCAGTTTAAGATAAATTTGCAGAGAGGAAAAAAATTCAGCGGTGATTTTCAGGAGTACTACGAAAACGACTTCCACAATATAAAAAATATCAAAAAAATATAAGACGGGCCGATATTTCGAAGTTTGCGGTTGCGGCCTATTTGCAGAAGCAAGCACAGAAAAAGGTGCCATATGAACAAATGCAAATAAAAGGGTTAAAATGTTCGAGTTATTTACTTCGAGTCATATTAGATGCTAAATTTTCCAGGGAAGAATAAGTTTTCATAATTTGTGGTTCTTATTGGCGATGATAGGAACAGACGAACTGACTGCGTGACAAGGACATACAGCACGCTAGGCGGGCTTGTTCATTGGACTACTTTTAAACATCGCTTATATCGCTTTTAGATGAGACGCATTGCGGTGACTATTAGAAGGATGAAAACAAGTCGATAACGAAGGGATAGTCTGCAAAATTTTATTTCTATTACATTTTCCAATCATTTTTTTTTATTATTTTGGACGCTAATGTTTCGTAGTAAAGATAAATAATTTTAACAGTTCAATCTTCGAGAATATTTTAGGTCGCAAATTTATATCCATTTTAACAAATGCTTTTACATTAAACAAGTACCACAAAGATATGGCAAACAAGAGAGAAAAGAACTAGGTTATTGTGCTGCAATAATTGAATATCTCGTTTTTTGAAACGATTTTCTGGAGAAATGTTTTTTGGTGGGAAAAATTAAAGTTTTTAAAATTTTTTATGGTTTTTTTTAAATTGAAGGGGTCTCTGAATTGTTTTTTATAACTTTTAGTAGTCATTTAGTGTTATTTATTGCTTATTTTCTGTTTTTTTTGTTATTATTGCATATTAATTTTATTATTTATCACCATTTATTTCTTATTGTTTATCACTTTTATTTTTTATCATTGTTTGTTATTTATTGTTATCACTTATCACTGTTTGTTATTGTTATTATTAACGTTTTTACTATTATTGCTATTATTATTACTAATTATCATTATCATTATTATCACTATTATTATTGTTATTATCGTTATTGCTATTAGTTTTTTTTTTTTTTAAGAGTCCTTACCATTACTGGTCAAACTCGCTCCACTGGCTTGTGGCACTGGACAAATATACCAGGAAGTCCCTTGGCGATAGAAATACAGGCGAGTCGCCAGGGTTTTTGTACAGGTTTACTCCTGCGGGGAATCGAACCTCAATATTGGCGCTCCCCAATTGAGCAACAATCCACTGAGCCATTCTATACATCATTGCTATTTGTGATAATATTATTTGTTGTTTATTTTTTGTTATTTTTATTATTATTGCATATTAATTTTATTATTTATCACCATTTATTGTTTATTGTTTCTTATTGTTTATCACTGTTATTTTTTTATCATTGTTTGTTATTTATTGCTATTACTGATTACTATTTGTTATTGTTATTATTAACGCTTTTACTATTTTATTATTGTTATTGTTGTTATTGCTTTATTATTGTTATTATTGTTTTTATCGTCATTGCTATTAGTGGTAATAAATTTTTCATTTTTTTATTTTTATTGCTATTATTTATTTATTATTATTATTATTATTATTATTATTATTATTATTATTATTATTATGTCCCTATCATTAGTTTCATCTTTTGTTTTTTATTCTTTCCATCATTTTTTATTGTTTTGTTTGATTTTTTATTCTTAAAATTCGAATTTAATATTTATTTTTTTAACAATTAGTTTTAACTATTTGGCGATCGATTTTTCTCAGTTAATTCATAATTTTATCCTAAATTTTTTATTTTTTATTACTTAAAAGGTTTTTTTTTTTGTCAAAAAGCAGTATTGGAAATAATGTTCATTCCACCTTTAATTATCTGGTACTATACTATTATTACTTTATACTGATTTTATAATAATCTGCTTTATACTGATTTTTATTTGAATTTCGAATGTTATTATTAGTTTTTATGAATATTTTGCCGCATATATATTTCCTTACAATCATTACATATCTGCTGCTCGTTACACTTAATGAGCGCCGTTATACTTTTTGGCTCCTAAATGGTTTTTATATTCCGTTGATTTCATTTTTTTAAATTTAAATTGTTTTCATTGCTTTATTTTTATTAATATTTATTTATACAAAGAAGCCAAGCACACATCATTTTGCATATTTTTTCTTTAAATGTCTTTCTTTAGTTTTGTCGAAAGTTGTTCATAGATATGAATAATCTAAGCAGTAATCGATCTGTGGAAATCATGAAGGAGTTTTTTAACAACAGAGATCATGTTGCAACAATAATAAGAGAACGCGACAATTGTTTTATCGGTAAATATTTTCATGTTCATAGATAAGCATGTTTTTTATCATTTGGAAATTTTCTACCTTTTAATGTTTTTTATTTCATTCTATCTTCCTTATTATTACATTTTAATACTTGCACTTTATTACTTTTTAATAAACATATTTAAAGATACTCTGAAACTTTTGGACTTGTTGGATCGTATAAGGCAAAATTGGAAGGATGAAAACCAGAAAAATGAATCTTTGCGAGATCAATTGCTAGCAGCGGAACAAGAATCTGGGTAATTTCATTTTCTTTAACATTTGTACAATAATTTATTATGTCCAGAATGTCCAGAAAAAAAAACCATCTGTATCTTATGTCAAATTTTGTGAAAGTTTTTCTCTATTAGAGAAGTATTAGAGAAGTGGATTCACACAGTACCTCAAATATGATTCCCTTTTAATCCAATCTTATTTCGTTCTAACTTTTTGCTATTTTTTTCAATCACCCCCATATAGCCTTTTAAATTATACCTGTTGTTACTGTTTACACTCCCAAAAATCCCTGGCTCTCTTTAACACTTCACCAGGCGTCTCCCTATTTTAAGCCATAACTTGATAATAATGATCTCTTAAACTCCCTCTTATACTTTCTTAATTCTTTTCCGTTATGGTCCTCTAATCCACTTCTCTAAAATTCCGTGATTTTTCATAAAAAATCATTTTGTTGTGAAATCTTGTTCCATTTGCCATTTTAACTACTATTTTCAAATCTAAAATCCGTGGTTTTTTTATGGAAGAAAATTCTTATACTCTGTCATTTATTCCTTTTTACCTTCCGAAATTCTTCTTTATAGCTACCGTTAGTAACCGTTAGCATTTTCAAACACCACTTTTAATATCACTTATATTGCTCTTCTCTGTCAAACATCTCAGGATAGTTTTGCCTCGATAGCAGTTACAAATATAAAATTGGAAAGGGTGATATGATCAGATGCATCAAAGATTTTACGATTATTGAAGGGTATTAATGGAAAATTATGGAGATTTGGCTATTATTGAATAAACGAACATGATGTAGTTAAAATCTTACTTTATTATTTTTTGTTGTGAATTTTTAGAATGAAATGATCGATTGGTTTATTTAGAAATCTTAAAAAAGAAAATCGTTTATATAAAGAACAACTGCGAGATGCAAGAGCCCAGATTGCCGCACTGATGTCAGAAAAACAAAGTATGGAATTAGATATTTCAGAAATGGAACGTAAATTTCAATTCGTCAGCCAATTGCTGAAGGTTTACCTTTTTTTGAAATTGCTGTGTTTTTTTATGTTTACATTACTTTGTTTTATATTATTTAGCATGCGAATTTTAATGGTGAATATATAAAAGAGAAATCTCTGCAATTTGAATATTTGGCTCCTTATTTCTCTTTCTGGCGCATATTTCTGATTCCACTGACCATTGGAGTAAGGCCTTGAGAAGGGTTGATGAATCCCAGAGTTATCATAATTTTTGATTGCAGCTGTACTGGAGCTAGGTTTTTGTCAAGAAGGCTTATCGATTCTATATTGTTTTACCCTCAATAAATAAATAACATAACATAAACAAAAAAATTTTGCACTTTTTGTAAATATCGATTGAATAATAATTGCTGATAATTGAATAAGCTTTAGGATGATATGACAGATGAAGAAAAAGAAAAATTAGCATTTTTAAAAAATCCGAAATGTTCACAAAAGAAGAAAATAGAATCTCGTCGTGCAACAGGTGCAAGTGCTGAGTTTATTGATTATGATAAGAGCGGCGATTCAGTTGAAACTTGTGAAGAATTAGAGATGTCTCATTTACGTAATGGAAAAATATATAGAAGGTTGTTTTCTGTGATGATCATTGGTAAAAAATAGAACCATTTTTTAATAGTTTTATTTATGTATTTTTAATGAATCTTTATTTTTTGTTCCATTTTTCCAATGGATATTTTTTTTTTAAATGCAGGTCGCATCTTAATGGAGCAAATAACGATGAAACAAAGGTTCCGCGTCCTACCAAACGTAGTAAAAGCAAAATATATGTGAGTAATGTGCCAGAGGAAGTGGTATATTTTATTTTTTTAGGCAAATAACCTCGACGAAATCCATAGTTTTTTTTTAATATTTTCGCTTCTATATATTCATGTCTTTACTATTATTTATTGTTATTTCTGTTATTATATGTAATTATAGGTTTTTATAGAGTACTCCGTGTAAACGATCGAGGAATTCGCGCGAGTTAAATAAAGAAAATGTCACGACTGTTGATCCTCATGCGAAACGTCATTCACGACCAAAAGTAACTGCGAGGCATTCGATAAATCGTTCATTATCCGAATCAAATGTGCTTAATGCAGTATGTTTTAATTATATAAAATTTATTATATAAAATCAAATCCGTTAATTATCCTTGATTTTTCCGGCAAAAATACAAATATAGAGGCTGATTAATCAAATCAGTGGTTTCTAATTTGGGATTGGGACTTAAATAGGCAATATTTTTTTAGATTAATCTTGGAAATATTTTAAAGAAAATTTATTACAGTTTACAATTTCCTTGATATTTTGATTCAAATTTTTGAAAAATACAATTTAATCAATTGAGCAAAATAATTTATAACTTTGAATTTTGCTTTAAATGAATGAAATTAAGAATGAAATCAAAGAAGCTGAACAAAAATTCAATGCTCTTACACCTCGTTCTATAGCAAAAAGTCAGATTGATATGTAAGTTCAACAAATTTGCCGTTAATAGTTTGTTTAAAAGTGAATATAAATAATTTTAATAAAATCCATGATTGAATTCTTTGATATCAGTTTTATTTGTGATCATCTTTTAGCAGAAGTCCGTATGCGCAGGGAAAAAGTTGGATAAACGTTGGAGGAACGATTAATTCTCGGCCTCATTCATTTATTAGTTATAATACAGTTCTTCCAGAAAAATGTGATGTTTGCAATCGTCATATTGCTTTATCTGCATTAACTGCAAAGCCTGCATGTAAATGTACAGGTTAAGCTTTTTTTATTTTTTATTTAATCTGCTTTAAGTAATTATCATTCAAATTGAAAATTTTACTTTTTGTATCAAGTAGTAAATTTTACTTACTTTTTATATCAAGTAGTGTTAGTAAGTAGTTTTATAAAATTGTTCATTTATCGTGCATTTTAGATTGTGGAGTTCGTTTGCATGTGGCATGCAAGGAACATGCACCGATGCCATGCATTCCTCGTACTCCGACCTCACGTACTCCTAGCAAACAACGTCCTCGTTTAAAAGATTTTTGCCCTCCAACGCGGCCGATGATACCCAGTATTATCATTCATTGCGTGGTTGCTTTGGAAAGAGATCGCTTAAATTGTGAAGGAATATATCGTATCCCAGGGTATTTTTTTCATTTAAATTCTTCTTTATCTAAGTTTCTTTTCAGGCTTCTTCAACTTCTTTATTACTATTTTTAATTATTTTTAGGCAGGAATCACAGGTGACCAAACTGCTAAATGATCTGAAAAATTCCCGTGTTTCTCCTAAACTTGAAAATCACTATACTGAAACGATTACAGGCTGTATTAAAAAATTTCTTAAAGAATTGAGGGTTAGTTATATATTACTTTTATATTTATATATATTATATTTATATTAGTATTTAAAGAAAAATAGCTATGTTAGCTATATTATATATTTGTAATTGGTAAAATTACTTTTAATATTAAAGAAATCCTTAAACAAAAGTATTATTTAGGATCCAGTGATTCCAACTAGTTCTTGGGAGGAATTTGTGCGAGCTGCTGACACCAATGATATTGAAGCACTCAATAATTTCATTATGGATTTGCCAATTCCGAATCGTGACACACTCGCTTATTTGTGTTCACATTTCCAAAAAGTTTTTTTTAATTGTTAAGTTTGAGTTTTATGTAAAATTAAAAAACTTTTGATGCCTAAAGAAATTCGAATAATGGGCTGAAACTGAAATTATGATACATTATTGCAAAAAAAATAAAGTTTAAAAAAACCACATCACAATAAATAATATTGATATCTAATGATATTAATAATCATATATTAATATTAATAATCTGTTAGTAATATTTATATTAATATTATGATTAATATTAATATCTATTAATATTAATGTTTCATGAAGATAAGTTTAAGATATGCGAAAATAGTAGTCGTAATAAGATGACAGCAAAGGTTCTTGCTCGTAGTGTGGCGCCAACAATTGTTGGTCATGCACCTCCTCGTTCCATGAATTTCGCCCAAGGTAACGAAGAGGCAAAGAAACAGGTAATTAATTATTTTTTGTTTTCTTATTTTATTATATAATTTTATCTCTTTTTTCGATTTTTTCGACTTTGATGGAATAATTGAATAATTATCTGTTGAATAATTAATAAATAACAAAAATTTATAAAATTTATAAATCTATGATAAAATATTAACACAATATTAAATCTTCTATCTTTTGCCGTTATCTGTGTTATTTTTCTAGGTTAATGTAATGTTAGCTCTTCTTCAAATGCCACCTGGCTATTGGACGAATTTTTATGAATCGAATGAGCCTTCTCGACCGTTCCACAGCAATCATCAAGCGTAATTATTTTCTTTTTTGATATGAAATGAATAGAATGTATGTTTAATAAAATAATATTTTTGTGATATACTGGTGCATTTTTGAAAGACGCATAATTTAATATTGCAGGAATACCCCTATATCGTCAAGTCGTCCAGTTTTTGAAAGAACTCCAGGAAGAACACCACTAGCTCCAATTATTTCTCTTCCAGGTGACACATCGATCTTAGGTCCATTGGGGACACCACCTGCCAGTTCGTCGAAGTTATTGCACCACGTTTCTCGTCGCGGGAATATGTTCGAAAATTTATTCTGAAGCTAAAATTTTAATTTGATAGCTTCATTTAATAAATTTGATGACATACACCTTTTGAATTTTTCCCTTCCATCTCAATTAGCATTTTCCTATAAAATCTTTATCTTTTTTATGTCATCATTTGCCAGTTTTTTTTTTTTGTTTTCAAATTGATTTAATTGATCAAATTGTAAATATTGGACCAAAATTTGAGAAATTTCGGAAATTCAGAATACGAGGAAAACGTCTTATAGCGTCAAATTGCTTTAGCAAATTAGCTTTCTGGTTCTGCGGTACTTTCTTGTGCGTTTATCAAAAGATTTCTGAATTAATAGCTGGTTTCAGCATCTTTTCCAGTGTTTTTGAGGTTTAGCTGGAAATTATTTCTTTATAGTAATAAATGATTTCTTTCAGTTTGAATTCAATTTTAATTTCTTCGATAATTTCACTGGCTTTGTATATTTTTACTTAAAGGCGCGTCGAAATTTATGCCAACAGTATTCAATCATTTTCCAGTATTCATTTTGAATCCTTTTTTTGCCCTTTCTCAAGCGAGGATTTTTGGCGTATCAAATTTTTTTAATATCTGTAATATTACTTTCTGCAGATAAAATCGATTTCTTTTGCTTTTTGTACTATATGTTTTAGCAATTTTTTGATTTTAGAGCTGGAAATTATGAAATTATAAAGTGGCCTGGAAAGCAAAAGGGTATAAACTTAAAAAAAATTTTGGAAAATGGATGATTTTTTAGCATTTAATATTCAATTAATTGGAGAATTTCAAACAGGTGGCATTTCATTATTTCGCATATTAGTCTTTTTTGTAAAGAGCGCAATTACATTTTTAAAAAAAATGACCATTAATTAGTAAGCATTTTAATATTATAACAAGGAAAAAAAATATTGATTTAAATATTAATATTAATTTTTTTTAAATATAATTATTAATTTGTTTTATTAATTTCTTTTCTAAAAGTGCCAACATTTCTGGTTTGATTCATTCCCTAGATAAATTTTGTCAAGGAATTAGGAAATAGAAATGGGTCATCAACATCAATCAGCTTCTGAAAAGCTATTCTTGCCAGCGATAGAACCACAGCATCAACGCTAAGAAATAAGAATTCATGATATTCCCACTCATTTAATTTAGTAAAAATTGATAAAATAGTTAAAATATTTTATTCATTTCAAGGAAAAATAAAAAATTATTTTAAAAATATATTTTCAAAAACAAAAAATATAGTGGCTTTAATGGTTGATTTTATTGTACTTTTGGATATTGATTTGAATGGATGTACTTCATCGATAATAATTATTGGATTAAATTAAATAGAGATATAGTTATTAGTGTAGTTTTAAGAATAAACTTGGTAAGGTTATTCCCAAAGTCATCTAAAGTTGCCGTCTCAGTTTCATTTTTTAATTATCATTTTGGTTCTTGTTCCGCCATTTTTACTGTTTTATATTACTTATTACAAGTGCGTGGCATTTCTCAGCTTTGTTTGTTAGTTTTCAAGAAATTTGTAGACATTTTTTTTTATTATTAACATTAACAAATTTATTTGATTAATAGTAATTGCATTATAAAAATCGTGTTAAAATAATTTCAATTCTAATGAATTTCTTGGATTTTAATTCTTAAAATTTTTTTGTTGATGCGACATTCTTTGCAACTGGAAAACTGTGAAAAAAACTGCGGAATTCAAAAAAAAAAAGCAACAGTGAATAAATAATTCAGAGCGGTTGATTATTAAGAAACGATTTTAGAAGAAGAAGCATTGCGTCGCCTTTATTGCTACAAAGATAATCGCCACCCTAAAACGATCTCTTAATTAATTACGGGAAATATGGAGGAATAAAAAATGGGCGATGGAGAAAAATGTTGGATTTTACGGAAAAGTTAGAAAACTTTAATTCGAATTGTCTTCATCAATTGTCAAAAATAGGATATTTTCGATAAAAATTTACCATTATTGTCGCCACACTAATACGATCATATTGCGTAATAAAACCTCGAATTAATCCATCTACGTAGAATGGCTTTTTCTTCGAAAACATCTGAAAGAAAAATTTTTGAAAAATCTGAACAGTAGAAGAGTTTATAAAATTGTGTTGTTGATCGAAAAAACTTGGAAAATTAAGCTATTTAATCTTCATCATTTGCATTCAAATCAGTCTAATTTCCTCGTCAATTTGGTGATAAACGCCATAAAAAAAAGGCAAAAGCCTGAAGAAAAAGTTAATTTACCGAGTTCCCCAGGTCATTACCAAGCCTTTGCGGCGGAATAGGGGAGCGCAATTGCGAATCTCCATTTAGCAAAAGCATCGTCACATTAGAATTTTTCGCTTTTTTTGCCATCGATTCCAAATCGTAGAGAAAGTTTTGTATGTAATTTAATTCTCTGAATTTAATAAACTCATCATCGTTACAAATAAGCCTTAAGAAAACAATGAAAATTTAAAAAAATCTGATTTACTTGCAAACTACCCAATTTGTAGACTCTGGCAAAACGTTAAGTGCAGCTTTGACGTCGTTACGATTGAAATATGTTGTATATTCATTAAAATTGTAGCATTCAGGTTTATCCGTCTAAAAATAGTTCCTTTTGCGTGAAACATTTAAATATGTTAATATATAAATATAATAATTTATAAAATATATTAATTGAAATATATTCGTCATCATTAACAAAACATTTATGATTTAGCATATTAGCATAATCCACGAGGGGTTACTTGAAGAGCACTTCGCCAAGGGAGATTGAAGGAGGAGAGATAGCCATTTTATGGGTTTGAATTTTAAGCGACAAAAAGGCACGAAACCCGTTAAGGAAGGGGAAGTCTGTTTTAATTTGGTCTTAAAGTAAAATTTCTACCCATTACTCTGCTTATAAATTTTTAAAATGTTTAAAGAATTTACTCTGAGATTTCTAACATTTCCCAAATTGTAGATGCTGTTTTTCTTGTGCACTTCATAAAATCTCTCAATTTGATTAATTTGGCATGGTTTGTTGATATCGAATGGATTCAATCCTGATGAACTGCAATGTTTATTGCACTGAATTTTCTCCACAAACGATATTTATAAGTAATATATCTCGATTGCACTACGATCTTATCATAGCTGTTAAGCATTTTGGCTAAGCATTATAACCACGCTTCATTCGTGAAAGGGATAGGAAAGAGGTGAATTGGACACCAAAAGTGAAATCCGATTGGAACGATCTGAATTCATCTATACTTCTATCTCTCAATTGTTTCTGAATTGGCTTACGGGGTAAAGTTTTAATGCATTTAAACCACAATTAAAAAATACTATTAAAAGAAGACGAGAAAATAATCTAAAATCACCGCAAACACTCCCAGTTGAAAATTTTCTAACCAATTTTTCTGCGAAAATTGCGATTGCAATTCTTTTCATCATATTATGCATGAAACTAAACTGAAATTTTTGCCACTTTTTTTTAACGTTTTTTTCCAGCATTGTTTGATAACCATGGACTTTAAGCGACAAAACATTGAACTGTTACTATTAAATCGCTGAAGGCCTACATTAAGTTTGATGTTGCATTTAAAGAAAATGCCGCACAGTCGGTCGTCATTGCGAATAGCGAACAATTATCGATATCGCCACCACAACACTCATTTAAAATATAGCGATAATCACTGCAAATGATAATGATAATGATAATGGTACTCAAAGATTTGCCAAAGGTGGTATTTGAAAAACGATAAATCGCTTAAAATAAAAGTGCTGAACCTTTCATCAATATATCCACGGTTGTACACGTATGTTAATAATGTCGAATAATCGATGCTCCAGTTGACGTGGATACTTAAACCGATTACTCCCTGGAATTTAACGCTATTGAAACGAA
This sequence comes from Dracunculus medinensis, assembly GCA_900625125.1. Lineage (NCBI taxonomy): Eukaryota > Metazoa > Nematoda > Chromadorea > Rhabditida > Dracunculidae > Dracunculus > Dracunculus medinensis. The sequence continues at coordinate 122,710 of UYYG01001157.1, read as the reverse complement.
TTTTATCTCAAATATTGCCCTTTTTCGTTTCATTGGAGATTTATTAAATTGGTTCAAATGTCAAATAAAGAATAAAAGTAAAAGTCTTTGAATTATGAAGAGACGAAATTTTTTGATGAAAATGCGTCATAGATTATTTTAAATACGTTTATGGTAGCATTTTTTGGTGCCTATATTCCCTATTTTTTTCTATTTGTGTCCATATGTGCTTCAATTGACTCAACTGAAACCAATGTATAACATTTATTTATATATATATTTAAGGAATAGAAATGTGAAATAAATCTCAAGCAGCGCTTACTACTTTTAATGGCGACACAAGTTCCTCAAGATGTGAGGAGGACTGAATCGTAGGCGCTCGAATTTACGATCGAAGCCACATATTATTTACTTTCTAAGAAATTAAGGAATATTTTATTTTCCCTCTGAAAAATCTACTCCCATGAGGTGGAGTAATAGTCACCTTTACATTCCATGCGGATAAAAGATTTTTTTCGATAAGTTGCTCAACGAATAAAAGATTGATCCAGCCGGATGAGTCTGATCCAGCCAAATACATATCGTTTGCCTAAAAAGCGGTTTAATAAATTAGTAGAAATTCTCTCCAAGAACAATTTATAATGCAAAAAATATTTCATACTAAGGAATATTAATAAATATTTGGTACAAAAATAAGCGAAAAAGATAAAGAATTCAATGAGAAATAAGTTTATCAATAATAGTTTTACCGTGTATTCAGGAAAAGTTTGACGGAATTTTATTAAAACGGCTTCATAAATATTTATTAAATCCTCATCCATATAGTCCGTTTCATTTTGTCCCAAAGAGTAGCTGAAAATAATTGGAATTACTTTCAAATCTTGTAAAAAGTGTTCAAAAATCTACCATTTACAGTGAAATCCGTGTGATATTGACGACTTCCACTAACTGTGTGTCTCTAATTCTAAAAAAACAGTTTATATCAATATTTTTTTGTTAATATTTAAATATCACTATTTTTTAAAGAAATGAGACGCTACTTACCCAGACCCTCCAGGAACATCAAACACTAATAAATTTGCGGCTTTCGTCCATGAATCTGGATTTATTGTCACAGCTGAACCATTTTTATGAATACGAAAAGGGCCAAATGAAGCAAATAGTGACCAATAATTTGAACAGCCAACCTCATTGACCGTCCATACTATTAACGGTTTACTTTCTGGATTTGTTTCAGCTTTTATTAACCTATAAATTATTATTTATATTTAATTGCTGCAAAAAGTTTCATTAGCAACAAGTGGAATAAATTCTTCAATGAAAATCGCAAGTGTCGCTTGGTTTCTGTCTACAAGTGACTCTCTGGCTTGTCCTTAAAGCCTACTTACAGCCAGTGAAAATAGCCTAAACAGCCGAAATGATGAATGTTAGCCACTTGTTTGCTTAATTTTAATATTTTAAAAAGATTTGTTTAGAATTATTGGAATAATGACTTGTTCTACACTGTATTTTTTTCAATTTAACACTAACAGTTAACAGTTCCTCAATTTATTTATCAGGAAGATTTAATCAGGAGAATGGCAATGAAAATAACAAAAAAAACTAACATATAATGAATTTTTTCATCATTAATATTATTAACATTGACAGTAAAATATCCAGAAAATATTTCGAAATTATTTGGTGGAGCATCGGGCAAAAATACATGTGACTGAGCTGTAATAGATGCGATAATAAAATTTACAACCAGAATGAAAATCATTTTCGGTTATCAATGATAATTTCTGAGATCATAGGTTCTTTTTAAAGAGAATAGAATTAAGAATATGACAATGATAATTTCTGAGATCATAGGTTCTTTTTAAAGAGAATAGAATTAAGAATATGACAACGGTGATAAAAATTTCGAGAATGATAAGAAATTCTCGATTGAAAAAAATAATAGCAATAAGAAAAAATTAGCTTTTAATCTTTAGTGCCTTGAATGACACCATCATAGTTATTGGTTATTGGCACTTTTCATTCTCATTTTGAAAATAGAATTATGAGTAGGTTCCACAATTACATTGGAGTATTGTTTTTAAGACAGGTTTGTTCTTGATAGAAGCGAGAGCCTAACTAATATATTTGAAACGAATATATTTGCACTATATACTTCGATTTAGCCGCTTAAACTCCCACATTTTGATAAAAATGGTCGAATCATTGCTTACTGAGACATCGTTCCTTTACCCTAAACGACTCAGTTTAAATGTTCAATGGTCACCATTCACTTAAGCCAGGCTTTGTTGGCTGTATGTCCAGAAATTTTTGCTTTACACTATTCCTGTCAGAATCAAGGAATAACTCTGATCGTTGACGCAAATTGCAGCAACCATATCACTCCATTCGCGTCAATCATGTCTCCATAGTTAGTGGTTAGTCAAATTAATCAGAAATGTTATGCAGTGATAGAAGTTGAGTTTCACATTTTATGTTACAACTCAGTGGGAAAATTTTTCCGCAATATTTTTCATTTATAGTAACAACAATAATTTGTCATAAAAAGTCCCTCTTTAAAAAAATGACAAGCAAAAATAATAATTCTATCATCGTTTTGCGCTGATAGATGAATTCACAGATAACAGACACGATGCGTATTTGATTTTCGAGAATCTTTCATCTTTTCGAGAATTAAGAATGATCTATAATTTTTTTTCATAAATATTCAATAGTGATAAATGAGAAATTATTTTTTTCTGAAACTGAAATAAAACTGTAAAATTTCAAAGTTTTCAAAAAATTTCATAAATCGCTGTGGTTATCATAAATTTTTTTTTAATATAAGAAAGATATATTTCCGAGCTGAATAAATTGAGGATAGGATGGCTAAGTGGGTTGTTGCTTAATTGAGAGCGCCGATGCTGAGGTTCGATTCCCTGCAAACCTGTACGAAATCCGGGTGATGCTGGCCACTCACCGGTATTTCTGTCGCCAAGGAACTCCCTGGCATATTTGTCTAGTGCGACAACCCAGTGGAGCGAGTTTAACCAGTAATGATGAGGACTTTTAAAAAAAAATATTTCCGATACATTTTTCCGAACAGAAATTTTTAAAGTTTTTACGTGGTATTTATTAAAAACCAGCCAAGCATGGCGAGCGACAAACGCAATATATTAATAACAATTAATAGTGATTAATGATAAAAAAAGAAAAATGATAAAAATTGGCAAAAATTAGCAATATAAAGAGGAAATTATAAAATAAAATATAGTACAATCTAAAGTAACTGTATTATATATAACCCGATGGCAAAAATCGAGATATCACACTTCCTGCATGATCTGAACTTTTTACGTCGAAATCGAGATTTTCATTCATGAATATTCCAAAATTAGAAACCCTACAAATTATATTACCATTAATAAAAAGATTAGGAAAATCGAATTCTTTACAATTGATATGAAAAACGCTATTTTTAAAAAGAAAGAATAATTTCCTGTCATATAGCCAGTTGGCTATTCTGTTGAGGTCCTCGGGTTATCCGCTCTACTATGAGAATAATAAATTTTATAATCATCAGTATAAAGATAAATGGCAGAATTTAATACCACTTTAGTGATATTATATAATAGAAAAAGCAATGGCATATATCAATTATCTTGGAAACGCCAGATTTAACAGGTCTCATTTTAGAAAGAATGTTGTTAACACATGCAGCCTAGTGACGATCTTTTATCTAATCTGATACCCGTTATACAGGTTCCCTGTAATGCCATAACTATTAAGAGTGTTCAATAATTTGCTATGGGAAACGGTATCATAAGCTTTAGCCAAATCTAGGTACACAACTGATACATTGTCAGTTGATGATGACCAGTCGGAAAGGTTTACCAACATTTGTGAAGAAATAGATTTTTTCGAACAAAAGCTATGCTAATAAGAAGATATGAAATTTTTTGTATGATGAGGTGATATGGCAAAAAAATGTTCAAGAGTCATTGCTAATTTCAAAAAACCACAAATTACATAAGTTTAATTCGAATCTGAAGAATCAATTGTTACCAAATGTTTTATAAAAATCTATAAATCTATTTATTTATTATTTATGTTATTTTAAAAATCGCGAAAAACTTTAATAAACCATTAGGCGACTTTCATTTTGAGCGGTTGTTGGTCAAATTATCATCTCGAAAACCAAGTTTCGATAGGAATAGGAATAGGAATCCAAAATTTTGAGTAATGTTAGGCTGCAATCTATATCTCTATTCTTAATTGTGGTCAGGTTATCCCTTGTGAAACTCTTCCACCCTACTAATTGCCTATGAAGCTAACCTCAGTAAAAAAGCATCATTCATTGAAAATACTTGATCTGCATTAGCTTTAAGAGCATAAAGTCATCTCCATTTTTTAACAAAATTTTTCAATTTTTAAAATTTTTCCCTGTGCATTTTTTAAAAATCTTTTTCAGAGTTGGTTCTCTGCACTGAAGTTTAAAATGAAAAGTCTTCGCGATAAAATTACAGGTCATTTCCAACACCATCTAGATTTCATTCATTTCTAACGACAGACTTACTGCTAATGCAAAAACAATATAAAGATCGAAGGTATCGAAGGTAAATAACTTAGTAACGCAATAAATCGCTCAATCGCCATTTTTTAAAATACTTTTGAAACCATTAAATATCAATTTAAAAACGAATCGAAATACGGTACCATATTTTTCCACTTTCAGTTTTTTTCAATGAAACTGTTCCTTACTTTCCTTAAGATTTGCCAATCTTGGTACTTATAAATCTTGTAGTAGTGATGTTTCTTTTGGTATTCTGAAGATGGCTTATTCTAATTTTTTCAATTTTTTTATTATCATAGAATTTTTCAACTAAAAATGTTCACAATATTCTTTGTCAAAAGCAATGATTCAAAGGAAATGTTGCATTTTATTTAGAATAAACTTTTTTAATACAAAATTGCATTAAAATTCAGAAATTCACAAAAATATCGTTTTTATATTAAATATGAATGATGACGAAATGGAAAAAAATGGAAAACAATTCGAAAAGCACAATCGTTTCACCTGAAATTAGAATTTCTTGCGGCAAATTTGAATTGGTTCGCAATAAATTGAAGTCGGAGGTGAGGAAATCAACGCTCTTCAACGAAATTCATGCAAATATAGCTAATTTTCCTGTATTTTTATATATTTTTATTATATATTATTATATATTTATATTATATTTATATTATATTTATATATATTATAAATATTATAATATATAAATATAAATATGTATTATTATTCATAAATTTGTATATTTTATTATTACTATTTATTTATATATTTTTATATCATTAAATATAAGGAATTTTTACTTTCCATTATTGGCTTTTTTCTCTTTATTTGCAAGCAGATTACTACACAACTTTGATAATAAAGTTTATATACTTCGAAAGAAATTATTTACTTGATACGAATCGTTGTCTTCTTTAAAAATTCTCTTTATTCAAGAACGTGCGAAGAAGATGGAGCATTACATCGCCTTTATTACTATAGAAATAATTGCCTTTCTAAAATTTTTCCAGTTCACTTCCTAATTTCATTAATTTTGTATTTTATAAATTGGTCATCCTCGGAATGATTAAAAAATTTGCAAAATTTCATGAAAAAAATTAATAGAAAATTAAAATCGTCAATCAAAGTCGCGCCATTATTTCAGGCTTATTCAGGTAAATTAAATAGTTTATCGTCGAGAAATATATTTACCAGTATTGTTGCGACATCAACGCCTTGGTACTGAGTAAGAAAGCCGCCGAGTACTTTGTCTACGAAGAATGCTTTCTTTTTTGATACATGCTGAAAAATTTTTCTATTTCATAATAAAATTTCATTATTCATTATTTATTTAAAAGAATGATAAGAAACTGTAATTATTATGGAATTCACCGGGTATCCTAAATTATCGCTAAATGCCTGTGGCGGAATAGGTGAACGCAGTTGAGAATCGCCGTTGAACAAAAATAGCCTTCCGCCGGCGTCTACCATTCTTTTTGCCATAGAAATTGTATCATAGTATAAATTTTGTACATAATTTATTTGCCTAAAGAATATTTACATTTATTGCTTCGGCATCGAATTAATCAAAAAATATAATACAAAAAATGAACAGAATGCACTATACTTGCATAATTCCCAATTCCCAACTTTTGGCGAAACTTTGAGTGCATTTCTTACATCTTTACGATTAAAATATTCGAAAAAATCACTAAAATTATAGCAATCGTGGTATGACTGCAAATAAAAATTAGTTAAAATTAGTTCATCTTTTTTCATTAAATTTTCTTTTTTGTTGGGAAGAAAATAACCCAGTTTAGATTATCGTCGCACTAAGCTAGAGGAATTCCTGTAGTCGCTCGCCAAGAGGAGTAAATCCATTAATAGAAAAAAGTGTGAGTAATGCTAGAGTTTCCTCCTCTTTCCTTCCATGAGAATAAAATTTTTTATTTTCCTGTCACTCTTTTCAAGGGGAATGGGACTAAACCAATGATATTAGATGAGAATCAAGACAACTGTTGCTTGAGATGAGATTCACCTTTATCTCCAACGTCACATTCTGTGTTAACCGCTGGAGCAAGCGCAATCAGAAATGGGCGAGCGTTAACCAATTAATTAACCATTTATTTTTTAAATGCATTAAAATGACTGATGCAAAAGTTTTAATACGAACATGGAGATGACTGATAGACAGTGGGTTCCGAACTTTGCCTTCTTTATAATCTTTAAATCCTGGAGAAGTTTGCGTCTTGCATGGATCATTCAAATCAAACGCATTTACTCCAGATAAGCTGCAATGTTTTTGCTAAAGATGAAATATATAGGTTCGCCCAGAAAATTAAAGGAAAATACTGAAATTTCACGATCTCATAAATTGTAAAGGTTGTGATAAATCGCTTAGTAATTTAAGGAATATTTTCTGAATATTGACTACTGTCTTTAATTGGTGATTGGTGATTGTAATGAACAAGCAAAGACTGGCATAATCCAAATCCTTCTGCTAGATTATCATTAATCTTATGTGAATACAATGATTTAGCATACAATGTAGAGAGGGTGCGTGTTATTACTTTTAAGAGGAGCAAAGCCTGATAAAAAATTTGAGCGATGCTGGCAACCCACATGCGCACATATCGCCAAGTGACTCCCTGGTAAAAAGATGAAATATATAGGTTCGCCCAGAAAATTAAAGGAAAATACTGAAATTTCACTATCTCATAAATTGCAAAGGTTGTGATAAATCGCTTAGTAATTTGAGGAATATTTTACCTTCTAAGCGTATTATAAGTACCATTAGCTAGAAGAACGAGCCTAAGCTGTTGCCGTATATAATATGTAAATACCCTATAAAATATTCTTCGGATTCTTCGAAAGAAGTGCCAATACAATTTGTCTCAATCCGCGCTAAGTTTCTAGAAATATTGTTTACACTAACAGAAATAATAATACTAACATTACTTCCGATGTGACATTTAAGGAGAATGTCGCACATTCTGTTGTCATATCAAATATAGAGCAAGATTCTAAATAGCCATAACAGCATTCATAGATAATGAACCGATATTCACTGGAAACAACCAATTCTTCATATGTTTAACTATCGGATAATTGATATCGAAATATTTTACCTATCGCTGGTTTACAACACGAATAATTATATTTTATAACGAGAAATTTATTTATTGAACCTTTCATCGATGTATCCGAGGTTGTACATAAATGCTAGTGAAGATGAATAGTCAATACTCCAGTTAACATGGATATTCGAACCGATTATTCCCTAAAATATTTCCTCGTAAATATACCTATCACAATTTATATTTGCCAATTATTTGAATTTACTGAAAGGATGGTTTAGTGGGTTGTTGCTCAATTCAGAGCGTCGGCACTAAGGTTCTATTTCTAGCAGAAGAATTTATTTTATCAGTTGAAATTTGGCATTAAATAGAATGAAATTCTGTCAAGCACCTTTAGATTCCATGCAGATGAAATATTTTTTTGGATAATGCGGTCGGTCATCAGAAAACTCATCAAGCCAAATGTATCCGATCCAGCCAAATACATTTCATTGTTCTAAAAATTCCTTTGCAAAAAACACAGTGAATAAGAGAAAAAGCAGAAAGAATCGAAATGGAGGCACATATATTTATAGCATAGGATAATCGAAACGATGGAAAGAAAACGAAGGCTTCAAAAAAATTGAACCTTATGTTCGGGAAAGGTTTCACGGAACTGCTCTATTAGATCCTCATAAACATTTATGAAATCTTCGGCATTATAAATTTTATCAAATTTGCCCAAAGAATATCTAAAATAGAGGTCTTCAAAAACCGATAAAAACATTAGATCGTCCAATTTTTGAATTTTATTAGTTAAAATTCATTTCACAAAAACTACAATTCTCTTATAGCAAAAGCGAAAAATTAACCCAACATCTCCTGGAACATCAAACACTAATAGATTTGCGACTTTTGCCCACGTATTTGGATTTATTTTCAGAAATGAGCTTCCTTTATTAATTTGAAAAGGTCCAAATGAAGAAAATAATGGCCAATAATTTGAACAACCAATCTCATTAACTATCCAAATTACCAGTGGATTTGTTTCTGGATTTGTTTCAGCCTTTATGAACCTAAAAACTTTATCATTTCAGACACTATTCAAAAGAATAATTTTCCCTAGAAATTAGGTCATTCTCATTTTTTATATTCGTCGAGTTGCTTAAAATAAAGCTAAGCAATCGTAGGTTTGAACGTTGTCTCTCTCAACGGCTCAATTTATCGCTGAGGGTGATGCTGAGGGCCAACTCAATTCTCTCAACCCTCAAGTCTCCGTCTCTCCATCTAAAATTGCACTGTAGTGCAACTAGCCAAATCAGGATTGGTAAAAAAAGCGTTCAGTATCTTATCAGATAACTTGTCATTATCGCGAATACTTGCGAATTCAAAAAAATCGAAATTTAACTGAACGTAGAAAACCTAAATTCCAATATATTTACAAAATATTCGAATCATTAAATTTTTTATCAAAATTTCTAACATATAGTGGATTGATTCGGTGTCATCAGCATCAGTGCCATTAACATCGAAATATCCGGCGTAAATTTTAAAATTATTCGGTGGGGCACCTGGTAAATGAACCAGTGACTGAGCTGAGATAGTTGCAATAACAATATTTGCGACCAATACGAAGATCATTTCGATTATCAATGATAAATTTTGGAATTGTGACTTATTTTTAAAGTAGTTGTTGAAAAAAGTGATCGTAGTTATCAGTTATTAGCGATAAAGAAGATTCAAGGATGATAAGAATTTTTCCGAAAAAAACCATTAAAATTTTTAAGTTTCTTTAATTTATTTTTGTTCTTTGTTCTTCTAATGTTAAATAATATAATGCGAAGTATTATTTTATTTGAATTCTTTAATTTTTGATAATTTTTGTAATAATAATTTAAATCGCATCTCGTATTCGATTTTAGTTTTTTAGTTTTTAATTTTAAAAATTTTGGAAAAGTATTATTCGAATGAAAATAGTCAGCGGGTATATTACTTGGATTACCATTTTAGGTGTCAAGTCTCTATTCATAACTTTTTATTCTAAAAACTTTCACCATTACTGGTTAGGCCGGCTCCAACGGTTACAAGGGTAATACGCTTCCAAACGGTGCGGTCTAATGCTACCATCGACAGTAATAAAAGTCATTCCTTTTTCTATCCTCCAAGTCCTAACTTCTTAATATTCTTCACTCTCACTGGCTCGAAACCATATAACAAGATCAAACGAATCATGACTACAAGGCTTCCAAGGGGCGCGGAACTATAATTATTAAAAAATTCCTATGGTACTAAGGATTCACCTATATTTCTATCGGTCTCTCTTTATGTTCTCTGATAAAAATAACCGACAGTAGCCAGAGGAACAAGTCTAAACTAGAAGTGGTGAACATTAAAACTGAATTACTCTTCGAAGAAAATGCTATACATTACTTCTATTACAATTTGACACTCGTTGTGCTTAATCGAGCTTCATGGCGCTGCTATTCTTTCCTTTAATGTGTAAGCCTTCATCAGATCACTTTCGATGCTCCTTGAGAGTTAGTTTCTTAATCCAAAAACTGATTCGTCCACTTATATTTGGACAAATTACGGTGACCGCCACACCAAATTTGGACCATTTGGCCATTTATTTAATAAAATTATTTTGATGGTTCCACAAATATTTGTAAGTGATTTGCATATAATGAATTGAAATATGCATAAATAATTAATAAATAAATTAATTAATTTTTATTCGAGATGAATATACAAATAAAAATATAAACAAATTTTATGTCAAATTGTAATAGAAATAAATTTCTGACAAAAATTTTGCCACTCAGAAATATTCTAAAATGAAATGAAAAGCACGAAATAAAATAAATAAAAATATGGCAATAAAACTGATTGAAACCAACTGAAGAACTGCACCGTTAGTGTTGCGCTGGTACCGCTGGCTCACTAGTGGCTTTTTCAAGTCGAAAGCGAAGTTTCCTCTGAGAAGTCTGAGTAGTCGCAGTAATTCCCCTATGCATGTGTGTATGTGTGTATGTGTATGCTAATAGCGTGTGTTTCAATCCTTAAAAACTGCACCGCATACACAGACAATGAGACCATTGTAGCCATGAAATACATTACACTATAACGGCATATATAATTTATAATAATATAGAGCTGTAGCAACTGAAACGTAACTTTTGGAGCGAATTTCTGTTAGCAAATCCACGTCAAAATTTGTCATTGCTAGCCGATTATATTTTTATTTTTAGTGGTGGAGAGTGGGGGTGGGGGGGGGGGGGAGGGAGAAGTGGATAGGTGGTGAGTCTGCCTGATTTATATTTCTGCTGATTTAGAAATTCATTCTTTAAATATTATTTGTGAAAATGGTCTTGGAAATTTAACGCATAACTTTTTTAAACTCATATGAATTAAATTCATAATTTAAACTCATATACTAATGCCGAACTGGGTTTGGTAGAATAAGAAGGACTTGAAGACACGTCCGTCACCACTCACTCTAACTCACTGTTCCACGTTTCGCGAGCTCTGATTTATAAATCTGATTGCACGAATGCATGTATTGTTATAATGCATTCTTGAAAGTCTGGTGAAAGCCGCAGATCCTTTCGAGATTTTTTTAAGACCACCTGTTGTTTCAGGTTGCTTAGATGTGATGCCACCATAGCATGACTTTATTTTCATAGTAGCTACAGAGGCAGAAATCGAACCCATAAGGTATGATTGAAGCAATATACCATTCGGTCATTTAAATGTGTATTGTTTAACAATCTTGTATAAATAACCGAAAGCAGAATAACTGCATCCTTCTGTCGAAAAGTTCAGGTGATGCTGGAGATCTGCTTATATTTCTGTTACCACGGATTTGTCAAAAATTCTAATTGAGTGGAACGAAAGAAATAATAATTAACCAGAATTGACTTATGTCACTAAATACTTCTGTAGAAATTTTATGTCCATCGAATTTATAATTCTAAATACTTTTATATTTTAAAAAGCATAATTATTATTAGTATTTCCATAAATTTTTTTAAATTAAATTTTTCAAAAAAATTTTTTTGAAATTTTTTTTGATATTATATCAAGGTTAAGTCCGAAAAAATTTCTTTTTTTAAAACGTAAATTGGTGAAAATAAATGAATTTGGGATATTTTCTGCACATTTTGTTTGATTTTTTCGATGATATTGCTGTAAATTATATTATCGTTTTAGTGTAAATTCACCTCAATTTATTTTATAAAATTTATAAATTTATTACAAATGTTATTTCAGAAGTCTTTTTCTTTTTGTTCTTGCCGTGGAATAATTCATCTGATTTTTCTCCTTCTCTTTTGGGAATGCTTCGTGATTTTTTAATTGGTTGGATTTTAATCGGATTCTCGTGGTCGTTTTATCTGCCAGGTCTTGCGCCTGTTAATTATTGTGAAAAGAATCAAGAAAAGCCATCTTGTTTAGTAAGTTTTTTTAAGTATGAGTATCTATTTATTTATTTAGCTGTGACGAATTCTCTCAAAGTATACATTTTATATTTCCTTATTCATTTTTAGAGCAATGTAGTATTGTATGTTAATCGTTTGGATAGCGATCAAAGTGTTATTCCGTATGAATATCATAAGTAAAATTTTGTTTTATAGTTTTTTAAGCAGATTTTTAAAATTTTTGGTATGTCATATTTTACCAAATAATTTTATCTATCGATATTGCATGTTTCAGGTTCGACTTTTGCATTGGGAGTGAAGATGAATCACCCGTCGAAAATCTTGGACAAGTATTGTTCGGTGAACGTATTAGGCCAAGTCCTTACCAGGTTCATTAAATTCATTTAGGACCAGCTTTTTCTTTATCTGTGAAGATTTTAGGTATTTAGATATACACATTTATATAAACAAGATATAAACAAGATTAATAAATTTTAAAAAATCCAAAGATTTCGCTAATTTTTTTCTTTATTTTTCCATTCCTTCACCAAAATTTTATTCGTTGCTTTCTGTTCCATAATTTCATTGTTTTTGTGTCTTGTTCCATGATCTCTGTTAAATAACACACAGGATAAATTAAAATTATTACAAGATAAAAATGATCGTAACTATTGCATTTCAGATCAATTTTAAAGAATCGAAGTATTGTGCATTTCTTTGTGAGAAAAGCTATGAGAAGAATGATGTAAAAGATGCAGAAAATATTCGACAATTACAGAAGGGAATGAAATTGAATTATCAGCATCATTGGTTTGTTTACAAAAATTCTTGCAAAATACTGAATACTTCTTGAAAATACTAAAGAATATTTTCCAGGATCATCGATAATATGCCAGTTACATTTTGTTTCACGAATCAACAAAATTTGAATGTTTGCACGACTGGCTTTCCAATGGGTTGTTATGTGACATTAGATGGGAAACCAAAAGATGCGTGTGTATTGGATCCAGATTATAGAGATCCTGATAATTACTATCTTTTTAATCATGTTGATATCCTTATTGAATACCGTGACATGACCGAAGATCCAAATTTTCTTGAGGAGCACCTCGGTGGAAGAATTATTAAAATTTTTGTTCAGCCGAGAAGCATTAAACATGAATCACAAAATAATATGAATTGTGATACCGGTAATACTCCTCTTTCATTTTCGACGCATGTTCCACCGACGAAAATCATATATTCCTATTCTGTCAGTTGGCGGGTACATTATTCATTTCTCTATTATTCTTTTTTTATCTTGTGTGAAATTGAGAAAAAAACCAAAATTCTATTGCTTCAACAACGTTAAAAATTTTAACATTTAAATTAAATTTGATGTTAAATTTAATGTTAAATATTAAATTTTAAATTTAATATTTATTATTTAAATTTAATATTTTTATAAATTTTTATTGTACTATTGCAGAAAACGAATATAAAATGGTCTTCTCGTTGGGATTATATTTTAGATTCTATGCCACATACAAATATTCAGTGGTTCTCCATTATGAATTCGCTTGTAATTGTACTTTTCCTGTCAGGTCTGGTACGTTGCATTTACATTTGCGTTATGGTTGAATTAATTTGCTGTTATTTTTGAAATGATAATTTTTTCTCTTCTAGGTCGGTATGATTCTTCTTCGTACACTTCATCGTGATATTGCTCGTTATAATCAATTAGATAATGAAGTAAATTTTTATATCCAATTTTTATATTTTATATCTAAATGTTACTCTTTACCATTCTATAGATGTTTAATGTTAAATTTGTTGGACAAACAATATAAATTCTTTGGATTTCTCATGATATGTGTAAATTCATCATTAATTTTTCATTATTAAATTCGAGTTTAATACTCACTTGTACTTATATTTTACATATTTAATAAGGAAATTTTAGCAGTAAGAGAAAATCTAAGACAGTAGAATGATTTTAAAAAAAAAATCATTAATTTCATTCTTTCGTTTGTTTTCATTGTTAAGCATTTTAAAGGAAGATGCTCAAGAAGAATTCGGTTGGAAACTTGTTCATGGAGACGTTTTCCGACCTCCTCGTTATGCTTTATTTTTGTCGGTCTTTGTTGGAAGTGGTTGTCAGATTTTGGCTATGGTAGCCATCACACTTGGTGTTCTTTCATTTGTTTTCAAAATTTAAGATGATTCATAAATTAAAAAAAATTTAGTTTTAATCAGGGACAGTATTGGTTTTGACGTTTCCGATTATTTATAATGGAATTTTAGTGTTTGCCTGCCTCGGCTTTTTATCTCCGGCAAACCGTGGCTCTTTGATGACGTTTGCGCTTGTTTTTTATGTGCTGTTCGGGATTATAGCGGGTTACGTTTCGGCACGCATATACAAAAGTAGAATTTTTATTTATTTTTCTCAAATTAGCCATTTTATTATATATATATCTTTTTATCTTTTAATATATCAAAAAAATTTTTTAGCATTGAACGGCTTGGCATGGAAAATAAATGTTTTGTTGACCAGCTTTTTGGTTCCAGGGTTTGGTTTCATTTAATAAAAATGCACCTTTTTAATATAAATGTGAACTTTTTTTATTACTATTCCTTTTTTGTCTTCGTTGCAAATTTTTAATAATAATCTGCATGCGTCATGAGAATAGTTTTCAGAATAATTTTCGCTGTATTTTTTGTTTCAAACTTGATGCTTTGGGCAAAAGGATCATCAGCAGCTGTGCCATTTGGGACTTTAATTGCCCTTCTTTCGTTATGGTTATTTGTATCAATACCCCTTACGTTTATCGGTTCTTATTTCGGATTCAAAAAACGAGTTAGTTAAAACGGGTCTTTTTGCCGGTCTTACTATTTGTTACTTATTTTTTTATTTTTTGTTGCTTTTTGTTTTGCAATTTTTTGCTTCGTACTTTTTTTAAATTTTTTATAGCCAATACAACATCCTGTTCGTACAAACCAAATACCTCGACAAGTTCCTGAACAAAGCTTGTATACGAAACCTATCCCTGGAATGCTAATGGGTGGAATTTTGCCATTCGGATGCATTTTTATTCAGCTTTTCTTTATTCTCAACAGTATTTGGTGGGTGATAAATTTCTAAACAAAATTTTCTCTCAATTTTCATTCAATTTATGGTTGACATTTTATTGATTTCAGGGCTCACCAGACTTATTATATGTTTGGTTTCTTGTTCATCGTATTTCTTATATTAATTATCACCTGTAGCGAAGCAACTATTCTACTTTGCTATTTCCATTTATGTGCAGAGGTAAATTTTCTTGAATTTAGGCATATTTGCTAATGTAATTGTTCTGTTCATTATTTGAGTTCATTCAAGGATTATCACTGGTGGTGGCGTTCTTTTCTTACATCTGGCTTCACGGCATTTTATCTTTTTGCCTATTGTGTCCATTACTTTACATCAAAACTTACAATAACGGGGACGATTTCTACTATTTTATATTTTTGTTATACGTCAATCTTTGTCTTTATGTTCTTCCTCGCTGCAGGTATTTTATTTTTTTTTTCATTGCATTCTAGCCGTAATGGTAATATTACCCAAGAAGGCATTAAATTTTTTGTCGATTTGTTTATAAAAAGAAATATGTTGGATTTAATTTAATTTAATAATGCAATTATTTTTTTAATAGGTGCAATTGGATTTTTGTCAACTTTCTACTTTGTGGAAAAAATATATGGATCGGTCAAGGTGGATTGAATGAATAGTTATAGCAATTGAATATAAGAAAATCTTATATTGTTATATAGTTACTTTCTATCGTTCATTTTGACCTAACTATTTTTTTCATTTTTTTATCTTCATTTTGTTATTTCAATCGATTTTCTCTCTTCCAATTTTAAGCCGTTTCACTCGGGATCATTCAGGCTTAGTCCATGTTATTGATAAATTTTGCCAATTCATTTGAAAAATATTTGTCATTTTCTTTTATGTAGATTGTAATTATGTAGGCGGTTACAATGCTTTAAATTTAAAAAGTATCCTAAATAATAATGGTGCAGTTACTGAAAAATATTCAAATTTTCCTTCGTAATGGGCGATTTCTCCTTTCATCTCATTTTCCAATTATTCAGAGTAACAGTCATCCTTTTTTCTATTGATTCCCTAAATGCCTTAAAAATTTATGGACTTCTTTCATGTGTAAAATTTTTTTGAATTTTAAAATATTAACAACTGTTCCTATAGAATAAAAATATATATTCGAATTAGGAATTAGGAATTAGGAATCCCCTCCTTTATATCCGCTTAGAGTATCGTCTCCAAAAGATCCGTAGATAACCACTGATTTAAAGCAGAAATTCAAATACTGAAGCTATTAGTTTTTCATGTTTTTTGAAAACTTGCTTTATTATTATGTAATATGCAGTATATTCACGGCAGTCATTGTATTAATTCTTTTTTCCAAATTTGTACCATATGTCAATTTTTTTAATTTATTTTTATTAATATATAATTTGGGACGTATTTTTATCTTCATTTTTTTGTGGGAAATATATTTTTGATTCATCATGTTTACACGAAATTTGCGAAACTATTTCCCACCTGAAGTGTCGTCATGTCCTTTATTTCTTGTCCATGGTTACTTTTATTTTTCTTGTAAATTCCAGTAAATGTATATATATATATATAGCATGTTCTCTGGCTTGGGAAATTATGATTTTATGGTGATATTTAATAATGATATTTAAGATGGCATAACGTTTTCAAGATAACGTTTTACCTCCTTAATCTCCAATTGTCGATTATAATTGTCGATTTTTTTTCTCATCACTTTAGGAAAAGTGAAGGTAAACCATTGTCATACATATAAATATATATATATTTATATAAATAATTTAAATTGACGGTAATTTGCGTATTCATCACTACTCGAATAAAATGAGCAAGAGATCTTGCAAAGTTTGATAAGATGAGCGAAGCTGAGTTTGATAACCAGAATGAGAATAACCAGAATGATAAGCGTTATTCAAAGAAAATAATTCTCTTGAGTAGAAAAGCTATTTTGATGGAAAAGTTCTGAAAATTTTGAAGTTTTATCAGTTAGATTGTCATTAGAGATTCTGGATTTCGAGTTTAAGGCACTTTATCGATGAAATATCAGATTTAAAAGTCGAATTTAGGAAGATATGTAGATTATCATTGGATGGAATAGATAATCAGTAGAACGAGCCATCTCTATATCTTGCCGGGAAACTTTCCAGCCAGCGTTCATCAAATTCCGCATTTTTTTGCGCATTTCTTGCTAACGCCATATCATAAATTGATAATTGCTTGTTTTTCAAATCGTTGGTGAATGTTGGATCCATCGCACTGCTTATTTTTCCGATTATTGAGATTGTCTAAAAAATGCGTTTTTTCTATTTATAAAACAAGAATTTCTATTTATAAATTTGTTCAAAGTATCAATACTATTAATTTATCCGAATGATATATTATCAGTCATAACAGTCATAATGGGTTGTTATCAATCATAATTTTAGAATTCTCGAAATTGGATTGAGATTTTGAAATTTAGCTTTGGCCTTTCATTAAACTTGCCATATATCTTAGTTGAAACTTGGTATGGTCCAGTGGGTTATTGAAAGGAAATAAAGTGATGGTCCGCTATTTTCCGCTATTTTCAGCGCATGAATTATTGTGCAAAAATAATATTAATCAGCAACCAGTGATACTTTTTAATAAATAATAAATAAGTAACAATTAGGAATGATACCGAACGAAGTGGTTCATTTACTGATCGTCTGCCAATACCTTCTTTGCAACTTTGAACGTGAATCCAGAGCATTGCAATTCCAGCTATTGCTTCTAGCGCAGCTAAATGTAAGGCATTGCTTTAAAGATTCTCTTAAAATTTGCGAAATTGAAACGAAAATGGTTCATTTGGTGCATAAGTTCTCAATAAGGCTGAATTATTAGATTTAAAAAAGAAAATATCCACGAACCAATGAATAGAAATGAAAATCCAGGCATCCATACTTCGGTTTCACGATAAATATAACTATAAGTGATATTAAAAATAACGAATGCAAAATCGCCGGCAATACCAAATAACGAGAAAATTTGTCCGATTTCATCATTTGGTACTATCTGAATTGACGTATTATTTATTTTCAAATCTTTTCGTTTTTTTCTTAATTAACGGCAAATATCCATAAATTTAAATAAACTAATATTATCAATAAACTAATCAAGAAACTCCAAACGATCCTCTCAAATATCTATTCTCATCGGAGCTCCGTCATCAAGTGACTGATAAAATTATCTCCTCCTACTGATAATCAGTGATGACCATTGCAGTCCAATTAGTTGCAAACAGTTAAGGAATTCTATTATTTTTTAATAGTACTTCTGAAAATTGTTTTTTTTTTCTGATGTTTTTTGAATAAGATATAATTAAATTTGGAAATAATGCCTGAACGATAAATGATACAACAGCTGGTTGAACAAGGCCAGAAAAGATGCCAAGAAGATTAGCAAAATGCATATGCCATGTTTCTGTCGCAAATGCAATGACAGCTGTTCGCGATGTGCTTGAAGCAATTCCTATGAGTATCATCGATGTCTCTCGAATACGAAAATAGTGTTTGAATAGGAATAAACCGCCAATAGTTCCAATTATTACTAAATTATTGAAAAGTTCTATGAAAAGTTGGAGTTTGCAATTTTTTTCTAGTTAAATATTTGTAAATTTCATAAAATTTTTAAGTTCGGATGGCATTAGAATTATTTCATGCCTCTGTCCTTGAATAAATTTAATTAATGGAACCAATCAGTATCAAACCGGTATTTTTAGAAACAATGTGTTTTGCGTCAATAAATAAATATGCTTAGAATTTCAAAATTTCCATTCTATGATTGGACGATTGTTCGTAGCAAGCGATTCCCATAAAAATTAATTAAATGAAATTATATAAAAATTTAAAAAATATCAAGCAGCTTACATATGGAATAACCTGAGGCATACCAGTAGCCGAGCTGCTTTTGTTCCCAACCCAAGGATCCTTCATCAGTTCTCCGAAATACATAAGCATTGATAACAAAGCCTTAAAAAAGTTATTATATAGCCATAAATAAGGCCAGTGCTAGCAAGCCTATTTATTATTTATTATTATTTATTGATAACCAACCAAGCAGGGCGACAAGGCCATGTGCTTGTATTAATAATAACAATTAAGATAACAGAAAAAGAAAACACAAAACAACAAAAAAACAACAAAAAATATATAACATAAACAAAATTAATTATAAAACTTTTTTTTTTTTTTTTTTGTTGTTATTATTATTTATTGATAACCAACCTATTTAATCGTATTATCGAAGATCTTAATAAATTTTATTTAAAAAAAAAAAAAAAACCTATTATGGATTTTAATAAAATTGCAAATTAAAATTAATGTTGGTAAAAAAAGAAGTTGGGAAAACCTTCACAAAAAACTGGACTGCCAGAAATAATCAGAAAAATACAAAAAAATACCAATACGGGTTTCGATTGACGCTGTATGGGTAATTATAAGTGCTAGAACTGATAGAAAGATAAATGAACGTCGGTAACCAATACGTTTGCGCATATAAGTTTTTGCACCTTCTTTTAACAATAACCATAATTCCATAAAAAATTCTTGAATACTTTGAGCTGTTGATAACGAAGATTTACCTAAATAATCACTATAAGTCAAAAATCATTGTTCCTTTTGCTATATATATATATATATACTTATATAGTAGCGATAATAAACCAATCAATCATATTGCCGCATATATTTTAATGCGCGTAAACGGATTACGGGTTTTAAGAATTATGTTTATTTAAGAACTATTTTAGAATTATCATTAACAAGATAATTGCTCGCTATCAGGTGATACTAAAGTAACGCTCGGGAACTGATAAAATCTGATCATTGACCATTATCTTAATATTAACTATTGCTCATTCATTTTTAATATCGTAAAATTATTCTAATTATATTTTATTACTATCACAATGATTTCAATTATTTTCTTGCAGTTTCCCATTCTATATGGGTTATATGGGACGAAAAAAAGAATCGTTTTTTTTTGCTCTTCGGCACGATATCAGATTGAATGACTTGCAAAAGGCCTTATTCTTGTAATGAGCGAGGCTAACCAGTTAATGATGCGGAATTTGAAAGAAGAAGAATTTCAAAAGTCGGGTTGATTTTCTCAGTCTTTTTTTTAAAAAGTGCTAATCATTTTTGATAAAGCTTGCCGTGTTGTCAGACCAATTTCATTAAAGAATCATTTGGCGATAAAAGTGTAAATGAGTCGTCAGCACCACATGGATTTTTTTTTTGCTGCCAACAGATCAAACAATCCAACGAGCTAATCCACTAAAATCTTTCGCAATCTTCCATTTTAAGAAATACAATTCTTTGCTTTAACGTTTTCTATTCAAACAACTAACATCGGTTAGTTTCCAAAGTTTTTGTTTGTTCTGGTATCCTCCAGTAGACAAATAAAAGTGCAACGAGAAATAGGCCGAGTTCGATATCAATTGATATGACTGAAGGCAGCTGAAAAATTAAATTAATTTTATTAAATTAAATTAAATTAATTTTTTTAAATAAAATTGATTTTTTTATAGAATTTTTTTCTGCATTACTTTGCGAAAATTATTGTAAATTATTGCTGAAAATTTTTTAGTGGTATTTTTTATAATATTTTTTAAATATTTATTTTGAATTTTTATTTTTTTTCAATTTATAAAATTTAAAATGATAAATTATTTATTTACTAAATTTTCCGAAAAAAATTTATATTTATAAATTTATAAATTCGCTTAAAGAAATAGACCAATACTCATTTATAAAGAATTTTAGATGCATCAAGAAATATACCCAGCTGAAAAATCCTGCAAATACGCCACCAATTACAGAAGCAAATGTATAAGTTACACTAAATATTCCAGCACGAATAGTCAAAAGATTACTGTCTTTTGTGATATCAGCGAGATATGCATTGCATGATATTTGAATCTGGAATATCATAAATTAAGAAAATAAACGACTCATTCGCAATTAAATATTTAGTTACTCTAAGGAAAAAAGCGTTACCATTGAAATATATCCTGTTAAACCAGCAATAGCACCAAATACTAAAACCGTCCAATACGGTGCATGAATTGATTTGCTTAACACCAATAGATAACCGAATTCACCAATAACTAAACCCGTTATTCCGAGCATTATGTTTAATTTCCATCCATGCCTATCACCATAAGCACCTGAAAAAAAAACTTTTCAAAATTTAGTTGGCCTAGCGAATTTTTTTAACTTCTTCAATAATGAAATCTAGTACATAAATATAAGTTCCATGGCCTGCTTTTTGTGCAATATAATGAAATGAAAGGTTTTTTTTGAGATAAGAGGCAAAAAAACTTGGTTATACTGTCTTCTAGAAGCAGTATATTTATATAGCACAATTTATTTCTAATTTGAGTGACTTCACTAGCCATTAGTATAAGACTATATTTAGAAAAGGTAAGGGGCTACGTGAGTGGTAGTAAATTCACTAATGAGGAACAACACTATTGAGGAAGAACCAAACCTATAAACCAACTTGATCTCAGTTGAAGCAGTATATTTGGCTGTCCTGTCCCCATCTATTATATCTTTATATAAGCTTATCACATGATAATGACATTTGAGTTTGGATTAAAAATTCTTAGATTTTGGAAAATGAGATGGATCTATCTGCTAGCCACTTTATAGTACTAGCGTGGTTCTTACTGGTTCTTACTGACCATTTGAAGCTCAACATTTGGTTTTACTCATGAATAAATCCATATTTGCGATATGTAATGAATGAGTCATGTTATACCTAAGATAGTATTAACTATTACAGCAGGCAATAAATAGACCAGCGAATTATAAAATGACCACTCCGCATTTCGTCTTTGAACATTATCCTCTAATTTAGCATCAGTAATCCAATGACAAATTAATCGTCCACCATTACTTTCGCCACCATAATAAGTCTGACAAATTCTGAAACATCTTATTTACATATTTGGATTTTTATAGCATTTTACTTGTTCTCTCAAAATAAATCGAAAAATAAAAATAAATCTTAGATCTCAAAATTATAATTCAGGAAAATCAAGGGGCGAATCGGTTACTTTATCAATAAAGTTGCTAGTTTCAAATTCTCCACATTATTAAAATTCCATGAAAATCATGAAAATTTAAGGAAGTAAATCCAATAATGAGTTACCCTGAAACAACTGTGAAATAAAGATCTAAAATAATCTTACCTTCGATAAATCCCCGCTGATTGTATTGTATTACTGAATATATAACCGAGAAAGACAAAAAATATTACAGGTTCAACGGTAAGGCTTTTCGCTATATTAATTACATTATAAAATATTCCACTTAATTTATTTGGAAACTTCATTCAAAGAGTAGAATTAGGATTTTCAGTTTGTCCAAGGCAATAGTGCAAAGTTAATTAATTAACTTAAACTTCAACTAATTGAATCGAAATAATAGAGTTCAAGCGAAATAAAAGACGGTATTTAGAGCAAGTATGAATGCCGCTTATCATTTTCGACTGATCAAAAGCCAACTACCATATGATAACAAATCATTGCCAAATGAATTATCAAAACGATAAGTCTGCAAATTACTACAATATCAGTATAAGCTTATCGTTTAATAATCGGTTTCTATTAGAACATATTATAAATAATTATATTTTTATTACGACAAAAATATTAGAAATAATTATAATTTTATTGCGACTATTTATTAATTAGTCACTGTGTTGCTTCTCTATTCATATTTTTCTCAACACAATACAAGAGTACCAGAGAATAACTGGAACTAATTTCTTAAAGAAACCGAGTTGTTTTGACTACGGACAGGATAGCCGAATGGTTAGCAATTTTAGAATAAATTAATTGGAAAATTCATTCGAATGATAATAGAAAATAATAAACGATAATAGGTTAAAAATTTTTCCAAGAATTTTTTTTGGAATTTTTTAAACCGCAAAAATGTTTAATTATATGGTTTAGGAGCAATTGAGTAGCTCATTGCTTCTAATTATGGCGGCTTTGTTTCTCTTGGTGGAGAACTGTAATCAGTGCTGAAGTGCATCTATATCTCTTCAATTCTCCATCTCTACGACGCATAAGCATCATCCTAATAGCGAATGAAGCTGGTTAATTGGAACTGGTGAGTACCAATATGAAGCTCAATATTTATTTAAAAAATTATTTCTTCATGTTAACAACTCGTGCTGATTTTAATTTTATCTTTTAATCTTTATTTTATGAAGAAATATTATGAATTTAAATATTATGAAATATTATGAATTTAAATTTAAATATAAAAATTGTTGTTTATCGTCCTATTGAAATAAATTTCTAGTTTTCATTCTATAAATACTTGAATCTATTCAATAATTTCTATGATTTGATTTTTTATTTCCAAATTATTTATACTGATAAGAATTTACCATTCACTTTTTATTATCAGTTCTAATTTTATCTTGCTCGATTTTTTTTCATATTTCAATAGATTTCGCCATTTTTATAAAAAAATTTGTAGAAAGTAAAACAGAGTTGTTAGTAGCTCAGCTTGGAGAATTAGTGATTTGGCTCCTTCCTTCGATAAGAATATAAGAATATATCCGCCACTAAAAAATCCCGAATGATTCTGGCAACTCATGTCCTTCCGATCCCTGGCAAAAATTTCTAACCGTATTAATAGCTAATGGCGCGAGCCTAACCAGAAATAATAATCGTAGCCTTTACTTTAGATTTCTTTAAATTCATAAAATAAATAAATATTCGCGGCCTTACGACAGAATAGTCGCCTAACTTAATTTTTACAAATTTCTTGTCATTATGTATTCTCCGTTTATCGAAATATCACCATACGATCCCCCTTTCCGAATTTTTCCGAGGCTTATCAATCATAGTACAGTTCTTAAAAAAATAGAATATTCAATTTAATCAGTGGTGCTTTCATTCTTTGAATGAATTCTGTAAAACTTCTTAAATTTAAATTGTACCTTTTAATGAATTATTAGATCATCTGAAAAATTTTTTATTGAAAATTTAAAAAATATATTTAAAAAACTATATAATATATTTATATATTTATATATTTAAATGTATTTAAATATTTAAATATATTACATATTTAAATAAATAATAATATTTAAAAATATATCTAAATAATATATTTAAATATATTTAAAAAACTATATAATGCCAGTTATATATTAACTATTGTTGTCTATAACCCTTTTATAGAAAATATATAAAAATGAATTTTTCTATAGAAGCTTACTTGGATTTGACATGCTCTTTAAGGTCATTTTTTGCAGAAGAAAGAAATCTTTTTCAGCTAAATGGTCTTGCAGAGGCTGAACAGATAATAATCAAAAGAGCAAAGCCTTAGCAATGAGGAAGGAATAAAATTTCCGGGCAAATTCTTTGGTATTTTTCATTTATTTTTTGAAGCATGAAGGATTAGGATTACATTTTTCTTGTTAGCTACAGAATATTTCCATGAAACATGTTTTTAAGGATGATTGATAAGAGGTGTTCATTAAATCATCTAATCAACTATTTTTATTCTCCACATATATAGAATATATTTCTGCTATATGTTTGGCGTTTATAACCAGCATTAAGTAGGATTGTAGATCACATATTTTATCACCAGCAATAATTCTATCTATCCAAAAATCTCTTCCTTTTCCTGTCTAAAATGAAGCAAATATTGATGATCGTTAAAGTATACTCGAGAAGTTGATGTGGAGCACAAATAATCTCGTTTGGTTTTCTCAGGATTTGAAGATTATGGAATATTGTTTGCCTATCACAATCTGCTTTTTTTAACGATCATCCATTGTTTATTCTGGATCAACTTCGATCATGCACAAACTAACTGAAATTCTACTGCTTTCGGATATAATTCATTTATCTTATATACGTCGCTGTTGTATTACCCAATCACCCAATTAAATTCGTAGAGCATGCAGCAAATTTTTTTCAGATGGTGCTTAATCTTCCCAAATGAACAAATTTTCATGAACCCCAACTACAACATACAACTAAATAAAGATCAGAGACCATGTGTTCACTTTCTTTAGAGAAAATTTACCTGAGAATAACGATAACATTTTTAAAATACAATACAATATAATAATGCCGTGAAAAAAAAATTTTTCAATAATCTAAAAAAATTTTAGAAAGAAAAATGGAATAGAAAATTATAAAATATGCTTATTAGCCAAATATTAAAATAAATTTTACATATTGAGATGGAAATTTTTTCGAATTTTTTCTAGAAATTTATTTTAATCGTTTCAAAATATGATTATTCGGTCTATTTGGCTATTTTGAAATAAATATCATAATTGTTTTACAAAAACCTTATTTAAAAATTAAATTTTAAAAATTTATTCATAAGAAATTCATAAATTTCTTGCATCGAGTTATTTAGCGATAGGTTGGCTGGCTGCACCATCCAAATCTTAATGAAAGTTTTTAATCTTAGCGAGATCAGCAGCATCCAGGATGATAGAAGTATTTAAATTTTTAAGGATGTATCGAATTTTCTTTTTTTCATAGGAAGAAAATTGTTGAGAAAAAATCTGCAAAGAAAAAATCCCTCTATAAAATCTCATTTTTATCTGCTATATTTATTCCGAAATCTATTATCTTTATCTTATTTTGCTTTTTCTGATGGCTCTTACCATTTGCGGTTTATCTGAATTTTAATTACTAGCAATTGAGCCTTCATATTTAGAAATAAAAAATAGGTGGATGTGGATTACCAGCGTTTACTCCTTTGCCTCTTCCAGCAACCGACCTAGAAAACTATAAAAAGATTTTTGCAGATCAATAGCGAAAAATTAATCAATCATGCTGTATGATGAAAATTTGAAAAATCTTAATTTAAACCACAATAACGAAACTGGTGATAAAAATATGAAATCTGGCACAAAGGTCACAAGTGAAGAATTCGATGGTCCGCTATATATTGGAAGTATCGAACCATTATTTTCTCAAAGAGCCAAAGCCATAGCAAAAGTTTTTATTAATTTAATTGAATAAAACGAAAGCATTTTTTAAAGTATTTTCGGCGCAAAATTAACGTGTTTTTTGATTGTTGAGGATCGAAATTAATGCAAATATTTGCATAAACTTCTTATGATGGGAAAATCTGCTTGCTAAAATCAGTTTTTCAACCATTCATTTTCCAGATTGCCAGATTGCCAAATTAAATAATTTCCAAATGTAGCATTGTTTTGCACTCGTATGAGGATACTTTCATGTATTGAATCTAAACAAGATCTTCGAATTCCGAATAGCACTCGTAAGCTGGGCCCACTGGCTATGTGACTGGGACTTGCTGCTTAGTGATGCTAGTGGGAAAAATGAAGATGAATTAGATTGTTGCTCAATCCGGTTTCTTTCCAATGATAAGTAATGTAAGTCATGTCAAAGAATCGCACTTAGATGACATAACCTTGGATGGTAGTTGAAACGGCATGTCACTTAATTTTTTCCCTAAATATTGACACTCGTCCAAATTATTATAAAATTCTTTTATAATAATTCTTTTATAATTAATTTTATAAACTTCGTTTTAAGATTTCAATTCATTTTAGATTACTCGATTTCCACTGAAAAAGGAGGTTATTTATCAGCAAATGGATATCATAAAAAGCCAAATACAGTTAGTCCAATTAATCTAATAATATATTATTTTTTAGCTTTGTTAGAAGTTAGAAACCAATTTGCAAGACAAATTTTGGAGAACTCAAATAAAAGAAGAAATTGGTTTCATTTGTTGCAATTTGTTGCAAGTATTAATCTTTAAGCGAAAATCCATTTGATCAATTCATATTTCGGCTTTGGCATAAAGATACGATAAAATTTGTTACAAATTTCCAGACTAAAGACACCATCCAGAAATACTGAGAATTTTCCAGAAGGCTTCGATAATAATAACGGATTTTTATGTTTTCCTGAGGTCCTTTCTTAGACGATTTTAAGATTTTGCCAAGATAATTACAACATCTTAATTCAACGTTATTTTGAATTCCTTTTTTTATACCTGTAAAAGATGCTATGCCATCCAGGAAGCAATCATTCATTGAAAATTAAAAAGTAGATTTACAGTTGAAAACGAAAACAAATGAATTAAATCAAACACGTCGAAGAATTAACAACAAAGCCAGCCATAATACACCAGAAAGAAAAAGTGAAAGCTATTATATTCCAACAAAACCATTACATCACTGGCCAAATACTGGAAATTTAAGAAATATTGGTTTTCTGGAGGAAACAAATCTTATTTTTAATCGAGATGGCCAATTATCGAATGAAAATGTCAATTTCAGCTACTAGTCTGGTGAATTATCCCATTTTATATAGGTTATAGGCAAATAGGAATATAGAAGTGGTGCAATTTCCAGTAACCAAATTTTGCGTTCTCAAATCACGACTATATTTTTTTATAATAAAAGATTTTATATATCTGTGTCCATCAGAAATTTTAGAGCATCTCTGATAAGACAATAATAAGCAGACAACAGGTGATAATGATAAAAGATAAAGATCAAATTAGATTTTCATTGAATCATCATTGTAAAAATTTCTTCATAAATATGTACAAGAAGATTTAATCGAACGGCATATTAAAAATTCTAATAAATTGCATTATATTTTGTATTCATTTTCTTCTAATGGTGTGTCTGTCCATTTTTAATTTGGACGGCTACTATATAGTGTTATTGCTTCAACAGAGAATTAGTTTAAGGCATCTAGAGATCATCTTAATCACCATGCGAAGACAATTTTCAAGCAGTAGCTGTTAAACGGGTTATTATCAGAACAATCTAATCTATTCTAAAAGTTGAAACATCTGACCAGAGCTGAGAGAAATGAAACCGTCATTCCTAGTTTTCTTATAGTTCCTTCTATTGGTTCTCTTAATAGGATTTTGAATGAAACACGGGGGAATAAAAGAATTTGTGGTTAGAGAACGGTGCCATCTATGTTTAGCGGAATAGCGAATGCACCATACTGACGAGTTGTTCGATAGAAAAATTTAAATTTTTTTATAATCGGATCATTTCAATTCTTCAGTTTCTCTTCAGTGAAAGAGCAATTTTTTTACTAATTTACCGATAAACGAGTAAAGTAATTGCCGGCAATCATTTCTCGTTTCTCCTTACGCGAACGTGTTTGGAACAAAACCATTGATGAATACTGTAAATATTGGCTTTTTAATAGACAAATGACATTAATAAATAATTCTATAATTCTAATAATAATTTAATATTTATCGAGGGAGAATATTATTGACATGAATGAATTATGAAAATTCATTCATTTGCAAAACGATCCACGAAAATAGCGAAACAAATCGAAGAATAAGATTGATTTGAATTTTCGCCGTAACTGGTTTTCGATGCTTTTCTGATTTGTTGTTTTCTCTCCAATGTTTTTCAAAATTTACTCGACAAATTTCGTTTATTTGTTCTCTTATCTCCTTTTTTTTCGAGTATTACTCTCGGTTTTCTTTCATTTATTTCCTGAAAGATTAGTTTATTTCGAATAGGTCAGAACGATGCTTTATTTTTGCTAGAAAATTCGATTTCATTTTTTGAAAAATAGTATTTATAGAAATGAGTAAATGCCCCGGCAAGCCGACAAGGACAGTTGATTGTTGGTTGATAATTCAGCTCATTGTTCTAAGCCTAATTTAAAACGCTGAACACTGCTTACTCTTATTCAAGGCCATTAAGTAGAAAGGCCACGATGTATGCTACTTAAAGCAAATCGACTGCAATTTTTTTTCTAGAATAGCTTGAAAACCTTTCATTAAAAGGCAAAATCTTGTAGAGTATACTTTGGGTACTTTCTTGCCTCTATCTCGAGTAATTTTCTAGCGAGAAAGTTTCACTCCAACAATCAGTGGAATCAGCCAGAAGTGCCTATGAATGAAATAATATTAACATGAATGAAATATTTTTGGAAGAAAAGAATTAGACTGTTGACCAATTGAAATTGAAACTCTCCAAAAAACTGAAACTATCATTGAATTCAAATATTTAAGAAGGATTTAGCAACCCAAAAAATATATTTGACGGCAACAGTGAAATCAAATTTAAGTCGAAACCATAAATATTGTTATATTGCTATTTTTCTCAATTTTTATCAAAAAATGATAAAATGATAATGATAAGCGATAAGAGATGAAGAAAATACAACAAATGCCAATAACTACTCAAATTACTTTATCGTTTCTTATAATATCAATTATGAATTTTTCGTTATTTATTTACATTCAATATAAGTTTTTATGCCGGTCATATATGTCGGTCGGTTTAGTAAGTATTTCGCATTCATCGATACTAATAACACTTACTCCAGTAGCTATTTAAGAGGACGCGCTTTCGCCACTCGCATAATGGCAAAGATAGGTCTCCAACGCCATTTGGATTTTTGATTTTTGAATTCTTTTTTTTTACCAAAAGAATCCGCAGAAACCATAATATATGCTTCAAATGATAATCTTATCAGCACGACGCTAAGCCACACAACCTGAAATTAAATTAATGTTCATATATAGGAATTTTTCTTGCATTGATCATTTATCTCTGATTTTATCTCTTAAAAATTATGCAACTATTGTTAAAAACTTTCGATTGTCCGATCGGCCTTAGATTGCTTCAGTTATTAAATTTATTTTGTATTTTTTCAGTTGTTAAAATGGATATTTTTTCATAATACAACTTCATCAAAATTTTGAGGTCATTAAATGAAAGAAGGCCATTTTCAATTTCAATAGCAAATGTCTGACAAATCTTTCAATAGTTAATGAATTTTTAATAAATGATTAATTGCTTTAGAATTTATAGTAGTTATGCAGTGAAATATTCGTCGAAAATATCCTTATGTCACTTTCAGAGATAAATAATTTCTTCTTTCCTTATCTCCTCTCTCCCTCCCCCCCTCCTCCTCCCTTCCACCCCTCCTTCTCCTTTAGTGCTAGGAAGAATTCACCTGCATTTTCCAAATGACCTTGCGGAATCAGTTGAATCGACCAAACCAGTGTTATTAGAAGAAAAATAAGGAAGAAAAAATAAAAAGAAGAAAAAAAACATTACATTTAAAGAGTTTAATTACATTTAAAATATTCTCCATATCTTTCTTCATTATCGAAAGAATTTTAAACGAAATTTATCTATAAAAATTAATCATTTCATTCTTTCTTCTTGTTTCCAATTTTTCATTTTTGAAAATTTTCGAATTCTTTTGAAATATTTAATATTTTGCATTGTAAATACATTGTATTCGTATAAAATTCTGCTTTGTTGTTATTCCTTCAAAATTCCTATTTTTCTCGTTGTAGTGAAAATTTATTGCAAATGTGCAAATGTGCAAATGGATTAAATCTCGAAAATAGTTTTAGAAATTTTAGACAAATTTTGCACATTTTTGATTTCCGTCCTTAGTTTTACCAAATTTTTCCAGGTTATTCACATGCCGAATCAAGATTTCGATTTCATTGATTATATGGGACCATTAGCAGTTGCATTCAGTTTCGCATTCATAATATTCTTCATATCTTTTTTCATTATCAATTTCTATTGCATTACCAGATTCGACGATCTCACTGTATTCGAGAAGGTTATTTTCGAGAATTTTCGCTATAAAACTGCTAAAAAATATTAATGTTTGCCATTTTCCTCTTTAAAAGGGTATAAAATAAACGTGATCAACAACATTTGGTCAGATAAAATGCTATTTAGTCTCAGTAATGTAATTCTTTTCTCTACCCTTTCTTCTTCTTCTGACAGCTCTCACCATTACTGGCTAGGCTGGCTCCAACGGCTACAAGAGTAAGACGCTTCAAAACGGCGCGGTCTGATGATATCGTCGACAGTAATAGAAGCCATTCCTTTTTCCATCGTCTAAGTCCATATATTGCTGGTCCACCTATGCGTTCAAAATCTTTTCACACCGTATCAGTCCAGGTTTTTATTGGCCCACCTCGCTTTTGACGCAACCCATCACAGGATTTAGCAAGTAACGAAATATGCGTTAACTCCTATGGTGGACGGAGAACATACCCTAACCGGCGAAAACAACGCTCGGTGATAAAACATTATTAATGCAAGTAGTATTTGAACCAAGGTGGATATGATCATGTGATATTTTATCCACTCGATGGACCCGTAAAATGTACCTTAGACAAGAGTGGTCAAAGGCTTCTTAACTTCTTAATATCCTCCACTCTCATTGGCCTTGCATCAGATCCATATAGTAAGATCGTACGAATCACGGCTATATTGATGCTAACTTTCGTTTTTGTGGTGATTTCACGACGACTCCATAAAGGTTTCGTCAACCAGAAGAACGCATTTCTAGCTGCCGTTATCCGAGCTATATCATCTTTTGCCTGGCCATTTGGTATTAGAGTGGACCTAAGGTATTTAAAATCGAGCATTTCCTCAAGCGGCAATGCATTTATAAACAGAGATATTTTATCAGCTTCTTGCACATAAGACTAAAAGGCTTTCGTTTTATTTACATTGATCCTGAGTGAGTCCGATTCTCTACCCTTTATTATGAGTGAAATTCGAATAATTGTGCAACAGACGATCTCTAACAAAAGGATCCAAACATAGCGCCCAGTGAAGTTAGTCAAAAAAGAAATGATGGATGAGATCAAGTTTAAACTGAAAGGCTGTTTTCCCATGAAATTTGCAACTTTCCATTAAGTCTGCAGGTTTTATCGCACAATTTCGTAATATTTGCATACTGCTTCGTAATGTTCCTCAAATGATTTAGTAATTTACAAAAATAAACCGAAAGATAAGGAAAAGAAAATGTTTTGGACTTCTTCATCCGTAAATGCATGGTAAGCAAGTACTGCAAAATTTAGTCAATTCTAGTTACATCTTCCACTCTATGATTTACTTCTTTTATTTAAATTAGTTATGCTTTTTTAACGTTGAAAACTTTTAAGGAGATTTCCCAAAGTACTACAAGAAAATATTTTCTGCCCTTTCGGTTTGTTTTTCGTAAATTATCTGCAAATATTAGTGAAGTGAACCGCAAAATTAAGAAATTATTTGACAAACTCTTTAATTTTTCGTTAATCATTTCCTTTTCAATAAATTTTTCTTTGCGAATGTTCCAAAATGATGTTCCAAATTTTGCCAATAACTGATTTGTAAAAATTATTGTTCGTTTCGCATGACAAACTACTTAATTCATGAAGGCCATTTTGATACTTTTATACTAAAAACTTGCCAAAATGATTTTTTTCATCAAAATTAAAATATTTCAGCTAGCGTGCAAGAAGAATATCCGTATGGGACCACATTCATTAGCTGCTGCCAAACGTGGTGATTATGCCTCAACTTATGCGAAAGAAGACTTGAAGAAAGGCCTACTGGTGTAAATATGGGCAAATTATTTACATTTCATTGTATATATTTTTGATTTTCTGAACGAAAGAAATAATTTCGGTCTTAAAATTTCAACTTTTTATAAAGATTTAACACTAATGGTAAATTCTTTACCATCTTTGTAAATAAGTTTGTAAATATTTGCATTGTTTGTTTGGCTCATAATGGTCGAGCCTGCACCATAGATATCCACTTGCACTGCACCTGGCTTTTACATGTGGATCGAAGATAGTCAATACTACTATCTTGCAGGAAAAATTATATTATATTGGGCGGATTTTGTTTGGCTCATGATGTTTAAATGAATATTATTCAATTATTTTGCTATCTTTAGTAAGCCATCTTAATTATATCATTTTTTTTCAAAACCATCCGAAATTAGTATTAAATTTACCCATACCTTACCCATTTAATCCTAAAGATTGGCTATCTGTATCAAAGCTATCAGAGTTTTTGAAAGAATAATATAGGGAGTCCTTTGGCGATAGAAATACAGGTAAAACACCAGCATCACTCGGATCTTTAGACAAGTTTGCTCGTGTGAGGAATAAAACCTCACCATTGACGCTCGAACTTGAATCTATTGGTTCGACTAAGAGGAAACCATCATAGAGTTGGCTCCGTTACCTTGGTATGAATAAATATCATTGAAAATGAAGTTCGAATATTGTTGAGGACCCATTTATACTTCTATCCTTTGGTGGCTCTCTCTTAAAGATATCTCTAATATATTAATAGTCAGTGGAGAAAACCCAGCTTCTAACCAAATGGCTTGATAAAATATTAAATTTATATATATATATATATATATATATAAACAAATACATATATTTGATAGACCTACGATCAATAATCTATGAAAATTTTATAATTTCAACCATGAACTATAAATTATTGGTTCTCTGCCTATGTGTTCATAAAACAGGTTATTTTCATTGTTGAAAATAAATAACAATAAATAAAAAATTTTTATGATTATGCTAATATTGTAATACACTTTTTTTTAAATACCATAAAAATATTATAAAAAACAACTTTTATCCAAAAAAAAGATCCGTAATAATTTGTTAATAATAAAAATGAACTTCAGAAAAAAAGTTTTAAACAAATTTATGAAAAAGAAGGCAATTAAAAGTAAAAAAAAATAAAGTTATCTTTAATTATTGTTTTGATTAAAGTTTAAATAAAATATTATTTTTTAATGAAAATTTCATTTTTTTTATGAAAAATTTCATAGAGTTGATTTGCCTGCAGAAGTTCGCCAATTAAGAACTTATTTGAACAGAAAAATTCATTTATTTTTTAAATTCTTTGAGAGAGCAACGAAAATATCGAATGAGGAATTTTTTTTAAATGGACAGCGCTCTAGATTTCTTAATAAATTATCCAAAAATAGTTGAAAAAATGAAAAAAATAAAATCAAATGTCATTCAGGAAACATAGCTTTAAGTAATTTTTTCTCTTTCCAAAATCGTCTTTCGGTGATATAAACGTGTATTGTCGATAATACAGCTGCTATAATCAGTGCAGAAATGATGAAGATATAAAGCATCAGAACGAGAGGTCTCTTTTCGTTGATAAGACCAAAGCTATGAGGATTTATCCTTTCTAATAATTTCGAGCTGTTTCTAGCCACATCATCATGGATTGCATCGGATCGAAAATGAACAAATTTTCCCGTTTCTGATAAATTTGCTTCTTCGTAATGCATTGCACTACTTTTTTCTCTTACCATATGATAGTATTGTTGTAAGGCGCGCCGGCAGATGATAGCGTTAAACTGGCTTTTCGTGCATTTTCTTGTTCTAAATTTAGAAGGCCTGTCGACTGAAACCACAATGAACGCACAAAACGAAAAATTACCTGCCTCAGATTTCTTAAAATTAATAAGGATCGGAATTTTTTGCAATCCATGCTCACGAATATAGATTAATGCTAATTCTTCAGTAATCCTGAAATCGTTAGCATCATTTGGTAACCATACTTCGGATCCAAAATGTAAACATTCATTTCGCAAAGTTTCAATTTTAATTTGATTCCATAACAGACTGGAAGTCCGATTGATGAAGCGAATATGATAGCAAAACTCCACTCCTTTTTGCTTGAAACGGTACTCAGTGAAGTTAGGAACGTTAAACTCAGGTTGACAAATTATTTTAGCGATTATGTCATATTTTAGGAAGTTTATTAGGCTTAAAAAAATGATAAAATTTATTCGGACCATTTTCATCCCCAAAAAGATTAAAAATAATAATTTGAAATCTAAATATTGAAATTAAACCTTTATATATATGCAAATTTTTTGGACATTTTCTTTTTTACTGAGCGTTATATTTGGAACAAATAATGAGGAAACATTTAAATTATCGGTACTCCTATTGCACCAAATTTTAGTTTTGTAGGCTTCTGTAGCTACGAGGATCTTTTAAACGACATAAATTAACGTGGTTTTATAATAAGTACCAAATGCAGCCCTTTCATATCATTTGATCTACCAAAGTTTAAAGCTTATAAATTAAATTGTTAAAAAATCAAACTTAATGGCACCTATTATCATTCAAATTAGGTTTCGCGTTTAATGGAATTAAGCCTGTTGTCATTAAGAAATCCAAGAATGTTGAGGAACAATTAGTTTTTCTATTCTAAAGCGGCTGTCACCTACCTAAATTTGGTGAATTCAACTTCTACCACATTTTATTGAAAAAATAGAAATGAATTTTCACAATCAACTCATTAACTACTTCGAATTTGGTTAGAAATACTCGAGTGTGAGGATGAATTTTTGTATTTATATTTTTGCAATGTAATTATTTATAAAGTGCCCTACGGCACAAGCAGCGCAATGCTAAATTAAAATACCATTTAAGCAATATTAAATTTAGAAATAACGAATGTTTAAAGCTGATTTGTAGAATATTAATTTATTGAGGAAATTACCACATTTGGTGAAAAAGTTTGTAGGATTATTGAGATTTTTCCTGTCGAAATGGGAACCATGATAAATTTTTACAAAAGTCTCTAAAATTCAATCATCACATTGTATTTTTAAGTTTTATATTTCAACAAACAAATCATTTGGTTTTGATTTTTATTTCATTTTCTAGTCAGTTTTTTCCCGTGGAAACAAATGATATACTTTTAATTTACCGATGACATCGTTGTCATCTCGCATAAATTAGCGGTGCATATTGGTTAGGGTTAGGATTGAATGAAATGATAGGATTGAAAGAAGGAATGAATGAATGATTTCATTTTTTACTTCTCCTTCTAAAAGCTTTCACCACTTTTGCGTTGGTTTATTCCACTAAATTATTAGTAGGAATTTTCGCCAGAAAGATGCTCGTATACGTGGGTAGCCGGCATCATTTCATTTATAATGGCAGTTTTGTGCCAAGCGAAATGCCACTCGATCGGTTGGCACGGCTATGAATAACTGATGGCTCATGTAAAATTTTTTAGGAAGTTTTTTGCGTCTTTCTTCGGAAAAGCTAAATTACGATTTGAGAGCAATGAAGAAAGTCCGTCCACGTGCAAGGTTTTTCATCCCTCTTTCGTTGGTTTGCATTAATATCTTTTCTTTTATCATTATTCCAAGGCTATGGTTCATTATACTATAACTTAAATCAAGTGGATATAGTTGGCATATTTTTTACTCTTCAGAAATGTCGACTAAGTATAATAGTTCGGGAAGTTTGCAAGGCCCTCGAGGCTGAAAATATTAGTGTGGATGAAAATTTAGTGGATCGTTGTATCGATGTTGGGGTTGGTGCAGTTGGAACTGGGTCGCCTATCCAATTAATTAGTGTTGCTTATAATCTCTATATGCAACAACTTTCGGTATTTTTTCCTATTTTTTTCTTATTTCTTAGTGCGAAAAATTTCAATTTCTATAAACTGTAAAAGAATAAATTGATCGATCAATGAAGTTGTGGCTATGATTTTAATATTACTGAAAAAAAACCCATATATTACTGATTCCAATTTATCGTTTGACCCGGCGAAAGCAAGAGATGGTAACTGAAAATAAAAACTCTATACTTTTACTTGAAAGCGATTTTTTTTTCGTCAAGAGCGCTAATGTTGCTGGTTACGCACCATTGACTCATTGGGTTTAAAAAATTTAAAAGTATAGGTGAGTCGCCAACATCACCCGGATTTTTAAAGGATAGGTTAATTCATGAAGAGAGTAGAACCTTAGCGTCGGCGAAATTAAAGCAATCCACTGATCCACTGATCTATTCTAATTTCTTTTGCTTTCGCAACTTGCCCTCTCGGTCCGAGTTGACGTAGAGCCATTGTCTGCAGCAATCATTACTAAATCCCCATCCACACATACTAGAAATCGTTCATTAAAATGGTTTCCTACTATGCCATTATCGAATAAACACTGCTAATATCCGCTATTTAGCCAAGTGCTGCAGAAAAACAACGAACTAATCGTAAGCATTATGCAATAAAATATATGGATGAAAGTGTATCGCTATCTGATCGCATATTTTGTTATATAATGTTTAAAATTCCGAATGAAATGGTTATTCCTTTCATTCCTTTCTTTCTTGGTTCATAAATAGGTTTTATGCATATGCAGAAGGTGAATGATGCGTGTCAAATAGGTTAGGTCGGTTTAAAGCCAAAAGGTTTTGAATTTCATATCAGTTGTATTCTCTAATCAGTTAGAAATTCGTTTCAGCCAATATCAACGAAAACGATTCGCGATATTATTGAGGAAAATAAAAAAGATGATTTTCATGAATGGAAAGAAACTGCGTATTCAGTTTTTGCTGCGATCCCATCTGTACCTTTAGCTATAAGACTTATTCTTCAAGATTTCTACATAGCTTCGATTCGATCATTAACAACGGATGATTTTCGTCTTTTGAAGGAGAAAGATGTAAGTTATAAAAGTTGATCGAATTATCTCCACTCGACTCGAAATCTTAATGTTGGTTCATATTTTATATTGCACTGCTTAAGTGGTATGGCGCTTGAAGTAAAAACGCCACGATTATTCCTTGATAGGAGTGAATTTGTCATTAGAAAGAAGTAAAAAGTTTCCTGCAAGTGATCCCAACTGAACCTTCTATAGGTTCTGGCGGAAGAATTTTAACTTATTAATCAATGAAGTAAAACGAATATGCTTCGAAAATGAAGAGCAACATTTTAAGAACAGTTCAATACATTTCACCATGAGGGGATAAAAATTTTTTATTTTTTAGATTGATTGTGTCGTCGTATACTCGGAATTTTTGGATTATGGTTTTAATGTGAAGAAAGAACTGCCACTGTTTGGATCAGATGCCATAGCAGTTATAGAAGATCCTATGGTTCTCTCACTTCCTATTGATGTCTTCGTCAGCATTCATAAATGGCGATCGAATGGTACTAATCCACTCTTTATTTGCTGCCGATCCACTTTTTTTTTCTCAAATATTTTTTCAGAAAAACGTGTTTGTGTTGCATGTGATACTGATGGATTAACTATATCTGGCTTGATAGCAGCTCGATATTTATCGCTTATAACTCGTTGTAGCCACAATGATGCGATTATGACTGTAAAAATTGCCTACAACTCATTTGTTCCAAAACCATATGCTCTTTCTGAATTCTTATCAGCTAAAACTGAGGTATTTTAAATTAAATGATAAATTTTAAATTTTAAATGATAAATTATAAATGATAGTGATAAATGATAAATTTTTGATAATTTACTCAATAAAACTGATTGATACAAAATTGAATGCTAGCGGATTATGTTGATATTATGTATTCTTAAGCAATGATTTTGAATTAATTCATTTAATATTATTTAAATATATTCAAAAAGAAAATAAAAAATATTAGCAATTATAATCGAGTATGTTGGCGAGACCCATTTGCATAAAATTTTATCGCTAAGTAAAAAATTTCTTTTCATACTAAAACCAGTGCAGCTACTCGAATGAAAAAACGAGTTGTACGCTATCTACTTTTACTGCTTTCATTACGACGATGGTTTATAATAATAATAATAATATAATAATAATAATAATAATAATAATAAATAACGATAGCAATGATATTTTATAGTAGGTTAAAATCGAAATTAACAAATCTATAACTATGCATCGTTGGTTGCTATCGAGAAATCTAAGGCCAACGCACCATGTTTCGTCGCAGCGTAATGTTGTCAAATGGCAAGAGTAAGCCTGTCCTTCAAAAATCCGGTGCCGTTACTGCCAACGAGAGTCACTTGCATTTTTATCGCGACTCCCTGGCAAACGAGCTGCAAGCAGCCTAACCATCAATGGTGTGCGTTCTTAGAAAAAAAATGACAACAACAACAATAAAAAGTAATAATTAGTAATAACTAGTGATAATATTAGTAATAATAATAACAATAATAATAAATAGCTGGCGACTCACCTGTATTTCTATCGTCAAAGGACTCTCTGGCACATTTGTCTAATGTGATAAGCCAGCGGAGCGAGTTTAACCATTAATGGTGAAAACTCTTTAACAAAAGGAAATGATAAATAGCAGTGTTATTTAATAATATTTTAAAATCGAAATTAGCAAACTTATAATTACTATGGAATTGTTGTAAGCGTACAAAATTTTTTTTTTTATTCTTTTTTCGTTTTTTTTTAGTTTAGGATGAAGAAGCGAATCAAATAGCACTCCGAGTACCAACTCCAAATTCGATGAAGAATTTTGACCTTAGCATGCTTGAAAATTCAATTCGTGGTAAAAGTATTTGAAGATATTCATCCCAGTTTCATCCAAAATTAAAATAATCAAGGCATTCTCGCTTTGCTCAAAGTGAAAATATTTTGTTAGGTAAAAGTAAATTTTGTATGATTTTTTCTAATGGGGAATTTATTTAATTTCTCTCTTTTTCGAATTAAATTAGTGTTAAGGCTTGTAAAAAAAAGAAATATTTATCGAAATATTTTATTTTAATAAATTTTTATTATAGAATAAATTTGTTTTATAAAATATAGGCAAAGCAAAGCATTTCAAGTATGAGATGACAGTTATAACCAACTTTGTTCGAGTAGAATGTAGCATTCATAAGCTCGAATCATAGATATGGAATTTTCACTAGTCGATCGGAGCGAGTGCTAATAGATGATAATAATAGTTATTTATCTCTTTTTCGTTGGGAAATCTTCGTTGGATCGAATCAGCTGAATGTTCTCATATGGGTAAATACTACGAGTGATGAAGGACTGAGAGGACTGAAACTATGCAAGTTACTGCTACTGAGAATAAGTCATTAATGATATTGAATCAAATTGTTTTAATAAATGAAAAACAACAATGAAAAATGAAGAAGAACAAGATGATCAAGTTAAAGAAAGTAAGCGAGAGAGAAACAATTATATAAGGTATTTATAGAATTTCGAAATTTAAACGGATAAATCCAAAGAAATTTCGGAGATGCTTATGTTCGCCTTGAGTAAATTTGGCTATTTTTTGGATTTTGATCGCCAATCGGTGCATCGTCCAGGAATCTAAAGACGTTTTTATTCGTTTTTTATGATTTCTTGTTCAGTATTATAATTGCTTTAAATCAACGATTTCAATTTTTTAAATGTTTACATAATATTTGATTTTTTAAATTTTTATTTATTTCAAATTTTAACAATAAAAATTGTTTCTTTTTCGTTCACTTTTGCATCGCAATAATAATTTATTTTGTGAAATTCATATTTTGAAAAGAAAAATTACATATCATTGCGATATTTATCGGTATTTTTGGCCAGTTGAATCTTCATTTCAAATATTTTTTTTAAAGATTTCCACATTTGTACTTGATCGATCGCATTTTGAACAGTTGTTTCGTTGAAAATTTGTGATTTACGCTGTAGGGTTTCCGATTCGATATTGGCCTTACGGATTTCTTCCTCAAAAAATTCTATATAGGCTAGCGAAAAAGCGGAAGCAAAAAAGCTCTATTATCGTAAAAATGGAATGGATTCGAATCAGCAGTTTGCTTTATCAACAATTATTGTTAAAAAGATCAATGAAAAGGAGACTGATAAGACAGTTTTCATTCTCAATTCAAGGATATGTGTAGTTTAGTGGCATACCGAATTAGCAAAGTGATTTCAAATATACTATATAAGACGACGGTACCTATAAAAAAGAAAGCCAAAAAGTAAGCTACGAAAAGAAGCTTTTGTTATAACTTAATGAAGAATATAAGCACAGGAGACACCAAAAAAGAGTGGAAGTGGACCATTCTCAAAAATAGCCTTTTATCTTTTCGAATATTACTTATTATTTCAATAAGAATATATGTCTGATATGGTTATTTTCAAAATTTATTAAATAATTAAAATGGCAATAAAAATAAATTTTTACTCCAATCAAATCAGTCAATCGTTTTTCTTTATTATTTGCTTCATCTTCAAGTCGTTTTAATAATGCTTCGGTAATTTTCAATTCAACTTCTGATTTGTTCGATTTTCGCAAATATATATCAATTTTTTCTTCTAATTCTTTCACCTCCTGGAATTTTTTTTGGTTTGATAGTTATTTCTAATTCCTTTTTCTAATTCATCATTCCTGGTTTCGTCGCGCTTTACTGCTTAATGTGGGACAACTTCAGTAGAAAGTCAGCTGGAGAAATGAGCCTCAGCACTGTCCGGGATTTCATTTTAAATGATAAGTTTGCTGAAAAGGGTCTAAAAAGACGGAATCATTACATTTGAACTGTCAGTCTAAGTAATTCAGCTTCCGGTTACCAGTTACCGATTACCGTGTCTCAATTTCAAATTTACAATTACATCATTCGCATATATCTTATGTTACAGTCATAGTTTGCCAGTTTTCATATTCGAATTATTCTTGAAATCATTGCAAAAAACTGGAAGAACAAATTATTACCGTTTGCAGCTGATTTAATTCGCTCTCCATTCCGGCTCTCATCATTTCATAGTTACGATTTTTCGATTTAAATTGATCGCTCAATTCCTAATTTTACAATTACTTAAAACGTTAATACTGATAATACTATTAATACTGATAACAAGGAGGATGTGGTAATTAATACTCGTAATTAGTAAAGATTAGTAAAGATTAATTAGTAAAAATTAAACTGACTGATTCTTGCGAATCGTAATAAATGTGAAATTTATGATAAGAATGAAAGAGCCTAATATCCAGAAAAATAAATAGAAATAGCCACAACGATATCGGATGTTAGGATGATAGGCAAAAATTTGCAATAATTGGGATCCATCACTTTAGAAAGCTTGGACGAAAAAGAAAGAGTAATTTTCGAGATGATTCTCAAACTAACCTTGAATTTGATATTAGTCTCAGCATTTCGCTTCGATAAGTCATTAACCAGGTTTCGTTTACCGTTGATTGTTTCATTTAATGTTCTTATCATTTTTCGCAATTCATTAATATCTTCCGTTGAAGGTTTCGCTGTTTTCGGTCGGTCCATTTGCTTGGAATCTAGATTTTCATACAAATTTCCTCCACTTTCTTCCTATAACCAAGTCTATGAAGTTTGCAGCAGAAAAAGCGACTTATTAGAATATTTTTGAATATGTTGAATATATCTTAATACATAAGATGAGAGTTTTTTTGAACATTTTTTTTTGAAATATTTGGATCGAAAAAAATTTACAATTTGTTGTTTAAGCGATTGCCACTGACCATTAAGGATATCTACAGTACGTGCATGAATAATATATTCGTTCTTCAAATCATCCACTTCAGCCCGTTTTACTTTATATGAAGAAGTTTTCGTACGAAGTTTATTTACGTAATTTTTGAACTAAATTGAAATTCAAATTTCTTGATAATTGCCAATGATTTAGTGAATTAAAAAAGTCAAGAATTTATCGAATATTCCTTAAGATCGACAGTTAAAATCAAGGAAAATTCTTCTTGAAATGGTTTCTTGAAATTTTCATAATTTTATAATAAAATTTATCATTTAATTTATAATTTATAATTTTATAATTTTTAAATTTTATAATTTTTTATTTTTTATTTTTCCTCTTCCTTACATTATTTTATAATATTATTATGAAATGTTGAAAAGCAGATTATAAAATTTCTTAAGATTTAATCCAAAACGGAGAGATCCAAAAATTTCGCATTCTCATAGTTAATGGAGCTAACCTGATTATCGATGGTAAATAATGTAAATAATGGAAGAGGAAAAAGGGATCTGAATATCTTAAAGAGATATTCAGAATGATGCTGAGAAGGCTTTATTTCCAAGTAACTTCTTAGCTAAAATGCTAAATGCTTTATGTTAATAGTCAGTGAAGTAAGTAATCTAACTGGAAACAATGAATATCAGAGAACAAAAAAAGTCTGGATGGAACGAAAAAACCAACTTGTGTAGAGGTGATGATTTGGTCATTTCCAGTTTTCGCTTTTAATTCGTTCTTCTTTGTTTCTACTAGATTTTCGATGTTTTTAAGTTCATTCCTGAGTGAAATAATTACAGAAATGAAACAGAAAATTAGCATTTTTCTCAATTTAGATGAGTTCCTTGCCAAAATTAGACTTCTTACCTCTCGATATGATTGGTCTCACTCTAGTAAACAGTGGAACTAATCGAAGCCAAAGAGGCAAGAGCCACTTAGATAAAAAAGGTGAAATGATACTTTTCGAGGATCAACACTTAAAAGAATCGAAACTTACCGGGCATCTTGTAGTTTTTCGGCGAGTAATTCTTTTTTCCTTGCAACAGCAGCCGCTTGATGCCGATAAATGGAAAGCTTTTCGGTTGTTTCATCTTTTTTATCTCTGATATTCATCAATTCTACAATTTCTTCGTTCACCTTTTCAATCTACAAATAAATAATTAACTAATTCACCGAAATTATAGAAATGACAACGCAACACCATATCATCTCAAGTCGTTGGAATCAATCTTATCAGTAATGATACGAGCTATTAGAAAAAGAAGACATACGCCTAATAACCCTAAACTGGGTTATTATGCATACCTCTTTTTGCAATTCCTCAATATCCTTCTTGTCTATGGCTGGCATATCGATCACCTTCGACAATTTAGCGACAATGGCACGCTTAGCTTCGATTTCTTTCGGTAATTTTTCCTCTACCATGTATCGGTTGGTTTCAATTTCTTCCTAAAACTCTAGCAATAAGTTATAAAGTCCCAAAGAAATTAGATGTATATGGTAGGATTTTCTAAGAGGTAAATGCCTATGTAAATGAAATATGAGAGGCACTGAGAAACCTATATAATCAGGTGATTCTCTACTAAATCAGTGTTATCCTAAGAGTCAGTTGCAGCAAACTAACCAAATCAGAAATGATGAATGTTGCTAGAAAAAGAAATATACTTTAAGTCGCTGTATCGCTTCTCTTGGATCCAAATTTTCGGTTGATTCTTTAATTTCTTTTAAAATTGAACTAAGACGCTGAATTTTTTGCTCGTTATGAGCCAACTAA
Organism: Dracunculus medinensis; assembly: GCA_900625125.1. Classification (NCBI taxonomy): domain Eukaryota; kingdom Metazoa; phylum Nematoda; class Chromadorea; order Rhabditida; family Dracunculidae; genus Dracunculus; species Dracunculus medinensis. Next base: position 78,790 of record UYYG01001157.1, on the reverse strand, counting down.
AATTAGTTTAGATTAGACTTTTGAGATAAAAACTGCGATAAAACATTCTGCGTGGTTTTTATGTGGTTTTTTATAGTAGCAACTAATTCCAAGAACACCAACCCAATTGTGTTGTTCTTGTCTTTCGAGAGCGATTTTCTCAGTTCGTTCATTTTCATGGCGATATGTCTCAGCCAAATCGAAATATTTCTTAATATTATCGACATTCTTTAATTTTCTCTCAGTTTTTTCGATGCGTTTACGTAATTGTTCCTTTTCTTGTTCCATAGTTTTTAAATCTTTTCGAATATCTTCGACTAATAACGAATCCTTTCTTGCTTCGGTTAAACGCGAATGATTCGCCTTTATAAGATTCAATGATGCATTATAATATGAAATTTTAAAATTTAAGAGCTTTACGATTCAATAGAATTTCTACAATAATGATTTCATTGATAAGCATTTCTCCAGGAAATTACTTCAATGCTTAATAATGAAAAAGAGGGGAATTGAAAAATTTTACTACTAAAGCTTTTACCTTGAATTCTTCCATGAGTAAATCTATTTGATTCGAAAGTTCCATCAGTTCTGTGTCTTGAAAATTCCCTGAATGAAAGGATTAAGAATTTTGGCACAGGGAAATTTGGTTGAGAAGTAGAGGACAGACCAAGCAAACAGTGGTTGGGATTACCACGCTGAAAGGCAAGGGTTCGGTTCGCCCTCATCATGAACAAAAACCTTATCTATCTTTATTTCTATTGCCAAGTACCTCCCGTCAGAAATTTTTAGCCCAACTAGCAGCCTGTGGAACCAGTGGAGTGAGGAATGATGAGGAATGATGAGCACTAGCCACTTAGTGGAGGAATGAAATAATTGAAGTGAAGAAAAAAGCAAAAATAAAGAAGGAAATTTTTAAAATATTTAATAAAAAATTGGAAAATTTAAGAATTTTCTCATTTAGAAATTTAATGAGTTGCAGTACAATCAATGATTAAAAATGATTAAACCTGGAATGTCAATTTTAGTAAGGAATTTGGAAAGATAAGCGCGTTCTTTAAGTGGATTCGGATCCTTGAAAATCCATTCGAGGATCGGATAGATTGCAGTTTTTTCACCTTCCACGATACCTCGTCGCCATTCTTGTCTTTAAATGTTTTCATATATATGCTTTTTTACTTTCAAACCTTCGTTTACTTTGGTGCACTCGGATGCCATTGAGGACGCATAGGTACCTCTGGCGAAGAGTTATCATCATAACGATTAATGTAATCAGCCAAAACGAAAATGGAGAAAAACGTTCAAAATACTAAAATTTAATTAAATTTCTAATATTAATATTATTATATTAAATAAAACCAACAATTGTTCGATATCATTTGGCGGTTTATATCTGAGAATTTTGAGATAATTAAAGATTCTCAAAGCTGTTTCATCTGCAGCTTCCTCTCGAATATCAATTCGTTCAGCTGAATCGATCCACTGGAGAACATCGCTTAAAATTTGAAGAAGACGAATCGATGTGATCGAATCGAAACTAATCAAATTCAAATTCATTAAAAATGGTTCACCGTTAAGGCCTTCAATTATTGTTTTCACCATTTGCACTGTCATCTTCAATCGCTTATCTATAAATTATCAGTGCAGATAAATAAATTATCATCAAATCATCATCGTCGTACTATTGCAATAGCCGAGTGTTTGTTATCGGATTATCATCTTGAAAATTAACGGTTGAGTTTTATCTCCAATGGTATTGCCATTGAAAACACGGGTTATACTGGCGTGTTTCTATCGCCAAGTCACTCTCTGACCATACTAAGTGGCTCTTAGTGGACTGAAATTAAGTGCTAAGCGCTAGGTAGTCACTTTTCAATTAATAGAGAGTGGAACGTGGAACTAAACCAGAAGGTTTTCATTTCATTTAACTTTACCCGTTCAGAAAATTTAGAATAAATTTAAAAAAGCTAATGGCCAGCATTCCGCTGTTCAAACAGCCTATCCACACGACATCTTTGGAGAAAATTTAATTGAATGGTGCTTGCAACCAAAGCGATGCAGTCTGAATTATGTTACTATGGTAATATCATTTATCAAATAGCATTTAATGCGCACCTATTGTTTCCTGGATTTGGTACTCGACCTTCGGAATTCATCACCACGTTAGTGAATTAATTACCAATCAATTTTAGACAGGAGAGCACTATATGGGAAAATATCACTTATTATCCGATAGGACTGATTCCATAAGCCTTTTAAAATTTTAAAGAAGTTGTGGTACCAAAAAAAACTAAGAGAGTGCAAATATTCTTTACTTAATACTTCTGATGTTTCTCAGAGATATTGCTTTTGTTCGATAGATTCCTATGTGGAACCTTCATAACGGAAAAATTTATAACCGATCATATTTGATTTGGTATCATATGCAATAATTCACAGGACCAATAAATGCTGGGGATCCGCTCGCTCGTAGCGAAATAACTTCATCCTAATCACCGATGGAACCAAAAAGAAACGAGATATGGCGAACGACATTTGCATGCTTCCATGTTATTTAGTGCATGTTTTATTGCATACTATTGAGTGCATGTTTTATTGCATACTATTTCCCTCTTTTCTCTCTTCTTTTCCTTGTTTCCCTCATCTCTTCTGTGGTTGAATAATATTGCAACATCCAATTTGCCTTCGAAATAAGCAAAGTACCACTTCATTATGACAAATATATTCTCTAAGTTCCAAAAGTCGACAAAATTATAGATGAAGCCGATTAATAGCAGCTGCAAATTAGTAGTCGCATTGTTTTTTTTTTAGTGATCTTCACAGGCCATTTAGGCTCAAATTTCCTATATTTGCGGGTTTCTTTTACCTTTATACCTTTGGAACTTAAATTATTGAGTCATTATATATTAAGACATGAGGGTCTTTTCAAAATTTTACCTTCGGCGACGGCGATGCTCAATTCACTCAGTGGTTCTCTTACAATTTTTATATTTCAGGAACCATCGGAGTTGGTTTCATCCATCGGCATAAGTGAAGTCGCCTCTTCTTTATCCCTTCTTCTGTTTCTAACCGCTGAAATTCTTCCAATATATCTCAAACGGCTTTCAGAAGGTTTATTAATCTCTATTATATTATTTATTCACGTAATACCTATTATAATGCAATGTTCAGCGCGTAAAAATCCAGGTTTATGGATATTATAGCTCACTTCTTTTGCACCTTAGGGTTACCAAACTTAAAAATTATTGGAATGCGGTACGATTTGCCAGTAGGGTTCAGTTTCGATCGCAGACCAGCTCCGTGCTGCATATCCTTCAATTGGCAGTACGGCGTTCAGTGCTGCGTAGATTATATGGGAGTCGCAACTGGTGCATCCGGTGACTATAAGTTTGCATCTTACACTCTCTCTCAACAGTATTCCTTCAATTAGGTGTTTTTGTTGTAATCATAAGGTTTACTTTTCTTGGCCTTTATTACCTTTATTACCTTAATTTTTTAAATATTGTCCCATTTTTAAATAATTTAATTATTATTAATTTTTAGTTATTCTTATTGAATTATTCCATAAGATTTCTTTATAGTTTGATGGGTTGAATTGATGTTCTTGGTTGAATTCCTTTAAATTTGTTGCTTTGCAATCGGCAATGATTCTGGAATTGAGGAAAGGGAGAGGGGGAAGGGGCATTTGATCAAATTTTGAATTTTCTTTCAGCCTTTTTGGATACATTTGATAAGAAAAATGAACGCTTCGAGCTCTTATCGATATACTTTACTTCCTGATTCAACTATATCAGCTGAACAGTTCGTTAGTGATACTCTTCAAAAACAGCAGGTTTTTAGCATTTTTATTCTAATTTCTTGATTTTCTAATTTTGAACTTTGCTAATCAAATTTTATTAAAGATGATTTTTATCAGTTAATTTAAATTATATAATTATATAAATTATATTATATTAAAAAAATAATTATATTAATTATATAAAAAAATATGATTAATTATATGATTCCCATACTCGGAATTTCAGCTTATAATGAGGGATCAAGATAAAGATCTCGAGAAGGTGGGCAATTCAGTTCATACGTTAAAGAACATTAGTTATCAAATTGGGCGAGAATTGGAGGAACAAGCCATGTAAACATTTTTAAAACTTTTTGGCATTTTAATTTTCATTTATTATGGCTTCACCTACAATTCAATAAAATAAAATAATACTATTAAAACGATCTGAGTTAGCATAAATTGGATTTGTTTTTTAAATATATTTTTAAATTATATAGTTTTTAAACCTCGTGTATTTAAGTGTTCTTGACGAATTGGGAACAGAAATGGATCGGGCGGGAACAAAAATTGATGGAGTCATGAAAAAAATAGCTCGTATAACAAATTTGAATGATGGTACTTTATATTTCGTAAAAATATATTTTATATATATTATTTATAAATATATTTAACTTTTTTTTTACTTTGTCTTTTTTAGTTTTTGAATTTTTTCCTCATAAATACATAAATAAATATATAACTAAATATTTTTATTCTTTTTATTTTTATAATATTTTAAAATATTTTTTTAAAAATATTTTTAAAAGCGTTTATTTTAAAACGTTTGTTTTTTAGATAAAAGGCAGTGGACAGCAATCTTTATTCTTTCTGTTATACTGTTTTTTATAATAATTTTATTTATTATTTTGTAGAAGAAAAATGTTGTTCTTCCCACTTCTAATTGCTCATTTCTTTTATAAATATGGTATGGGTGATAATATTTTTTGTTGCTAAATTTTTGCTTTTTGTATGATTTTATGTGACACTGTATATACTTCTATTTGATTATTTACTTATATTTTTATTTGTTTTCTTAATTTTCATTGTATAAATATATTTTATTCAAATTAATTTGTTTTCATTTATATAAGATAAGGTTGACAGTTGATTAAATTTTCGCAAAATATCTTTATCGCTTTAAAATCATCTTAATATCGAAAATTCTGCATCGTTTGATCCGTACAATATCTGCGATACAGTATTAAATAAAAGATATAATGCTACTGGTGTCGTACCAATTAAACTTATCAGAGTTGCTTAATTTTTTGGTATTGAACTATATCTTTATTCTGAACTGATAAATCAAATAACGATGGCAAAATCTTTGTATTATCCAATGAAGTGCATAATTTCAGGTAAATTTGATGTCGAATTATCATCGATTATGGCCAGTATTATGTACTATGGTGATATTTACTATATTAAGTGGACGATTAGCTTTGGAATTAGCGAATGATAATGGGTACGTGATGTATTGTCCTTGCATGGGTCGCTTTGGTAATCAAATTGAGCAGTTACTTGGTTCGATATCATTCGCTCGGATTCTTAATCGAACTCTAGTTCTACCGCCGTTTATCGAATATCATCGCGGTGAATCGAAAGCCGTAGGTTTCGCTGTATTTAATTGAAATAGCAGCATAGCTAAAGACCTTTCTGAAATAATACGGTTCACTGCGCTATTTGATCCATGTTTTATATAAGGTTCGAAATTCGAAATCCAATCTGTTCGATTCCCTGCAGGAGTAAACCTGTACAAAAATCCGGGTGATACTGGCGATTCACCTGTACTTCTATCGCCAAGGGACTCCCTGGCATATTGCTCAATGCGACAAGCCAGTGGAGCGAGTTTAACCAGTAATAGTGAGGACTCTTTAGAAGAAGATACAGTTCGAAATTGCTTTCAAGTAAAATTATGAAAAAATTTCAAGCATTTAGTATTTTAGAGTGGTTCAATTTGTTAAATTCGATTAAACTTTGTAAATTTTCATAAAATGATGGTTTTGAAGTTGTTTTGCACAAAAAAAAAATTAAATCAATTTGGATGGATTCTTATTATATTAGTAAAATTTGTAGGTTAAATTTGCTGTTTCCTATTGACCATGGGTTTTTCAGTCATTTTTGATTATTGCATTTTAAGGTAATGATCGATTTTGATCGTTATTTCTTACTGGAACCGTTCCGCGGATTTGTCGACGTAATGTCGATGCAGAGATTTATGAACGATGTTGCTCCTTTAGTATGGCCACCTGATCGGAGAATTGGTTTTTTTTGTTCATTATGCATCATAATCTGCATTTTTTTTATGAACGAAAAATGAATAAGTTGGTTTATCTAATCAGTTTTATTTTTAGCATTTTGCTGGAGTCCTCGCAAAGCATTTTTCACCAAAAGTGAGAATATTAGTTGTCATGCAAAAGATGGAAATCCATTTGGACCATTTTGGGACCATTTTGGAATTGATTTTGTTGGTGATATTTTTTATGGTTCAGTAATACCAAATGGTTATAATATTAAACATGAAAATGTGAAGGAAAATTGGATGAAAAAGTATTTTCTGTCATCATATCAATTAAAACTAGAAATTCCAAAAACTATTCAAAGCATTTTTCTGATAAAATTTGTATTTCTCATAAGCAAATAAATTTCTTTCCTTTCATGAAACTCCTCGAACAGTGAATTAAATTAAGTATTCGTTGAGTTTACTTGAATCGATTTTTCGACAAATGAATGCTTTTACTTAAAAAAAGAAAGTTTTTTAAGATATTTATTTTTAATATATCAGAACAAAATATATCTTACAGCTTTCCTCCATCCGAATATCCTGTACTTTCATTCATATCAGCACCAGCGCCTTTCCCTTCGTTGTTTGAAGATCAAAAGCTTCAAAAATACCTGCAGTGGAATGCTGTGGTGTCAGCAGAAGCGGATAATTTTATTGCACAAAGCCTTAAACGACCTTTCATCGGAATTCATCTTCGTAATGACGTCGACTGGGTGAGTTTGGCAGATAAAAAAATTTAATGGGAAGGATAAAGAGATAATTCTAATCTGGACAGGTCGAAATTATTTTTCAAAATTTATTTCTCATCCTTTTTCTCTTCTTTCCTTTCCAGTTTTTTATTCCTTAATTGGAACTTTTGTTTAAATGGTTGAAAAATCGAAAAATACATTGAAAAAAGGGAACATTCAATTATTTGTGACAACAATTATTTGTGACAACAAATTTGAAGGTGAATGTGTGCGAAAATGTTGAAGATGGTGTGACGAAAACAATTTTTGCTTCAGCTCAATGCACAGGATATTTCGGAGAGCATGGAAGTTTAACGAAGGAAATGTGTTTTCCTCCGCTTTCAATAATTTTAAATGATGTGCGTCTTTTGAAATTCTTCCTTAATATTTCCAAATTTTGAGATATTTCTTTAAGGATTATTATTTAAGGAAATATTTAAATTTAGGATGAGTTGGAATATGTTTTTTGAAAAGCTTGCATTGTATAATATTTAAATTTTTAGACAGAATATGAAGTAAAACGTATCTCTGCGAAATCAGTTTTTGTTTCAAGCGATCGAAATCATTATATCGATGAATTGAATCAACGGCTTGCTTATTTAAAAGTACTTTGTCCAAATTTTTTTTTTATTAGAGGCAAAAATAAATTCCTTAATTAAAAAGAAAAATCGATGGAGAATAGGAAATTTTCTGATTGGGATGCAAATGCAGAAACACAGATCTTGCCACAGATCTTGAGAAGGTGCAAAAGTGCACGGTTCACGGTGCTTGCTGTCTCATAGAAATCCATCTCTGCTTTCTCTTCATATCAATAATTTCATATCAATTTTTTGTTTTCTTCTGTTTAATTTATTGCGTTGTAAAACGAATATCATTTTTTAACAGCCCGGTTTCGATTTTTATTTTAGGTAATTGTTCAACGCCTCGAATCAAACAATGCTCATTTAAGTCTTGCAATATTAGGAAAAGCTGACCATTTTATCGGAAACTGTGTTTCCACATTCAGTTCATTTGTTGTTCGTGAACGTCATTTCGCACACGAATCACCAAAACCCTCATCATTCTTTGCTTTTCGAAAAAGATTTATTAAAGAAAAAATTGAGCTCTGAATTTCATTAATCGACGGTATTCTTTAAAAATATGATTTTCAATTCACTTTTATTAGAATCTCAGTTTTAACTTTGTTTTTATTTTTTTAATTCTATATGAATCTTTTTCCATTTTGTTTGTTTTGTTTTTAACATTTCTTAGTGCATTTATTGGTTATTCTAATTCTAATTCATTGATTCTCCAGAGTTTTTAATGATTTTTAAAAAAACTCAAAAATGGATTCAATATTTTGTTCTACAACTTGGTGCAATCTTTCATTTAACTTAAAGATGCCTTTTTCTCAGAACTTTTTTATTTTCTTGGTAAAAACTGCTTTTGGTTGTTTTTTCCAAAGAATCCAAGTCTTGCCGACAAGAAAATGGTGATTTAAAGTTACGGTGTCTATTGAACGCGATGGGTGGAACAAAAAATCGCAGTCAAACTCTGTTTTCGAATAATTGATATTCTTCCTGTTTCAAATAATTGATATTCTTCCTGTTTTCAAGTTTCAGAATTTTTTTTTTGGATTGCTGCCTCAAATTCATTCAACTGCGAGCAGTGTTTGGCCGAATGGGCTGGTTATTTGGATAGCTCATAGTACGGAATTTCCTTTCGATCCCATCAGGTACGAACTTTTTTCGGGTGTTCACCTTTGGCGCCTGTTAGTGGTATTTCATTTCGCTTATTGCCGAATCTTTTCCGTTTGATATTTTTGTAAATGATCTATTTTTCGCCATCCATCACAGTTCTCTTTAAATGCATACCACGTTTTCTTCACATTTGTCACAGCGAATCACATGCGGAAATACGATTCCTAAATTTTTTTCAGTGAAATACCTACTCGCACATTATATGAAAGTGACTCACCTGACCAGGTCACTCTAGGTGCTCGTATTCTTGGCAGTATTCTTCTCTTTACAAATTCCCGTACTATCGTTAATCGTTCTTGGTCTTTGTCTCCACATAATCATCACGATGTTTGACTGGCCATTTTTCAAGTTAAAATCTTGGCAAAAAAATTCGGAGACCGGTTTTGAGCAAAAAGTTTTATGTACGCGGTTTTATTATTATTTCTATTATTATTAATTGTTAACTAAAAGATACATAAAATTTTATATTTATTATGTTTATCTCCCTAAATATATTTAATTTAATAGGAAATACGATAAAGTCTATTCTCTATTGCAATTTCCTCACCAATAAACTCATATCGATAATTGAGATAATCCATTTGCCCTATTCGCAATGAATAAATTTTCTCAATTTTCTTTCAAATTATTTCGAAGACCTATTATCCTTTGTATAGTTAATTTTTAAAATTGAATTCCATAAATTATTTTCAGAATTTTATAATTCTTTAAGATTTTTTATTAAATACACAAAATACATCTTGAAATAAATTAAAAATTGAACAATTTTTCGTAGGATTGAAATATGAAAAATTAAGAAAATTTCCTAATTTAAAAATTTTTCTGAAATGAAGTGAAGACTAGAATGAAGTGCGAATAGGAAAAATTATAAATTCGGATACAAATTTTTAATAAGTAAAGCCTAAATTTATAGGTATAAAATAAAAATTCTATGCTTGCTAATATAATCGAAAACTTCATCTATACTTCTCATTGCTTTTTCTTCGTAAACAATCATAACGAAAATTATTGCTAAATATTTTTACTATTTTCACTATTTTTTTAGTTTTCTAGTTTTTTTTAGTTTAATATTTTCTATTTATTTCTATTTTAGAATAAAAAAACAAAAAAAAAATTAATGGAATGATTAATAGAATAAATAAATACTGAAATAAAAACACGATTTTCATATAAATTTATGAAACAAAATAGTTTAACGGAAGTTATCTGCCATGTTTCACGTGTTTTAATAATTCAGTTTTCATATTGCTTCAAAAATTGAAAGTACGAATTACGAATCAGTAACGATGAAAATAGATATATAAATATGCTATGCTTAACTAACCAAATGAAAAAAATGGAGCGAGATGCTTTTGCAACTTTTCATCATGGAATCATCTAGAGTAGGAAATAGGAGTAGAATTAAATCACCCAGCCAATAGCCATACGAAAAACGATAAAAATGTCTCCTTCAATCATAGCATGCAAATATTGTTTAACATGTTTACGTGAAATTTAAAGTTCCACGCTCCATTTTAATCCACTCAAAAATATTGCACATCAAAAGACCGAATTATAATAAACTTCTGAAAAATAAATAACATAAAAATTAATCTATGGCAGAATGATTAAATAAAAAATCAATACAAAAGGGAAGCAAACGAGAAAGAAAAGTTCTACATATTGTGAATGAAAAAAAAACGAGAAAAAACGGATAAATTAAATTTTTCCATATTGACAAATTTTTGGTTTATAAAAATTCATAAAATTTTTAATTAGTGAAACCAAATTAAAATTTTGAATATTTTTTTCACAAATTTAAAAATTACATTTAAAAAATTGAGTCAAACAATATAATATTTATCCATCACGTAGCTTGTTTAATCCTCGAAGATTTTCTAAGAATGATGTTGGAGTAAGCAATTGGTCCGATCCTTTAAATCAATTAAATTAAAAAATAAATAAATACAATTCTTATTAAAATTGAATTCGATATTTTATTCAACAAAAACCTAGGAAAACCAAACGTAGACGTTCAAATTTTTCTAATTTAAAAAATCAAGAAAATCAAAAGGTAAGGTCTGCTGAATAAATCGATCATGAATTAACCTATTACGACTTCCCAAGGTTTCTTGTCCTTCGTAACTTCATATGCGGCTCGCATTTCTGAATAAGTGACTCCACCGACAACAAAAATAATAAGACGAGGTCCAGAACGATAAGCAATTTGATGACCACGTTCCTTGTGCCACTGACCGTATCGAGCACTAAAATCTTGTTAGAATACTGAAAGAATTAGAAAATAGAATATAATTGCTCTCTAAGAACCTTGCTAATTAATTGTTAAAAAGAATGTACAATAAGACGACCTAATCGGCGCTCGATAAGTTGGATTCATCTGACGACCAGATAAGAATGGAAAATGCTTAATATCCAGTTTATCATCGATAGCATCTTCCATAATATCTTTAATTACTGGCACCCAACGAGATGATTGATAGAATTGTTCATTTGTGCGTTCTTTTCGATTTAGCGCCCACACACGCTTTCGACCTTGCTGTAAAATATCAGAGAATTCTGAATAAAAAATGAGTATAAAATATTAAAAAATAAGAAATGAGCGATTAAAGAAAAAATAAAAATAAAATAAAAGTGGATAAAAAATATCCCAATTAGGAAGAAAGCATATATGCTTACATCAGTCGTAATATTCAGGCCAAGATAAGAAGCATTCGTAAGCGTTTCCTTTTCAGAGGAATCAATATTTGCATGTTGCAATAATTTATTGAGGTTCTCATCAGTGATACCTGCAACAACGATAAAACGCATAAAAATTTTTGCTTTTGATCTCCGTCGATAAAGTGATATAAAAAAAAAACTCAAAAAAATTTTTTAGATTGAATATTAATATGGAAACAAATCTATTAAATATAATGACTCAGTGGGTTGTTGCTTAATTCGGAACACCGATGCTAAAGTTTTTCGCAGGGGTAAAATCTGCTCGAAAATGCGGGTGATGCTGGCGACCCACCAGTACTTCTATCGCCAAGGGATTACTTGGTATATTTATAGTGCGATAAGCCAGCTGAAGAAGTCTAAGGAAGATAATGATGAGGGCCCTTGAAAAAAAATAATATAAACCTAATACCATTTTTAGAAAGTATATATAAAAGAATAAGACGAATTCGATCAGCTGGTTCAACCGCCTGATCAATAAGTAAGGGAACCATCAACTTCATTGGATCCTTCACTCGCTCTCCATCTGCATCCACTTGCATTGCTAGATCCTTAAAATCATAAAACCATTGATATTGTCAAAAAAAGACATTTGTATTTCAATATCAGAAATTGATATCCTACTAAATCCAAAGTAATAGTAAGTCCACGTATTGAAATAATAAAGGCTTTTTATGCTGCATAAAGATCAGTGAAAATACCTGCTCAACTTTGCAAAGTTTATCAATCCCTTGTTGATATTTCCGCATACATTCTTCTGCTAAATGGAAATGCGTGCTGAATTTATTCAGTTCCTTTTGATATTGTGGCATTTTTTTGATCATCATCGATAAATCTTTAAAAAAAAAAAGAAATAAAAAATATCAGAAGATTTAACATTTAACTGTGAAAAATAATCATATAAAAGCAAAAGCATCGTCAGTTATCAGATATTTAATATCAACAATGAAAGATTTCTCAGTGGTATCAAAAGTTGAAAATATTTTTAACAATAAATTACCCTTAATACTTTTAGCATCAGCACTCATTCCTGCTTTACTTTCTGAAAATTTCTTCAAACCCTTTGTGACCTCCTGAGATACAACTGCAATATGTTTGTGACGATTTTCCACCCATAAATCATCATTCTCATCTAAGAGAACTTCTTTTTCGACGCTATCATTTCCACCTGTTTCATACCTGAATTCAAATAACAATTGAATCAGCCAACATAAAAATAAACAAAAATATAATCGTTTGCTCTACACAAGTAAACTGACCTGTAAACATCATTCTCTATGTCCAGTAGATCGTAGGTCATTGCTTGAAGAGTAAGCTCATGCAACAAAGGTGTAATACAATCAAATCCTCGATCTATAATTAATAACTGGCTTCTGGCTCGATCTGCACCTTCTCCCATGGATGGATCGTCTGCTTTATATGCGTCCAATTTTTGCTCAACTAGATGCGCGAGCTCCACATTCCTTTCGAAATCTGCGCGATATCTTTAAAAATTTTTTTCAGTTGAATAATCGTCCTTTAAAAAAAAGATAAAATAAAACTTTCATTACCTTAGTGAAGGATATTCTCCTAAAGTTGCGCAAACGGTTGCAATTTGTTCGGCTATACGCTCAAGATTTGTCGTCAAACCGCCTTGTTTTTGTGCATTATAATATAAAAAAAATGTTTCTGGTGAATCAAGTGAATATACCTAAATTCAAATTCAAAAAAAATGAAATTCAAAAAATCCGTTGTCTGTTATTAATTATAAAGTGTGAATATAGTAAATAACAGAAACCTGCGATTCGTATGGAGTAAATGCTATATTAATCTCTTTTAACGTTTTAATATATCTGGCTGCACTGCTTTTTGATAATGTGGAAAATAATTGATCAGGACAAGCTATAAATTTAAATTATTAAAGTTTTTCAATTTTTTCAATTTTTCCTCAAAGAATTATTTCAATCCACTAAATCAACAAAGAAAAGTGAAGGATGAGCAATCTAATTTCTAATTTCGCTAAGAGTTAAACTTCTTTCTGAATATCAATTTAAAAGTAAAATAAAAAAATAAATTCAAGAATAAGAAAAAAATTTTGTAAAATGAAAAGATGAAATCGTAAAAAAAAAATTAACCTTCAGTAAAGAAAACATGCGCATATTTGTACTGATTTTGTCCATGCGAAAAGTCAGCAATCAGTTTATCCACAGAATCATTAGTTGGTGCCACTAAATAAATCGCATCTAAACTTGGTAGTGGCTCTCGTCGTTTATTGATATCTTCTACAATCGTTATACCTTCATCCATAATATCATGCATTTTACAACAAGCACTAAGCATTCGCATTGCCAATCGATCTACCACTAAAACATTCCAGCCACCATTTTTCTCACTTCGGCGTAATGGCCGAATTACTTCATTTAATAATTCTGAAATAGAATATTGCGTTCTAAATGGATTAAACATTTGTTTCATCCGCAGCGTTAAAAATATCGAATAAAGAAAGGAAACAAACATATGATTTAGTTCAATTCAACTATGAAACAAAAAACTACAAGTACAAAAATTACAAGTTTCCGGAAAATCACTTACTTTGGCCGACGATTGATTTCAATGACATGGTTGAATGATCTGTTTCGATATTATTGGATTAATAATCAACCGTGACCTGCTAAAAATTGCTAAATTAAGTGTAAAAATTCCAAGATATTTAGCAAAATAATAAATGAAAGACGAAAAAAATTGAAAATTTAGAAAATTTAGAGAAAATTTTAAAATTAGCTTAAGAATTCGAAAAAAAGGTCGAAAAAATTTTTGAAGAACAAAACGAAAAATTTAATCAACAACCGATAGTCCATATAAAATGTACGAAATGCTTGGTAAGAATTATTTCATTAAAACAACTGAACAAATAGTAATGACATATAAATTTTACCGGTTTTTTATACGTATCCCAAAAGATATTACTAGTTTTTGAACTAAAAAAAAGTTGAAGATGAATTCTTTTGTACATGTACACAATCGATTTTCTGGCAAATGAAACAAGAATGCAGAGGATCAGCAAAAAAGCCAGAAAGAATGCAAAATTTTATTTATTCGCTAATTTTGTGGCAAAAGACCTGTTAAATTAGTGATTCAAAGGTGAATGGATTTTGCCGCACTTCATGAAAAACTCATATATGTGGATACATCGTTCTGTAGCCGAATATATAATACAACTAATTTAACTGCAAGATATAAAATAAAGAAGGATTAGAAATTTATGGATAGAAAGACGAGAAGGCAGGAGGAAGTGGTGAGCAGGAACAAAGAGGAAAAGAGAAAAGATATGCAAAATAGGAACTCTCGCCGGCGCTGCCCATTTAAGCGAGAAGTTTTTGCTTCTGCGTTTGAAATTCACTTCTAGTAGAACCACAGTAAAAAAAATGAAAATGCCAATATTGCGGCACTAAGCCAACGTAAAAGAGAGAAGAAATAATCGCGTAAATCTATGCGAAGAACAGCGCGCAAATTGTTTCATTAAAAAATTAAATTTAAAAACTAAAATTAAAAAGAAACAAACAAAATTCAAACAAAAAAAAACTTCTATCGGTGGAATATTATTACACCAGAAAAAGGAAATTTCCTTCGCCTTTTCCTTTTTCAAAAAATTTACAAATATTTTCGAAGAAAATTTAAATCTAAAAAAATTCAACTCCGTTAAATTTATGAAAAAATAAAAGCATATTTTTTGGCATTTACGGCTGATAATTATATTAACCCACAGGGAATCCATAAAATAGGAATCCACCAGCACAAATTATTTATTCCCGAATGATTGACTGGCGAAACCCCTCGCTTCACAACGGCTAAGCTAAGCAATGAGCCAAATCGGAAAATATGAACGTAAAAAAAGCGAATGAAATTTGAGGACGAAAATAGATTTCCGAAACAGGCACAAATAAACTTGGCTCCACTCGCCAGAACGCATGCGATTCTCAAGAAATGTCGACACTCCACCAAAAACATATCAAGAAATCGAAAATCAATAGCCGCAAATTAGTGTGTAAAGCTGTCTTGTAGTATTTCGAAAATTCAGCTGCGGATTCAAATTTAAATTTCTAAATTTAAAATGTGATAGGCGCCAAATTTGATAATCGTATCGCCGATTTTATCAATTTTCAAAGGAATTCCTCTGAAATTTTCGTTTTTCTATGATCGAAATAAAATTATTCAATTATTTTCTCGTTTCATATTTTTTCTTTAATTTATAATTGCTATTTTTTCAGGTTTTAATTCTAATCAGTTGGATTTCTCTATAAGGGAAAATTGATTAGAGCTTATCACTCCTGATAAATCTCTCGCTTGCTTCATTGACTGTTAATACGACGAGTGATTTTCGTTAAGAATACATCACCTGACGGATAGAAATTTAGGTGAGTCGGCAGCACCAATCAACTAGTTTTTTTAATGAAGGATATACTCGGCGAAAAGGTCCAAAGTGTGGCACTTCCAGAAGTTTGTCCAGAAGCAGCGGTCACTCGCTATTCTTCCTCAAAATTGGTTTACAATGGAGTTTTAAAGGATTTAAATTCTGTTAAAATTTTAAGTTATAATGTTTAAAATATTTTGAAACGGTTTTGCTGTCTTTGTAAAATGTCTAAAAATTTTTCTGATTCATATTTTCATTTTTCAATGAGAAATTCAATCAAATTTATTGAAAGCAGCTTCTTGGAACATTAAAGGTTTGGAGGATTTAGGGTAATCTCGTTTCTGAGTCGATAATTTTTGTTCCTTATCTCTCCTCTTATCTCCAGCAATAGAGAAATGAACGAGCACATTTGCCTGATTTTTAGAAGTTAAACAATTATGATTGTTTGTAGGATTGTTCATTTGGAACTTAGCTGCTTCAAATCATTTAATATTTTTTCAGGCAAATAGTTTATTTCCTTCTTGGTGCTTTTAAGATAAAAAAATTTAGAAATAAAACGTTTCATCGATACTTGTTGGTTTTAAATCGTGGTGTATTTTTTGCACTATCTTTTGTAATTTTTTATAAACTTCGAATTTAGTCTTAAGCAGTTAATTGAATGGAAGTGGAGTACTACTGGAAAAATTATGCACCATTTTAATTCGAATTATAGGCATCGCAACTGCCATCCGCAACACTTTAATACTTTAGAATTATTTCTACTCCATCGTATTTAGAATAAAAATTAAGGATCTCAGTAATGCATTTTAGCGATAATCAATGTGGAAACATTTTTCATCCATTACTTTGTGGTTATAAATGCTTTGCTACAAATTAGACATTTCTAATTATCTAATTTTTTTTTGATAAATGATTTGCAGTATGCTTTCATTATCGAAACCTTTGTTGAATCATATTAAAAATGAAAAAAAAAAACGAGAGTGGACATTGGACGATTTTGATATTGGTCGACCACTTGGAAAGGGTAAATTTGGTAGTGTTTATGTGGCGCGCGAATTAAAGTCAGGATTTATTGTTGCTATAAAAGTAATGTATAAGGAGCAAATAGAGAAGTATAATGTACAACGTCAACTGCGGCGAGAAATCGAAATCCAGTATCATCTTAGGTTTATTCCACTTTTTTTTTTCTTTTCGTAAAATTTTGTCAATTTATTTCTTCAAAAATTTGTAAATGATAGATAATTTGATAAATAAAATGATGTATAAATATGGTTGGTAAGCTTCAATGATTTACAATGTAAGAATTAGACTATTCTGTTAAGCTATTTATGTTTGTAATTTTAAAAATTAAATCAATAAAAAAATATTTTTCGATTATCTTCTTCTTCTAACAGTTCTCACCATTATTGGTTAGGCTGACTCCGCTGGCTACAAGGGTAAGACGTCTCCAAGCTGCTCGGTTCAGTCGCTAGTAATAATAGAAGCCACTCCTTTTTCCATCGTCTAAGTCCATATGTCGCTGGTCCCCCTATACGTTCAAAATTTTTCCTGTATCAGTCCAGGTCTTGACTGGCCCTTTCGATTATGTGATCCATTGTGATCTCTTGACTTTAAAGAAAAAATAACATGCTCGCCTTTCCTTTTTTCTTTTTTTTTTCTTTCAGTTTGTATTTATATTCGTTCACTCTGCTCTTTTTATGTCTTTTTTTATTAAAATGCTTTTATAATAAACAATATAAATCAGTGAATGAACTTTTCAGGCATCAGAATATTCTAAGACTTTATGGTTATTTTCACGATTCTTCTAGAGTTTATTTGATATTGGAGTATGCTTCTCGTGGTACTTTATATGCCTTATTGCAGCAGGTATAATTTAAGGGTTTTTCTTCGTCTTAGCTAATCTTTATTTTATCGGGTTTTAAGTGGAGATAACATGGTTCGATTCCTTCGCAGAAGTAAATTTATACCGATGGTACTTCCTGCTCATAATATTTATTGCTTTAATATATCAAATGATATATCTTTCTATGATTGTGAGAACGAGTTTTATCATTGAAAATATGAATGAAATACAAAACTGAAGTACTGTTGATTTTTTAATTTATTTTCCAGGTGAAAAAGTTTGATTCCAATAAATCAGCGTTGTATATTTATCAATTAGCAAAAGCATTAGCATATTGTCATGAAAAAAATGTAATGCATAGAGATGTAAAGCCTGAAAATATTCTTTTGAATGAGGAAGGATTTTTGAAAATCGCTGATTTCGGTTGGTCAGTCCATGCTCCATCTTCTAGGTAAGCGTTTAAATTTAAACTTTCACTGATTTCAACTCAGTTCCATTACCCATTTAAAAATGAATAAGGCAGATACATGTTGGCATGTTGGTTATGTGATCCATTGTGATCCATATTCGGAAATATTTTTTATGCTTTAATTCTCTTTTCCTTTGCTATATTATATCCTTATCCGTACTCTTTTCGTTTTTTTCTCATAATTTTATCTTTACTATATTTTAATTTGTCTCTGTTACATTTCTTGTGGTGATATCTTTTTTCATCTCTAAATATTCCCAGTGAATAAATACTTCTGTGGGTTGATAATTAACAGTAATAACTTGTGATTTCGAAAATCTTATTAAGTAAGGTGGATTTTTTCTATCTTTTATTTGGATTTCTTTTTTTTTTCAATTTATCATTTTCTTATTAGGTTTTTTATTTTCATTTTCTTATTTGAAGGCGTTCTACATTCTGCGGAACACTGGATTATTTGCCTCCAGAAATGGTATCCGAGCGGGTGCACGATGCCTCAGTCGATAACTGGTCTTTAGGAATAATGCTTTATGAGTTTCTTACAGGAAAACCTCCTTTTGAAGCACCGGTGATTGTCGAATAATTGTTTTAAATCATTTGTACATAGTTCATCCTAGCAAATATCAAATAAATAGCGCGACTTGTTAATTTTTTAAGTTTTGCAAATTTTTGCAACAGCCGATTTAAGTAAATTGAATTGCCGCCTATAAGCATTTAATTAATTAATCTTAAAACTGGACAGAAAAGAAAATAGCTTACATTGAGCACCAAGTATTAAAAGAAAAAAATGGAATAGGGAGTTGTTTAGAAAGCATGAGAGCAGATTTCCTAGCAAATACCACGATTTCGTTATCTTTTGGCCTTTTATCGAAAACATATCAATATTAAGTTTTAATCATCATCAATAAATTATCTATTTTTCCGATTTTTATAATTTGCTGTAATTTAGAATATCGAAAACACTTTAGAAAAAATTCGTTCCTGCACAGTTTTATTTCCAAAAGAAGTATCAGGTGATGCGAAAGATCTTATTAGCAAGGTTGTTTATTATTCCATTATTTTATTATTAAATTAAATTACTTTATTAAATTTTTAAATAATTTTTAATTTTTATTTAAGGTTATGGAATTAACGACATTTTTTATGAATTCTTTGATAAAATTATGAGAAAAAAGGTTTTAGTCGCAAGATTCTTATTCTTCAAATTCATGATTCATGATTTCTGATGTGGCGGGCTTTCATATATTAATTTTGAAGCATCTAGCACCAATTGGAGATCTTGGCGAATTTATAGAAAGAAGAAAATGGCAAAAGGAAGGAGTTGAATTTAAAAAATTAAATTTAAAATTTTGAAATTAGATAAGATTTTACATATTTTTTTGTTGTTCAGACTAAATTTACTACTAATGCGCGAATATTCTTTATGAAATATTTCAGCTATTACAAAGAGAACCTTCGAAACGTTTGCCCTTAACAGAAGTATTAGAACATCCATGGTTGTCATCGGCAAAAAAAGCGTTGGAACCATTGTACAACGAAAACCGTTAATATTTTGTAAGCTGTTAATATCTATCAATAAATATTTCTGGATAAATAAGCAAGAAATAATCGATAACAATAAAAATTAAGAAATCGAAGCCATAAATTTTGTTGCTCTTTTTTTTATATTTGATTTTTTTCATCTCTGAGTCAAATTTTTTTTCTCAAATTTTTTTTCTCAAATTTTTTTTGTCCCAATATTCCTAATATGGCTGATTCTACTAACTGGAATAAGTTCGTCTCGCCAGAGTCATTTAGAGGCAGATTCACAACTGGGATCTTAGCATCTTAGGTTTGATATTGGATGTCCCTGCCAGTGAGCAGGGATCGAGCGCATGTTCACTCTTAGCATAGGCAAACCTTTAATAAGCCTGTCTTCCATCATGTTTAATCTAGATCAAAGTAAGAAATTTCAGGAAGATTTTTTCGAAATAGAAACCACTGCAACGAGCTGCGAAATATTTCTGCAATTTTTCATTAAATATTTTATATTGAAATTTTTTATTTTAAAAGTTTTATTTTTTGTTCATATCATTTCTTGTTTTTCATACTACTTTGTAGTCTTTATAATCTTTTTCGCATTTCTTTTCTTACTCAAATTTAAACAAAAGAATTTGTCCATTTTCCTTGGAAAAAGGTAATATGACTACTTATTTGAATATACTAAACACAAGACTAAATTGATCATTTTACAGTATTACTAAATCATATGGATCAATTCTATGCATACGCAAATATTTACTACCAAATAAGTAATTGGGGACCACTTTCTGGAAAAAGCTTTCCAACTTCGTTGAACTGAATTTCATTGTTATCGAATTGTTCGAAAATCTGGACAAATCTTATAAACAATTGTATACATTGAATAAGAGATAAGATTTTTGCTAAAATATGGGAATTTGATAGGAACTACTTCGCCTTTTTTTAGATGCCTTTTTAAATGTTATATTTTATTGAACTAATTGTAAATTGTAAATTGTAATAATTTCTTTCTTAAATAACTCTCTATTAAATTTTTTAATATAAGAAAGAAATTTTTCAAAGATGAAAAGAGCGAAAAATAAATTATAAGTGTCGTAAAGAATTGTGGATAGAAGCCACATGAAATGAAGGTACCAAAATTTGCTTATTGTTTTACCATTATTTGATTTTAACAGTTAATTCCAATAAGCAGAAATGGGCTGCTGGTCTCGTTTCGGAGCGTCGAGGTTCATATTCCATTTCGGCAATAGCGAACCTGTTTATCAAGAATGACGGCAAATCATCAAGAAGGCCATCAGTTTTCTGAATGCGAGTGTAATTTTTGAAAAAAGAATTCTAATAAGCAAATTTTCAAAAAAATTTAAAAAATCATGAAACAAAAGCGAAGTGATGTTAAGTGGCTCATAATCTGACTTGGCTGGTTCCACAGGCTACTAGAAAACCCCTCCAGCACTGATCTATTTCGGAAAAAAGCATGAGCTGAACCCTAAAATCACTCAAATTTCACTTTCAGAGAAACATTCCCCTCCAAGAAAACCACGCAGTGCGCGACTGCAAAATCATTATTCTTAATCGACAGCTGCGGCTTTCGAGTCAATTATTTTCAAAAAATATGGTATTTGGTGAAACTGTCGCGTGCTTGGGTCCCGTTTTAACGATTGTCGAATGGATCGGCAAAAGGGATTTATGTTTGAAAAATTTTCGTTACGCTTCATTGCCAACATTGAATCGTATGAATTCGATTAAGTCGAACGATTTTCGTTTGAATCGAACGATTTCCGATGAATTTTCGATTAATCAACACAAATGCAGTGAAATAATTTTTTTATTTGGTAAAAATTATATTTTCAACTTCGATTAATGAAAATAATTCTTCCACAATATTAATCTCAAATCAAATAAATAAATGGTTTTCTGTAGGTAATTTTTCTGCCACTAAAAATAATTGAAAGAGGAAAGAGACGAGCCTTGCGGCGGTGCAATAAGTGGGGACGTGGGTGTTGGAGGCGGGGAGTGAGGGGGGAGGGGGAAGGGCCTTGCGGCGGTGTAGTAAGTGGGGACATGGGTGTTGGAGGCGGGGAGTGAGGGGGAGGGGAACGAGCCTTGCAGTTCTCCTCCTATAATGGTTTTTAAAATGGAAAAATTTTTCAAAGCCTTTTTAAATTTTTTTTATATGACGAAAATGCTTATTTTTATATTTAAAAATGCTTATTTTATTATTTTTGCTGTTTTTTTAAAATAATCTTCCAAGGCAGTGGATTTTATGTCGATGTTATTTCATTTATCGATAAATTAAATCGTTTTATACTCGTTAAACGCATAGAAATCTTCAAAACGGGTGCAAATGTTCATGGAATTGCTCAAAATGCGAACTTCGGTATTATTTTATTTTCGGTCATCGTTGTTTAATATTATTATTGTTAAATTATTATTTTTATTTTTATTATTTTAATTATTATTATTTTTATTATTATCATCATTATTTTAATATTGTTATTGCTTTCATTAAATAAATAATACTCCTTCAATAGTAAATAATAATTATTACCATTAAATATTATTTAATAACTATTTTTAAGAAAAATAATTGAAGAATTTCATCAAAAACGATCGAAAGATTACTATATAAAGGTTGAAAAAGATTGCAAGTCATTTCATATTTTGATTAAGAGAATCTTTTGATGGCTTAAAAATAGCAATTGAAGTTCTTTCCTAATCTTTCCTTTCATTATCCACTTTTTTTAATTGGTAATTTCAGAATTCTTTGTCGCATACGGTGAACAATCACTTGCAGTGGTATCGCCCTTTTCTAATGTGGTACCTGTTTGTCTTGTGAGCGTATTCAAAGATTGGATTCAGTCAACTCTTCTCCTTGATAATGGATTGGTAATTACATTGGTATTCGTCACAGCGTCAATTTTTTATTTTATTTTCAGATTGCAGCTTTGTTTTCTTCTAATACAGTTTCATTGTATTCTTTTGTTGGTTTCAATGAAATCGTTGAAATTCAACGAATCCGTTCATCCTATAAAGCTTCTTTGTAAGAATTCTTTTTAGCAAATTTCTCATTTTCTATTTTCTATGTTTTCTTTTATTCTTTATTTTTGAAGTTCTAATTTCATAGATTTTTAATCATTTAATTTAATCAATCAATTAATTTTAATTAATTTTTTTAAATCAATTTCTTTTATTATTTTTAATTGTGTGTTATCAATAGGATTACTAATATATTTGAGGAAAAGTTTTCTTTTTTTTTTCAGATTATTTTCTTTGCTTGTTGGTTCAACGTGGAAAAATATTCGTTTGATCGCCGGAACTGTGTTTGGTGAAATATTAATATCCTATCCGTCAAAAAGTCCTGAAATTGTGTCTAGATTTAGTTTACATACGGTCAGCATTTGATGGAAATTAGCAAAAAAAAAATCATGAATGAGTGGTATAATTCAGATGAATATCTTACTGAAGTTTATTTTCATAAATATCCTGATTATATCCTTTTCATAACATTTAGCATTTAAGGGTATGATATTTGGCTTGGTTTTGCGCAATAATCATTTGTTTTCCATTTCGGATGATCGCAGTTTGCGAATTTGGTGTTTGCGGAAAAATCTACATCTTGATTGTGCATATGGACATTCATCTCGGCCTTTTGCAATTTGCACTGGACCATCAAATTCTATTATAACGGGAAGTCAAGTGAGTTACATTTAATATGTCCAGATTTGGAAGTATTTCTTAGTATTTATTTACGAATGAAATATGAATTCTCATTTTTTCATATAGTTTATGAGTTATTTTTTCAATGTTTCTAGTAAATTATGCAATAGAATTGTGAGAATAATTCATAATTTTAGGATGGAAGCATTTGCTTATGGGGAACTGATAACAACAAACTTTCCATGTTGTATTTATTACGATTCAATCGTGGCTCTATTCGGGCTTTATTCTATTCGTGCAATAAGCTGGTTTATTCTTCTCTTTTTCCTTTCTCTTTTTTCTCTTTTTATCTTTTTTTTATTAAATCTTTTTATCATTTATTTTTTTTAGTTTATTTCATTATTTTATTTTGTTTATTCCAGTTGTTTGGTACAGATTCTGGTTTTTTTGGTGCCATTTTTTTGCCAACAAATCTATTCCCATTATATGTAATGCGATCCTCATTTGAGTCTGTTCATATATGTTCGTTTTTGCGAATTTCTAATGAAATTTTCTTCGTCGTGCTCAATGATGGGTAAATTTAATTGAGTTTCTTTTTTTAATGATTATTTTTCTTATTTTTTAGCGATGTTTTTAATGCAATAGTTTTGTAAGCAATTTTTTATAGGAGCCTTTTGCTGAAGAAAAAAAATAAGAAGATTTTCATATTGAGGCATTTGCCTGTTCGTCAAGGTTCACTTTCACTCTCAAAATGTGCTCAGTATATTGTTCATTCTTCGAATACACTTTTATTTATAATTTCTGGTAAATCAAAATTTTGCATTTAAGAAAATTGGTTTAGTTTTATAAATTTTTATGTTTTTATGCAAATTCTTTGCAATAAGATTTCGCATCAATAAAAAATATGAATTGTAATTGATGTACTTATAAAATTTTGCTCGGAATTTTGTTATGATATTTGTTGAACTTCTTTGAATCAAATTGTTTTAAATGTAATTGTTTTATATTCCACATATAAAAAATCTATTAGTTTTGGAAAATTTATTAATAGTAAATTTTATAAATTGAAATTATTCAAATTTTTATTTTATAGTTTCTTGTCCCAGCCGATATATTTGTATGTCGAGAAGGCGAAATATTATCGAAACTTTCTTTGCAGATAAGCAAACTCTTGTTGTTTGTTATGACGATGGATTTATTGTAATTTTTTACAGACTTTTAATATTAGCATTAATTTTATGGATTTTCCTCAAAATTCTGAATGAGATGTTTTTAGGAAATTGATTCCATTCTCTCAAATCTTGAAACAAAAAATGTCGGCATATATCAGCTATCTTGTGAAGAAACACCATCTTGCGTAGTAATGTATGGCGATGAACTTATTTTTGGTACTCGTAATAGTAGTATTTTTATTCTTCGTGGAAATCAGGTCGTAAAATTGTTTTATTTCATTTAACAGCGGAGTAATACATAAAATTTGCTCTACGATCCTTTTTTTCTAAGAGCGCTTGCCATGGCTTATCCAGGCAAATTGGCGATAGAGATACAAGTGAATTCCAGTGACGCGAAATACGATATTTTTTCTAAAATTATTATTTCAAAACCCAATGTTATCCTGATTTTTGAAGAATAGACCTATTCCTGCCATAGAAACTTAGCGTCGATCTTCCGAGTTGAGTAATAATCCACTGAACCATTCCATCTCCTTCTACTTTCTCCATTTGGCCACAGCCTGCAGTCCGACAAAACATGGTGTGCGCAGTGGATTCGAAACCAAGCTATTTTCGATTCGCGGTAGCAATCATCTTGTCTTTAAATCATCGGCACATTATTAATCTTCCTTTATAAGAATATTTCCCAATGTCTTAGAGCATTTTTTTGCCTTCATAAAATTTAAGTATTTTCCAGTTGTTAAAAGCAGGCCAGGCTTGCCACGCAAAAGATGCAGTCACCGATTTATTTATTTTCAATTCTCAAGTTTTATCCATTGGGCGTGATGGAAAGTTATGTGTGTGGATCAGACAAAAAGATCGCTCATGTTATTTTTTCGTAACAATTTGATCATGACTTAATTTGAGTCTTGTTGTAATTCATATAATCTTCTATTAAAATCTATACTATTTGGTAAATTTTTATTTTCAGAAGTATGCTTGGATTATTGTTGCACTCCGAAAATTTTCTCATAAAACATTTTAAATATTTTAGCATTTAGCATTTAAAATTCTAATAAAAAACCATCATTTACTGCACTTATCTATCATGATATACCACAAAATTGGTTTTTCATAATATAAGTGCTACAGTATTGTAAAAGCGATTAGGATTGATCGGGCACTTTCTTCAATAGGTCGCTATATGGCCTAATGAGGTCTTAAATGATCAAACATAATTTCTAAATAAATATTAATAATAATTGACTTTTAATTAATATTAATAATTTTTTTCTTTTCTTTTTCTTTTTATTCGTTCAACTTTAATACATACTTGCTACTGATTTCTTACTTTATAATTTAATATTATCTTTTTTTGAAGTGGCGTTTAATGAAAATTGTCCTAGCGAAATTGTTCGAGATATTTTTATGTCTCTGTTAATCAAAACTATAATCAAAAATAAATTGAATTCATTCATGGAGTTTCTTTTTTTTTTAGTTCTTTAATTGTGTTTTAATGGTTCAGGTTGTGCATTGAGGCTTATCAATCGAGTTTCCTTATTTCATAACTCAATGGAGTGGCCTTGTAAATTTATTGTTCATCTTGGCAGACTGTACATTGCTGGTTTCCATGGAGTATGATTTAAAGTTTAAAGTCTTAAAATTTTTTTTAATAGTTTAATTTTTCAGTTTTTAACTGAGCAAGTTTTTAGACCATCGAAATTCAATTATTGTATTTCTTTCCATCATTTTTCAGCCAAATTTTCTTTTTATGGATTTCCTGCAGTCACACTGTGTTTTCGAAGTTGACTGTGGTGGAGGTCATCGTCTTTGGCAAATATCATTTGATGAAAATAATCGGAATTCGACTGCTGTTGTAGTTAATTTCGAATTTATTAGAAAAGGGCGAATCGAAAGGATAAATTCATATTTGTATACTTTGGAGATTATTCAGGTGTGTATTTTTTGCGCTAATTTGTATTTTTTTGTTTATCATTTATTTTTATATTTCTTCTCCCAAATTACATTTCTTTTAGAATAATTTACATACTTCCGGAATCACATCGGTTGCTGTGCTTTCTCTTGATAATAAAAATGTTTTTATTGCAACAGGAGGTGTTGACACGTGTTTATGCTTATCAAGGATCTCTTTATCTTCTTCAAAATTTCAGTCGATCACTTATCAAGGTATTTTTTGTTTTTCCTTAATTCGACTTCTTATTGTAAAATACAAAGGTGATTTTATAATTTCATGAATTAATTTCATTTGCAATTTACAATTTTACATATGTCAATTAATAAACTATATAAATTTAAATAAACATTTATTATAATGTAATATAAAAATTATATTTATGTATATTTATTTTTATAGATAGGAATAAGAAAATATTTGTTAATGTGCACAGCGCAATATAAGTGAGCATTTAGACCTATTTTTATTTTTTATGGGTGCTGAAACTTGATAGCAGTATTAAAAAACCATTTTTTCTGCAGAAAAGAGAAAACTCAAAAATAGTTTGGTAACAACATCAAACTTTTTTTCTCCACTAATTATATTTTCGTAGGTAATTTTTCAATATTGGATCAACATAAGCTTCATTCTTCAACTATTTATGACATTTCGATCCTCAATAATCATCTTATATCTGTTGGTGGCAAATCTGAGTTCATCATTTGGTATTTTGATCAGTGTAAGCATTTCAAAATTCTTTTGAAATTTTTTATTCCATTGCACTAGTTGTTCATAATTTGATTGCTTGTACTCCTTATTAGAATGGGGTTTTTTCTTCAAAGAATCATTTAGCAGTAGAAGTACAGTGAGCACCACTATAGTTTATTTGGTTTATTCATTTTCCATTTTCATAATATAACATTAAAGTAATAAAGTAGTTTTCTTGGCAAATAGTTTAAACAAAAATAGTTTTTGTTAATGTTTTATTTTTTCTCTTATTTTTTGTTTTTTAAGGTTTGCTGCAGAAGATTTTTGTTTATCGTGATGTTTTAAGTTATCGGTTTGTTTCTGTATCTTTTCTGCGTATTTCTCCTACTATGCAGTTCGTGATATCTAGTTCAAATGGTAATTTGACGTATGTTTTTGAAATTATTATTCCCATTATTTTTTGTTTCTTTAATGTTTTATGAAAAATACTTATTATTGAGGCAATTTTAGCAAAACCTGTGGCGAACATAAAATTTATAGTATACTGTTCTTTTTTAAGATTATATACGATGTCAGAAGATTTAAAGAGCATTGATCATGCTGTTCAGTTGTATATGGACGCATCTATTGGAAATATATTGTTTACTAAAGTTTTGTGCTTTTCGTTTCCAGAATGTTTCACGGTTTATGCAGTTTCTACGTCAGGGAATTTGTTTATATGGAGTAATGAGAATAATCTTGAAATGGTACTTGATATAGTCAGCCTTACTGCAATGTGTATAACCAATTTAGGTGCTTTTTTAAATTTATTTTGTGGAAGAGTACCAAATTTGTCAAAATAAAATTAAGAGTATTAAATATTTATTCATTATTGTCAATAAGATTTCCAACTTTCCATTCCTTTTAATTTATGCTTAAATATTAAATTGTAAAGTATTATAATTGTTATTATAATATTAAATATTATAATTGTTAAATATTTAATTGTTTATTCAAATTTTTAAATTTTTTCGACAGGTGATAGCGCCATATTAATTGCTATAGGTGCAGAATCAGGTTCTATTCAAATTGTGAAACATTCCCATAAAGAACGACCTCAGTTTTTAGATCAAATCATTTGGCATTCAGCCACTTGCACTGGTTTGTTTCTTTATTCCAAAAATTAATAATTTTTTCAAGAAAATACTCAACTATTTTGTTTTATAAATTTGCTTTTTTGTTCATCTATATTAATTTTTTAAGAATGTTTTTAATTTTGCTAAGTTATATGTTAATATATGTTATATTTCGCAGTTTTGACAATATATTTCTTTTCTTCAGGCTTATCTTTTTTTGGCGAACAACCTTGTGGAAGTGCTTATCTGGCATCCATTGCTATGGATTGTCGTTTAGCAATATTTGCGTTTTCTTCTAATAAGGTTTTTTTAAAATTTAGTCTACTTTATTTTTCCACTTATTTTGAATATTTTGATCGAAATTTTTAAATATTTTTAGCTGTCTTTCCATCGTGCTGTGACATTGAATGTGTATGATCCACAAGCTTTGGATATTATCAAAAATGATCATGAAGATCATATATATACTGCCATCATTGTCGGATCTTCTTTACAGTTCGTTGCTCTTTGAACTCTGCAAATATGTAAAAGTGTGTATAACTTTCGATTTGGCGTCAATTATATTAAATGAATATTTTATTTGTACTTGAATTTTAGTGAAAAGATTTTTGAAAAATTGTGATAATAGCAACAATAAATAATAATGATAATAGCGACATAAACAGTATAGTAATTGAAAATAATACATTAAATACATTAAAACAGCTGAGTACAAACATTTTATATAAGTTATCGGACAGATAAATTCAAATAAATTTAAAAAGATATGTGAGATCTGCGAAGATTGAATACGCCTATGCAAATATAATTAAAATTTACAATTAAAACCTTCAAATATATCGAAATTAATTAAGTTAAAGTCAAGGAAGTTAAATTTTTTAAATTTTTTTAAATGTTTACATTTTCTTTTCCTGGTCAACTTGTGATTTAACAGGATTTTCGTCAGAAAAGGGGTTAAGTATTTTAATGAATGGTGAATTAGGCATAGAGTGATCATTAAAAAGGGGATTTCCATAATTCTTTGTTCGTTCCATAACTTTATTTGGCCATTTCTGTGAAGCTTCATCTTCTCGACAAGTCGGCGGCCTTCTTTCTGATTTATTTCGTAGATTGCGGAATGTTTGTGGTTGGAGAATGTCGAAATTATTTGAAATTCTCTCTTTGTCTTCCATCTTTAGCGCTGCTTCACTTATACGACATAATTTCCACCTTAATTTTATTTTTTAGTTAAATATATTTTTTAGTGTTAGTCTTCAGTATTTTCAGCCGATTGCTTGTCCTCGTTTGCCGCTCGCTTAAACCACTCGAATCCCTAAAGCTAAACTGTGGCACTGGTAGAGCTCGAACACACAGCCTGTGGACTTACTGCTAAAGGGAAAGTCATATTGCAGTTTATTACTTTTTATTTGTAAATGTTTCTTCCCTTTCCTTGGCATCTTTTTTTTCTTTCTTCCTGAATGACGAATGTTGTAATTTTTTTTCCTGAAGTTGGTTATTCAACACACAATTCTGGTCACCAAAATTTTCCGTATGTTCTGTCGCAAATATAATATCTGCCTAGAAAAGAACCTTTCATGAAAGTATGTCCGATTATTTTTTTTCTATATAAAAATTTTGTATTAGGCTGCTACGTTAATCTTAATTTTGGGAAATTTTTGAAGTTTGGATTAGCATAGAGAAGGAACTTAACGTCTTGTTTGATAAGTCTATCCAGTTTGGCCATTTCTAAATGGATAATATGCAAAATGTTTAAATTCAGCTTAAAAATTGATTCTCATGCTTCCAAGTTAGATTTTTTGGAAAAGTAGCGGTTGAACCATGTTCACCTTAATAGAAAGTACTTTAACTGATGGCATATATTTTGAATACAACAAGTTTCCATTTATCGATAAACGAACTTCGATCAAATCAGTACCGAATCCAACGACAAAAGGAAAACGGTATACTGAAAAAATATAGGAATAAATAATTTATCCCCTTGGAATTAAGTGAAAATCTTTTAATCTTTCAATTATTATATTCGACAAAGAATATTAATTAACCAAATTGTTGCAATGATGAAGACCAGAACGTTTCTTCTAGATTATAGGTACCATCTTCAAAATAATCGATCTTCAGAGTCATATCTGTAATATGAAAGCGAAAGAAGATAGGGAAAGTTTTATAGGATTTCGAATTGTGCAGACATAACTACTGTAAGTATGACCGAGTGTTTAGGCCATAAATTCAAGCATAATTTTTTCTCTCTCTCTACTTGGTGGAAGTAAGTCTTTAAAAGTTAAGCCCAGTGCTGGAGATCTATCTATATTTCTTCTCCCAGTTAACTGCCCAGCGAAAAGACTGCAGGCTTAGGCATAATTACTTTACTTTAAACTTTGATTCAGAAAGAAATTTTATTTCAAAGATTGATAAAAATCAAAATTGATAAAAAGATTAATACGATAACCAACTTTGGTATGATAAGATTATCTCATCGTATCCTGCAGTACATTCTCCATAAAGACCAGTGATCGGTGATCGTGGAATTTTCCAATCCAAGTATTCTATAGATTCGTTTCCGAAATCGGCTATCGCTAAGCTCGATCGAGTGAGAGCAACTGCACGAACACTTCCACATCCGCGACTTCGTTCAAAAACTGAGATCGCTACTGCTTCTTCCGTTAAATGCAAACACTAAATTTTGGCTAGAAATTCATAAATATAAGTTAATTTTTGCTAATATTTTAATGCAGAATAGTCTTCTTTCTGGCACCACCTGGATTTTAATTTTTTAGAAATTTGCCAAAGAAGAAAGGACATGCAAAGATCCATGCAGCACATGATTTTGCGAAATACAAATTACGAATCTGTTTTAGGTCAAAATGGATTTCAAGCGTTTAATTCAGCTTTAGGCTCTGTATATAATGATAATACCTTCAGTAATGTGAAGTTATTTTTTATATCAGTTCCAACTTGAATCCTTCCAAGTGGTCCAAATGCCCATCGCAGGAGAGTCAAATTTTTTGAGATACACATCACTATATTTAGTCGCAAACCATGGCCATCACTAGTTCCAAATAAATGGCACCCTTCAATAAATTGAAAATATGGATAATTAGGTTGATAAATGCTAATAAATGATTGGAATGATTGGAAAATATGGAAGATTTCATCTCTGTTCAAAAAGTTGAAAATAATATAATGTTAAAGGATATCTTTGATTCAGTGAAAGCAATGGCGAAATTATTCGAAATTTGATTACCTTTTGAAGAAGGGATTCGATGGTCCAGGAAATCTTTTTTTAGGATTAGGTTCCCATCTTGGATCGCTATTCGTAAATCGACAAGAGTTAATGCAGCTAAACTTGATTCCTTTCCTGAAAAAACTTTGTTTCCACTGGTTCTTTATTTGGAAATAAGTTTTCTTCAATAGTATTCATTAAAAATTCTTAAATTGACTGAATTTTGTAATTAAGTTAGTGATTTCTCAGGAACCTTTGTCTATTCTGGCAAGGAATAGGCCGAAATGTTCTTGTATCGCAATTTGCATCACTTGTGCGGTTGCTTCAATTATCGGTACGGATAAACCATTGGAAATATATACAACTCCAGTATCTTCAGTTGCCAATACGACTGATTTCGCACCCCATCCATCGGAACCGATAACATTCCATGAAAGAATGTTTTCACTAATAATGGCTGGCTCCCATGGCTGAAACATTGTCATTTAATAAAATCTTAAATCCATTTTATAATCAATGATACAGTATTAATTCCACAATTAATGGGATCGAGTGGTGTATTCAATTTAGGTTGGGTTGAGACATCAAAGATTCTCTTTACTGGAGCGGATTTATTGCTAAAAGTGAAACTCAGCTGGTCCACCTATAAATGATTCTCCAAATGATTCTCTGGTGAAGAATTCTCTTTCTGGCAGCGAATGGAGCGAGCCAAATCGAAAATATTATTAGAAGAATAGGAAGAAGAAAGGATTCCTAAAAACTTCTGGACTTTGTTCGTGCGTGACAATATGCGACTATTTTAAATTCTCTTATTCTCTTCCGAGACTCGTCTGAACTAGGCATCCACTTGTATTTTCTCTATCTCCTCCTTAACACCTTCTTACGGGTGTCTTCTCAAAAAACAAAGAATGAAAGAAAAGGAATTAATTTGGGAAAGGAATTTTCTAAAGTTTGGACAGAAATCAAGTTATCATTTATCATTTATCATTTAATGAAAATGCCTGTTTTCTGCAAATTGTTACTGCTTGAACTGCGTCCGAAACATCACCACAAAGCATTTTTTCAAGTTTGATTAATTCTCCATATTTGCAAAAATCAATTCTATCTTTCATTTCTTTTTTCATTGGGCTCAACAATCTTTTAATTACAATATCCGTTACTTTATGAAATGTCTGAAAAGTTAATAAGGAATTTCAAGTTATCACTCTTTCGTAAAGCCATAAATTTTGGCTAAAAAGAAACAAATAAATTTTGGTAATAAATTGGCCTAAAGCTAAATGGAGGCGATGTTTCTCTACTTTTATTGGAAAAATATTAGCTAACTTTGGTAGATTCCTTTAAATGCTCTATGTACATATCCTTTAAGAGTGTGTCTAAGGTTTTTCTTCGCTTCTCGACAAAGGCATTCGCTTGTAGGGAAGCTTTTTCCGCGTTTATCACTGCAATTTTGATTTTCATTTTTTTTATTTACGAAAAATTCGAAAAACTTCACAATCGCAATGGTTTTCTAGGAACTTTAAACTTTAAACTCAGTCCTTCCTGAATTAATCCTTGAAAAAATTGCCACACTTCATAGACTCAGTAGATTTTCAGTAGAAAGCATATTAAATGTGAGACATACATTTGGTTAATAGAAATTCACGAAATAATTGAAGGTCATGGAACGTATTTGGATAAGATAAGGTCGGGCCGAATACTGGAACGCTTTCCTCAGAAAATACCCAAAGCCGGTAGCAGTCGCTTTCCTTATCGTATTTCACTACAGCGAATACGTCTAAAATTTTTCGGATTTTCTGTAAAATTTGATTCTGCGAAATATATTTTCGTTTAATGCAAAAATAATTAATTTCTTTAAAAGTGCAAATTTCCAATTTGAAGTTTCCAACAAAATTTTTTAAAAAACGTTTTTAAAACATTTTAAAAACATTTTTATTTTGCTAAAATTAATGTATAATTTTTATTTGTGGGAAAATATTTTTTGTGTTTTTTGTACCAAACTGCTGGGGTGGAAAAATTTTAGCAATAAAAGATGGTAGCGAGCACCATGCGTATTGTTCAGTGGCAAATTCTCTTCTGTTAACATTGGAACGTCCTTCCTGCACTTTGCATTTGCGTTTTTATTTTATGGATACTTCCTAACGTTCGCATTGAGTTTCCTTAGTAGCCGCTAGCTGAGCTAGCCAAGGCAAGTTTACTTCTACTAATACTGGACTGGAGATGAGTTTACTTGTTTCTGGACAAATTCGAGCCTTAGAAAAACTGAATATTGGTGTTGGGATGTATAGCAAAAATTTTTCAATGAAAATTTTAAAACAGAAAAGTTGAACGAATTGGAAGAAATTAGTGAAAATGAATTTTAAGCAAGCAAGTACGTGTAAAATGTGATTTCATCATTGTTGGCAAAAAATTAATTATTTTTGGGTCGCCACCTGCTTCGAAGACAATATTTACAATATCGTTACCGACATGTCGCTTTCGTTCAATCTGAATTTTTTATGTTGAGTTTTCTTCAATTAAGTGCCTTTTTTTCTAGAAGCGCTATCGCTTGTGGCTCCGCTGCTTCATACGATCGAAGAAATTTTCGCCAGACAAGCATTTAGCGGTGAAAATGACTCCCCAGTACCACCCGTCCTAAGCCCATTAATTAATTCAACCGAAGGACAGTTTATTAAAATTCGGCAAGTAATGAGTTCTGTTTGGTCGTTTTTTGGTCGTTGAAAAAAAGTGATATTTTATCTCGCCAGACAAGAACACGAGGATGGAAGTGGATTAATTTATCTCCCCAACGTTCGAGAATCGAACCCGTGGTAATTAATATCAATCGAAGCAACAATTTCTTCTTTTCCCTCACATAAAATTCGAAATTTCATTTTTTATAAATAAAATATAATAAAATCTGAAATAATACAAAATTCATTTTTTTTGTAAAATAAAATAAATTTATGAAAATATAAATTGAAACAAAGAAATTATAAAGAAATTTTAATGAAAATTTATGAAACCTGCTGAAAATTTTCGTTACTATAAGGTAACATTGTTGATACGTGAAACATAATTTCGTGGCCAGCAAAAACAGTATAAATAGATTCTCTCCCAGTGCTGTTGGCTGTAAAATAGAGTTAATTAAGTTATCTAACAGGCGTTTTTGATAAAAAATTCAGGTGACATCTTAAAATATTTCGGATTTTTAATTATCCATGCATGAAATTTCGTACTTGTAACATCCAGTCCTCCTCTATAACTTCCCCAGTCCTGAAGTTCAATTCGTTGGCCTAATATTTTTAGAAATTGTTCGAAATCTTCATCTCCATGTTCTGAAAAAAGTCTAATTATTTGGATAATTGTGAATCTAAATTATGAATTGGAAATATCATTTCTGCAAGTGTGGGCAAGTGATAAGTGATTTTTAACTGTGATAGTGTGATAGTTTATGAGATCACTTTATCTGTCAATAAATGAAACATTTTGAAGCATTTATAACGCTGTGGAATGGAAATTTATACATGATTTTCTTTAACTCATTCTCTTTGTCATTTTGTCACAAGAAAGTAATATTTCAGAAAATAATTGACTAAATTCAGTCAATTGCTCAATGTGTGCGAAAAGCAAAAAACCGACCATTGCTCAACATTTGAGTATCGGACGTCTGAAAATTCAATGCATAGATGACACCAAATTTACAGTTTACCCCTCCCTCCTGATCTTCAAGAATTACAAGTTCTCGTTGAATTTTTATATCAGCAATCTCTTTCAGTGATCGACTGTAATCTTCTAATCCAGGAAATTGTCTAAAACATAAAGGGCATATTTGCCGATTAATCATTTGTGGATTTGCTTATATCAATCAATTGAATTTATTTATTGTCAATATTATTAATTAATATTTATGTTAATAATGATATTAAGTCGATTTTCTTGTATTTTTGGCCAAATTTGCAATATATAGGAACTTACTGAAGAATGGTTTTAGCTGTCAAAATTTTATTCGAACCGATAGAAGCTGGGAAGCAAAGGCGCCTTGGACCCTGCAAAATTAAGAGTTCTTCTTCCAGAAATTATGTAAAAATTATTAAATTATTTTAAATTGATTAAATTCTTAAAGATTTTGAAAAACTGTTTAAATTAGTTCAGTATTCGAACATATATTTGTTATCTTTTGAACAAATGCAACATATTATTATTATAAAAAAGATTTCAAACTTTGCAGTTATCAATTCAGATATTTTTTTTCTGCTTATTTACTTTTAGGAAATTTTAGTCGGTGTTTGGTTACAGAAAGTTTAAAAAAAAAAATCGATGAATTGAAGATGCTTAAAACGCAAATAAAAATAAGAAATAGAAATTTAATATGAGATAGAAAAGGCAAATAAGTGAGTGCCTAAGATAGGTGCCCATCACTGCTGATAAGGCTCGTGTTGGTGATTAGAAAGGTTAAAAATTTTTGTCAGAAGATAATCGCTTGGCGACAGAAGTAGTGATAAATCGCCAGCACAACCCGATCCTTTTTTAACGGCAAACTCCTATCGAGAGCACAAGCCAAACACTTTTTCAACTTTTACAGCTATCATTTATTTGCCTAATTTTTTGCCTTTTATTGGAAATTACTATTTAATTTTTATACATTGTATTTTTAAATTTTTTTATTTTTATTGTCTATTATATTGTCTGTTTATTATATATTTTTTTATTTTCTTGGCTCACTGAAAACGATTGCATATTTTTACTTGAGAGGTCCACAAAATTGCTCGACATACTGTATCCTCCAACATTATTGAAATAAAAAATGGCAATTTAGTTGAGGGTTCGATGCCAGCAAAATTCTGATGTTCTGCAAAAAAAGGCTTTGACTGCAAAAAATAGATTTATAAAATAAATTTATCACATTTCTATATAATCAGTGTAGCCACAGAACGCAGAATGTAATGCTGCGAGAAAGCTGTTGGTGGCCCAAATGCAATTCAGAGTAATTCTCTGGCGAAAGGACTCAATTTGGAGTAGCAGAAGCTGATGTTCGATTCCCCGCAGGAGCAAACCTGTACAAAAATCAGGGTGATGCTGACTCACCTGTATTTCCTACTAGGTTACAATGCATATCAAACCAAAAAATTTTCGAAAATGAGCGAGAATTTTATATATACCAAATATTATACCAAAAATCTCTTCATAATAATATTACGAAGCGACTAAATTCATGAATTGCATTTGTAGGCTTCAAAAAAAAAAGAAAAAATGAATTACCGTTGCCAAGAAAATATTTCCAGTACCACCGAGTTTCTTCTTGTGGATTTTCAACAATCACCGGGCTAATCGATGGAGTAGATGAATCCTGAAAATGTATTACAGTAAAAATTTCGCTCAATTTCATTTTCGTTGTTAAATACAAGAGGAAAAAGTTTATATTCCTCAAAAATATAAGACAACTGAAAAAAAAAATTTGTTAATATCAATAGTTTCCATTGAAATTAGTGAAATAACTCACATATTGTAAGTCATAAAATGGTTCCAATCGAAATTGCTTTGCACCACGAAGTTTAGTGGCCGACTGTGATGGATTTATTAGACCAATAGATTTATAGTAACTGTTATGGTGAATAGATCCACGGTACGATAATCGGTTCATTAACGTTAATACAAACTGCAGCAATACAACAATCATTATAAACAAGAAATATCGCATAAAATCTTGCGTCTCGACAAAATTTTTCTTATAAAAATTTCGTGCTTTAAATGAAAATTAATTTTGTTTTTTCTGGAAAAATTTCATTTATCTAATTGAATCTAAAAATTTCGCTTTATCTTTTTCACTATAGAAAGAAATATTGTTTTATCTCACGTTTTCATCTTAATTTTCTGGAATTTCAGAAGAAAGCAATAATTTTCATCATTATAATCGAAACAAAAGAATTTTAGTGGATTTTTCTATTTTTTTATTTTCATTTAATCCATTTTATGATAAAAATTTATCAAAATTTATCAAAGTTTTATGATAAAAATTTTAGAATTTTCTTTAGGGATTTAAAATGGATTTCTCATATTTTGAAATCATTATGCAAATAGAGCATTAAAATTTACAATAAAAAAAAATTTGAATCCAAATTTAAGAAATTTAAATTTATGAAATTAATTTGACTTTAAAATAAATGCCAATATTTTAACAATCGATTCTACGATGCGAATTTTTTTTAAAGAAAATCTCAATAATGCCGTATCGCTGACTATTTATTTAAATAGATTTCGGCCAAGACCATTAGCCATTTGATTGAAATTTCAATAATTCAAAACAATAAACATTGGTGAAAGTAATATTTATGTTTTATAAAGTAATACGCTGAGGTAGCCAATTTCTATTTTCATTTCACCTCGTAATTCCATAAGAAAATTCCATTTAATTTCGTTAACCGCAAAGATACGAAGCGACTATTTCACTCGATAATTTATAATTTAATCGACCTAGCTGGATTAATTTAAATTATTTAGTTTCATGAAAAGAGAGAAATATTGAAAAAAATTTTTTTTCAACAAAATAAACTACACTATAATTAATAATAATAATAATAATAATAATAATAATAATAATAATAATAATAATAATAATAATAATAATAATAATAATAATAATATAATAATAATAATAATAATAATATAATAATAATAATAATAAATAGTAATAAACAATAATAAATAATAATAAATAATAGTAACAATAATGATGACAAATGATAGTAAAAATGGCAAAATGATAAAAATTGCACTTTCTTGCTAAATATTGGTTATTATACTCAATCTATTACCATAAATCTTATCTTTTCTTAGCGTTGCAACAAAGTAACAAGATAAAAAGCAAATTGAGACAAAATAGCCAAGTAACTAGTTTACTTTATTATCGCCTCAAACCAAGCTTATCATTAAAGAATGATCCGGAATGAACTGTTATTATGAATTCATTTATATCGTTAGTCGCTGGCAACATCGCACCAAACTCTACTCATTCATACGGCGAATTATCACCAAAAGAAATATTAAAAAGATATTTAGAGAATGTTAAGGAGAGATTTTTCGTGCAAATTGTTATTTTTTATAAATAAATTTATTTATTTACAAAAAATTTACAAAATTTATTTACAAAAATAAATTTTTTATAAATA
Organism: Dracunculus medinensis; assembly: GCA_900625125.1. NCBI lineage: Eukaryota > Metazoa > Nematoda > Chromadorea > Rhabditida > Dracunculidae > Dracunculus > Dracunculus medinensis. Next base: position 40,361 of record UYYG01001157.1, on the reverse strand, counting down.
ATCAAAACTACCGAAATTGAAACGATAAAATTCGAGAAAATAATGGAAAAATAATCGAAGAACCTTTAAGTTATATTTTGTACTTTTAAAACGTTATTAAAACATTGATTTTTTTTAAATTAAAATTTTTCGAAATATTTTTTAATTGCAAAGAAAAATAATTAAGGCAAATTCGCAGCGGCAAATAACCGAAACAGTTTAAGTTCGATGAGTCTCCTCTTTCATAGAGAAAATTCGCATATAATGCATATCACTATCATTATCACTATCACTACGAATAGATTAGTAAATAAATAATATTTTTATCAAAAGTTTGAATTAAAACATTAAGAAAATTATATTATACAGCATTAGTGAATTATATAATCGCCAAAACTTTCTAATTTTTTTCCATCCAAAAACTCATCCACGAATCCCTTTTTTGTAGTAACTTGTTTGCACCATTGGATTTGAAATACTTTTTCAACGCTGTTTTAGTTCATCCAAGAAAATGAAATGTTTTCCCACAAATAGTTTTGTGAATCTAAAAAGTGGAAAAGAGGTGAGACAAAGTCAGAGCTATAAGGTGGATGCAAGTAGAACTGTTTTTTTTACTTGCATTTTGCGTTCTTCCATTGCCGTGTAGCGGTCTTTTTAGTTACTGCGGGCTAATTAACTGGAAATCGTGGAAGCATTTATTTCTTCGATGAATTTATGTGGAATCCATATAGATTTTATTTAACATAAGATTGAATCTTTGATTAAATGTCTATTAAATTTTGGATTTTGAAATTTTAAGTATGGAAGAAAGAAAGCCTTCGTTACCTTTTGAAGGACTGTTGGATCTTTGGTTGTAAATTTAAAATAATATAATATATTAACTAATAAAATAAATAATATATAATATGTAATAAAATAAATAATATTTCTAAATTTCCACATATTCGCTTCATCGCTTTTGAATGCAATTTGTCCATGTTTTTCTTCTAAGAGTGCCCACAATTGCTGGTTCGCTTTGCTTGTTAATCGGGACAAACTTTGTTATTACATTGCCGATACAAATGAATCGCTAATGAATCAACGACGAGTGGAGTTCTACCTGGCATGAATAAATCTTAAAAAATCCGTGATTTACTCCTGCCAGTTAGAACTACATTACTCTTCGTTCGGACGGCATTATTTCTTCTCGCAATTTTATAAGGCATATAAATATTCTCCAGGCCATGAATTATCACGTGGCATCACTGGGCATCACTGAATCATGAGAATAAATTTCATGAAGCACATATTATCACATTATACACAAACCTCAGATCTTTTAACTTTTATTGACCTTTTATTATATGAATTCACTATTTAATTAATGAGAAAAATATTAACAGGATGACCTATTATATATTATATATTGTAAGAAGGTAAAACGAATTATAAATCTGAAGTAAAACGAAGGCATATAAATAAAGGCATAAATGTAGGCTATAGGTCCGGCCATTGTCCAACGATTCATCTGCATTTCTATCGCCATGACAAAATTTGACTAGCCTGGAAAGTCACTGGATTAACCAGAAATAGTGAGCGCTTTTAGAAAAAAATTATTCTAAGTAGATTTTTAAATAAAACAAATTTCAAAATTTAGAATAAAAAATTTTGTAGACGATTGCAGGCACGATTGGAGCAATTACCTCGTACAAATCCAGCACTGTCCCTTTACAGTAGCGCCAAAGGAATAGAGCAAATAATACGATGGTGGTACAGCCAATTTTTTTTTATCATTCGATCTCTAACTTTTTTGGAAATTTAAGTATGCAAAGAACAAATGATTTACTGAAATCTTAATGCCTCAAAGTGGCTAATGGAAACTAGAAACTGAATCGCCTGCAGGCATAAGTACATCTTGTCTCATCCTGCATCCATCTTTTCAGAAGTCCTAAATTTTTGCAAAATTTTTTTACAGTTATGAGGGAATGAAAATTATCTTCCTAAGTAATTCAAACCAGTAAAAATCTATGAAAATTCGGTTGAGCACTACTGGCTTACCAGGTCTTACATAACACTCTTTTTTTTAAGGATCGCTCAATTAGTTCATACTAACTATTCAATTTTATTATTGCTTGAAAAAAAACTGCTTGCTTATCTGAACGATCATTCAAGGTATATATTTCTATCTTAGCAGTTTATTAAAAAAATTATTCGTAAATCTCATGGAAATTCACGAAAATTCCGATTCCTACCAAATTGCCATATTACCACCGAACATATCTATTCTAGAATATTTTGTTCTTCTTCTTTTCTTTTTCCATCGTCTAAGTCCATGTATTGCTGGTCCACCTATACGTTCAAAATCTTTTCTCACCTTATCAGTCCAGGTATTGATTGGCCCACCTCGCTTTTGACGCCAGCCATCACACGGTTTAGCATATAACGAAATATGCGTCAACTCATGTGGTGGACGATAGAGAATGTGCCCTAACCAGCGAAGGCGCAGCTCTGTGATAATGTTATTAATGCAAGTGGTATTTGAACGAAGATGAATGCGACCATGTGATATTTTATCAGCTCGACGGATCCGTAAAATGTATCTTAAACAAGAGTGGTCAAAGGTAGATAGCTGCTTAATGTCCTCCACTCTTATTAGCCATGAGTCATATGGCAAGATCGAACGGATCACGGCTATATAGATGCGGACTTTCGTTTTTATGGTGATTTCACGACGATTCCATAATGGTTTCGTCAACCGGAAGAATGCATTTCTAACTGCCGTGATCCGGGTTTTAATATTATCTTTTGACAGGCCATTTGGTATTAAAGTGGACCCAAGGTATTTAAAATCGGGCACTTCCTCAACTGGCAATGAATTTACAAACAGAGATTTTATCATCTTCTTAAGACGACAATATATTCGTTTTATTTATATTGACTGTGAGACCGATTCTTGCTGCAGTTTCTGACACGTTATTTAGTATTACTTGCATTTTGTTATAACTGTCAGCAAAAAGGACTGCATCATCAGCGTATTCAAGATCTGTGATACGATGCTCTGGACTAATTCGGACACCTCTTGAGTGCCGACAAGCAATGTCCATTATCCAGTCTTTCGCATAATTGAATATTGTGGGGGAAAGACGCAGCCCTGATGGACACCTGTTCTTATTTCGAAGAAATCTGTCAGCTCCCCATATACACAGACCTGCGCCGACGTGCGCTCATAAAATGCCTTTATGAGTCGAATGATTTTCTCTGGAACACCGTCACCCTCCATCACCCTCCAAAGCGCTACTCTATCAATTGAATCAAAGGCAGCCGCAAAATGACTCGATGAAACACGTGACAGTGGGTTGCAAATATCTGAAGCGATGTTCCAACACTTTTCTTAACGTGAATATCTGGTCAACCGCGCCCTGGTCTGAAACCAGCTTGATTAGGGCGCATCCTGCTGTCTCGTACTTCCATAAGTCTGCTGAGTTGCAAGGAAGCAAAAATTTTCGCTGAGACGCCTAATAGGTTGATTGATAATTGTCGCATTATGGCCTGTACCTTTTCTTGACAATTGCTTTACTCCAGTTATCTGGTAATAATATTTCTTTTTTCCAAACCAGAGAGTGCATTTGTTGAGGGTTATAAAGGATGGTGGACAACATTTGAAGAATCCAGCCAGGAAGCCATCCGGAGTCTTATTGGCCTTAAGCTTATGGATAACTGAAATTATTTCTTCTTCTGTTGGAGGCTCGAAATTGCAAACGTATGTTTCGGCAAACGTATCAGCTATATCAGAGGCAACAGATGGCGCTTCATGGTTAAGTTTGGCCTCAAAGAATTCTTTCCATCTTATGAGGCGTCCATCCTTAATATTCTTGATCGGCACGCCACTGCTGTCCCTTACTATTTCGCTGATCGTTCCACAAGTCATAGTTGCTATATTTTGAGAATATTCTTAGATTATTTGGCATTAAACAAAAGCAACAAGTAGCACGCTTTTTGGTTTCAGCCACCCATATCCATCACTAAGGAACTTGTTTCTCTATCGGTCGTTTTTTCAAGGCAAGAATATCTATTTTTCAGCTCAAGCTAAGACTTACCCTTGCGAATGTGGCCTTAAGACTGAAAAACTTTGAGGCTATTGAGGTTTTCAATATGCGCTTTTACGATTATGGAGCTGTCTCGAAGAAGAATGCTTGTATCTAGCATCAGAAAAGCATAGGTAAATTTCATCGCTTTTCACTGCCAACATGAATTACACCTATATTCTGTTTGAGTCAAAGATTTAAGTTATAGTAGCATCCGCAAGCCTTTTAAGTAGCGTAGTTTTTTCCTGGCTCTCATCATTTAAGAAGTTCACTGACAGAAATTTAAATACCAATCTATCGTTCATGCTACTTGTAAAGTTTGCAACTCGGATGGATGTCCTCTCTATTTCTTTGTTTTTGTGCATCTTAATCCAATTAATAAATGGTGCATGATAAGAAAAACGATCTCAAGCAAATTATTATTTGATCATTTAGTCACGTTATCGAGTGGCCTTTAGATTCACCTTAGAATCTTTGTTTGTCGCTAACTTTTCAGAGGAGAAAAATTGGGTGCAGATCTATAAATACTAGTCCTTAGTATCATAACTCAGGGTTCTCAAAGCTTCCAGCTTTCGCTTTTTATAGTAAACCTATTCATGCTGAACGATAGGTATGCAGCGTTTGCTTAAAAGAACCAGTTCAAAATTAGTGCTTTCAATAATTTCGCCCCACTTACATGATAGAAATCCGTTAAAATCTGCCAGTTGATCTAAAAAATAAAATTTCCGTTCAAATGGAACTTTTTATTACTTACGAAAAAAATGAAACTGAAAGTCGATATTTTTCATTCTTCATCATAAATTGATTTAATATCACTAGATTATTTCTCTTCATTTCAAAGAGATTATACTAATTCTTTTTCTCAAATGGCACTTACCTTTGCTCACTTGGTAGGCTTCATTGGCTATTGGGACGAAAGACACTGGTGACTGAATTTGATAATGGGCATGCCCTAAGAATAACCTGGATTTCATTTTCCATGAATAATTTATTTGCCAAAGATCAAGAAATGAACCTACGATGAATTCGACAAGGGAACTCAGCTAACCCGTCCCTATTTTGCTTATTTCCTTGTGATCATGAATTTTAATCTCGGATCGCATTATTGTGATTTTATAAACTATGAACAATTTTTTAAAACTGTGAATGTTTTATGATAAATTATCAAAGCAGCTGAAGTTAAAATTTTGCAATAAATTATATCGGGAATTCGAATTTACTTAGAGAATAAATATTTTTTCGTAACAATATTCTAATTTAAAGTAAATTTATCAATTGCAAATTAATAATAATATTAGTAATTAATAATATTACTAAAAATCTTTTTAGAGATTTCACTGAGATATTAGAGATTTTAAGAAATTATTATTGTTAGAGCGAGTTTCAGCAACACTTAATATAATTTTAGGAAGCAGAGGATATTTGTTTTTTTTTTCTTAATTAAAATAAAATTCTACTTAGAAAATAAAAAAATTTAATCTATGCGCGATTGCATCATTTCTTAGGATTAATTCAGCAAATATGAAGCTTTAAGCATGAAAATATGCTTCGTTTGCTCTTAATTTGATGTTAATGTAGCCAGTTAATTTCATTTCAAATATCGTTGTTATACTTTTACCTTCGGCAGTGAGCGATAAAACCTCATTAAAAAATCCCACTGATGCCAACTATGCATTTTTTTACTTTTGTCCCAAAGTGACTGACAAAATTTTTGTTATTCTACTAATAACCAGTGGAACGAACGACCGGAAATGATGAATGCTAATTACTTACTTGCTGAATTACTGCGGTGAATTGAAAATCACAAATAAAATTAAAGTATTCGAAAAGTATTCTATACTTTTTCCACTTTGAATTATAATTTTTGAAGGTATTTCGGAAAAATTTTAGCGATTTTTTCAAAAAAAAATATTTATTATTAAAACATTTATTCAAAAAAAAATGCACTTAAATCTTTAAATTTGAAATAGAAAGAAATTCGGTTTGGTAACTTTTCTCTAATATTCTATTAATATTAATATATTACAACGCATAAAATAAATTTTTCAATTCTTCTTCTTCAACAAAATTTTTTCAGACTTTAATATTTCATAAGTTTGGCAAGTATATATCGCTTGCTGGCATTCACTACAATATTCAACGCTTCAACTGAGCCTTTGTTGTTCAAACGCTGCGCCTAAAGATTACTTATAATATTTTCACTTAAATGGAATGGAAGATTAAAGTTAAAGCTGATAAATAAAATATATTGCGTTATTCGAACATTTTGCAGCCACCCGAATAATATATTTAAAATATACTATATATATATATATATATAATTCAAAAAAAAAAACAAAACGATCATCAAAAAATTGGGAAACTGCTGAATAGCACTTGAGGAGAAATTAAGGAAAAAAGAAAAGAAATAAAAACTAAGCTGTGCATAGTACTTTGCTCTTCATGCAGAGCCCCTCTTGGCTTTTTTCCTTGTCCACAATTTACTCGCTCAAAAAATTGTTTCCACTCGTGAATGCTTTCACAGTAACCGTTTAGCTTAATAAGAAAGTAATAATTACCGCGTTCATCGCAAAAACGTGGTTAAAACGATGTTTTAGAAAAAAAAAATTAGTATGAAAAAAATTTATAGATTGAATAAGTGTGAATACTCATATTTATAGATAAATTAATTCAGATAAATTATTTTATGTAAAGTTGGAGCTAAGTGCTAAGGCTAAGGGGACTCTAAGGTTGCAAAAGAAGAGGAAGAAAAATGCGTTTCCCTTAGGGCAAACAGGTTAGGCTCAATTATAAGTTCAAACTCTCCAGGCGAGTAAGCCGTACGGTTATTAAAAGTGAAATTTGGCCGATACTTCAGCTCAGTTTCAGCTAGCGAAAGGATTGCAAACTTTGCAACTAAAGCCATACAAATTATAAGTAATATTTGTAATACAAAAAGCAAAAGCAGTAAGTTTTATCGTAGGTAACTAACATGGGCAGCTACCATAGCTGAGAATAGCTATTTTCGTAATTGTTTCTTTTTATTTTTAGATATCGAGCTCTACCCCTAAATAACTAAGAACTAACTAAACCTACCATTGAAAAATGCGATACTCAGCAATGCTTGGATCCACAAGTGACTTGCGGCAGTGGAACTCAACCAGAAATGATGCGTACTCTATATTTGCTTTTAAACACTTTTATTCTTTGAAATTACAAACTTCTTTGCACATTTAAATTATTCTGTTAATTCGCTTTAATCACTAAAAATATCGTAAAATAAATAAATATATCGCGAAATTAACTCGTTTCGCGGCTAGAAAGAAGTTAAAATCTCTTTAATCTCATATTTGTTTACAGAATCTAGAAGAAGAAATTTAATTTTCCATCAGTTTTCCACCTTTTAATGGCTTTCGAAAGCATTTGAATAATTTTTGCTCTTAAAAATAAATTTTTAATTTCCACTTTCATGATTAAAACGAAACAAAAATGTAAAATGAAATCGGTTATGGTAAAGTTCATTGTTTTCCTGTCCGTCTTCTTCTATATTCTGGGCAATTTTAGATTTTAGATTTCTAGGAAAGTAAATCATTTCGATTGTCAATTGGCCTCGCCATAGAATCAACGACAAAAATTTCACCTCTCTGTTAAAATTGCATGATTTATCATGAAAATAAATATTAAATTTTTTTTCGTACTAAAAGATAGAAAATAGGTGATTATATCGGCATAATTGCCAGAACAGACCGATCTTTTTCTAAGCGCTTACCATTTCTGGTTAAAGATGGCCCAGTTAGTTTGTCGGATCAAACAAATTTTGCGAATTGGCTCCTTGGAATTTGGCAATAAAATTGTAGGTGAATAGCGAGCTTTATCCAAATTTTTGGTAGATTATTAAGGTTCATGCAAGGATTAGAATCCGAGTATTGTTGCCCTAAAGTAACAGCCGCAACCCGATTGAGCTATCCTCGAAAAGTGGTTGCAGAATTTTGAAGTATATTTAAGTATAATAGAGGCCTTAAAACTCCAAAACTCCAAAATTTCTACACTTAAAAAATCTCAGTTTTGTGCTAATATTTCCCATAAATTTTTATTAACAACATTTTCATTTGATTTTTAAGCCTACTTTTAAATATTTTTATGAAGTAGAAATATCGGCAGAATATCCCCAAACTCCAAAAGACACCTCTTCCCAAATTACCCTTCAAAAATTTAGCTCACAAAAAATGTGGATGCAAAACTGTGTAGAACCAATTACGAAACAGTTTATTGGAGATTTCTTCTATCAAAATTAGAAGAGTGCTAGAAAAAGCTAAGATACGCAAGCTCCCAAGTCTTTGGTAGAAGGCTCGAGGTTTGGAATGACTCATAGGGGAGGCGAGAATTTTTTAAAAATTACCCAGAATTCTGCATATTAATCCATCTTTTACTATCGCTTGTTATATTTTATTTTAAATTCATTAACAACATAACGTCAATTCCCTTCCTTAATCACTACGCTATTCCGGCGGCGCTCTCATAAACATTTATGTTCATGTTGTCTTAATGTAAAATGCATGGATATCATGCCACATTCTATTGATCAGCCTTCAGTAATACAGCTTTAAAAATTCGATGAAAAAAATTAGTCGCGCATGAATGAAATGTTGTTGCATAATCGAAAAAGGATATCAAATGGATATTTTAATTGGCTGAAATCTATAATTACAGCCAAAATGCTGAAGAATAATTTATGAAGAAATTATAAATTATAAACGAGATAGCCGATATTTTTTAAAAAATAAGTATCTCTAAGTGGATAATGACTGAGATTATCGTGTTCGACTTCTACTCCTTGTCAGAATAAGCCTATTATTAAGAAAATATGCGTGGTACTGGTGATTTCGTTTGAACTTCTTTCACTTCTACTTCTGTATTTGCATATTTGTCGCCAAGTGTTTCATTGATAAAAATTGCCAAAAAAATTTATAAAAATATATTAGCAGAAAGAGCCAAACCAAAAATGGTGAACAATAACCATTTACTTACTTTATTTACTCGTCGCGTTTCGAATATCGAATATCGCATAAGCAATAAAATGAAAAAATTATTAAAATCCATAGAAATTATTATTAAAGCAATAAAATTCTTATTAAATGAAACCTTATATAAATTTCTCAAAACTGAAACTAAAGTGCTGAAGCATTTTTATATGTAATAAAAAATAGGAATGAAATAATCTATAATTCATGTTTTAACGCATGAAACGACTCAGCCAGGTTTTATTTTTATATATTTCAAATTCTTCATATATTCAATATTTACATTACTGGTTTTTGATAATCTAACCATCTGCTCAGAGAAACCTTTCACCATAACACAATTTTTATAATTTCGCTAACAGTACCAAACAGCGTTGTTAAATTTGGTATAAAATTAATATCGAATGAAAAAATTGATAAAAAAATTTCGTAAAAGCCATTTCATAATTTTAAAAAAATCGAATTAAACGGAATATGAAATGGCTAAAAATTTTTTTTAAATGAATTAAACAAGTGAAAGATCCATTGAGCTGGAAAAAAAAGTCGAATTAATGTTTGCCAACTTTTAACCAAAGATTTTCAGATACTTTTTTTAAAAGCGCCCATTTCTGTCGTCAGAAATTTTACCAAGGAATTATTTGGCAATAGAAATACAATTAGATCGCTTGAATTTTTGAATGTACGTACTCGAATAGAACTCCAGTATCGACGCCCCGAAATAGCACCAACCCACTGAACCATCCTATTCCTTATTTTAGGTTAGGTCATGAACATTCAAGTATACGACACTCTTTCAAAGTCAATTTTTTTGCTAAAATGGGTAATTAGAAGTAAAAGGAAAATTGGTCTAAATCTTAGATCATTTTTAACTACAAATCAGTTTAGAAAGCAGAAATTAAAATCTTGCTTCATTTTTTATTCTCCTAACACCAATCACCATATCCCGTTTGATTAGTTCCACTATTAATAAAGTAAAACTCTTTTGCCAGGGAACTAATTAGTTAGATTGGTGGAAAAGGCATGGGTTGGAGTCTACAACAGCTACACCACTTTTAGCTTTTAATGATAGGTTTACTCAGTTTATGTTGAGGTAATAATATCCGAATCCACCACTGCAATTCTATTCCTCTTAAAATTTTCTATTCTACTTTTTTTCTCACCTGCAAACCTCTTATAATTCCCATAGGTTTCTATACTATTTTATTAACACATTTCGAACGATTTTAAATCGAACGTTTCTTTTGAAATTTGACAAATTTATTTTATTTTCAAATTATCTAAACATTTTTTAAATATTTTTGAAGGATGAATTAGTTTGAAAAAATTCAATCTAATTTTGAAGTAATTTTATTGGAAATTTATCGATCTTTCCAAGAAAATAATTTTTCTTTACCTTTTTTTTTCTTTCAACAGAAATATAAAATTCGAACAGTGAAAAATCACAGACGAAAACTATTGAAACAACATTACTTGAAATGACTTGGAAAATATTCAATTTTAATCAGCAAAAAATCTGAATTCTACAAAATTGCTCGAATAATAGTTGAATTTTCTATAAAATTCGTATATCCGTGATGAATTCCGAATTTAAAATTACAATTTAGGAAACTTTCCATCGATAAACATTTTTAGCGAATAAATAACTAAAGAAGAGATGTGAAAATATGAAAAATAGATCCTCGTTTCCCTGGTTTCATCGCTCGCCAAATTTCTTATAAAAAATGATAAATGTTGTAGAAAAAATAAATAAACTGCTCAATTAGTTAATTAATTTTGTTTTCACATGGAGTTTGAGAATAATTTCTTCTAAAAAAATGAACATTTTAAAAGTGAATTCATTAATTAATCAAACGAATTAATGTTTTTAGTTAGAAAAAAATGGAAAATTTTATTTAAAATAATTATTTTAAAAGTAAAGATTTTTAATTATTTTCGCCATAAATGGCTACTTAATTATCTCATTTATGAATCTTTAAGGATCGATAGTTATCCTTGTTGTGCTTTTTTTTTGAAGAGGTAAATTCCTACAAATCAGCAAGCCAGGCGATGAATAAAGAATTTTTTTGCTAATTTCTATTAATTAATTGTTCGTTCGGCTTTAGGAAAAGCACTTGATTATATAACGCTATATTTTAACGCTAATGACTACGAAATCAGTGTCCTCAGTTTAGATATATTCGAATAATTAACGAAGAGAAATTAATAAACATCGGTTCTTGTTCATTGATCATATTGAATTTTAAATTTATTTATTAAAGTGAAAACAAAGAGTAATGGTGAAGGTTCGTTTGTGGTTTTACCTCACCAACTTGCACTCGCTAACACAGGAATAGTCAATTTTCCTCAAACTAACACTGAAACTGCCCAGAAATTACAATATTTCTATTCATTGTTCGCCTTCTTCAAGTCAATAATAGATGTTTAATAAATGTTTCTACAATTAGCATAAGTTAAACAAAAAGTTCTGTCACCAACGACGACCACCAAAAATCTTATTCAATGCATTTATTCAAATTTTTAAAGTTTTTCAAACCTTCGATCTTCTATGATTACCGATTTCATTTTTTGAATTCAATAATTTTAGAGTGAGAAGAAAATATAAAATTTTATATAATATATATATTATTTTATTTATTATGTACTATTTATGTAAAATAAAAAAAAGAAATTTTATATATTATACATTATCAACAGAACTTTTCGAGAGTATTAAAGATATCTCAAGCTTTTAGCTGCAACCAGTGGTACTCATCTAACCAGTAAGAACTATTAGAAATAAAGGTACCGTTAAATATAAAATAGCATAAGTACCAAAGGGCTTACTTGCTATAGTGCAAAGCAATTATGATTATTCGATAAGAAATTTGATGGAAATTTGAAAACAAATACGATTTCACTAAATCAATGTCATTGTCAGGTCGATGTCATTTTATTGACCTTAGGTCATCTCACTATATATAAATAAAAAATTGCAAGTAAGTAATTTTATAAAAAGAAAGAAAAATGTCAGAAACAAACCAACTGGTCGATATTTTCTAAAATTTATAATTTTTAATCTTCATAAATTTTTTGTTGAATGGAATTTTCATCAAAAATTTGATTGATATTACTAATATTGTTATTTCTATTGATATATTATTGATATTTCTAAGAAAGGGATTCAGTAATAAATAATAATGAAAATACACTTCATTCAAACTACATTAATTATTCAGTGATATTATTCGTCGGAGATCTCAAAACAATAATCCGTTCGTTTCAATCTAATTAACCTAAACTAACTTCAGCAATACTCCTCATGTTTAGTTCCTTCCTAATAAATAAATATTACGACATCTTGAAAATAACAAATTATTCATTTTTTTAAAGGAAAACAAGAGATTCCATTGATAAGGTCACTCTGGAACCTCAATACTACTTTTCATTTCAGTTTCCAAATAACGAAATTTGCTTTAGGCTATCGACGACGACAAATTAAAAATTTATATAAAAGAGATTGATGATATTTAATAAATTTCTGGGATTTGCCAATTTTGCTAAAATATCGAAATTAATATGGCAATTTGTAATAGAATTTTTTTGACAAAAAAACCTATTTACTACAAAAAAACTCGAGCTAAATCAAGCGAGAAAAAATCAGTTGAAGTAAATCGACAAATTTGCGTTGGCGCATAAGTATTAACAATAGAGTGGTTAATGAACTAGCAAAAATATTGATAGCAATAACAATATATCAAAAACTAGAAGCAAGTGAATGAATAAATAAATAAATAAATAAATATTCATCCATTCAACTATTTTAAATTCGAATCGAATTAATTAACGAAAAATTTGCTATTATATAAAATAAATGCTGCAATTTTATATACCTTTGCCAAAAATGCTTATTTTGACAATTTCCATCAAAAAAAACTTTCACAAAAATTATCACTTAAAATCCTAAAAATTTTTTAATAATAGAAATTTTTTCTGAAATTTACATTTTGAATAAATGGTTAAAAAATTAGTTAACATAAAGAAGATCAGTAGTTATGCAGATAAAAACTAAGTATGAAAGCGAAACGAGAATAACACAGCGAGCATAACCATAATATGAGCTAAGGAAAGATTAGAAGAGAATATTACTATTACTATGAAATAGTAAATACTACTATTAAGAAGGAAAAGTAGTCAAGAAAAGTAATTAATTAAGTCAAAAGAAAAAATTTTAGAAAATAAGATTATGTAAATAAAATCTTATATAAAATCTATCATATTTAGTTCAAAGATAAAAACATAATTATAGCATATTAGGGGATGATCTTAGTGCTATGTTATTTATATTAAGGCCAGCCAAGTTCCAGCCAAGTTACCATAAGGTTCGATTCAAATCCTGTTAATCCATTTTCTCTTGCAAATCCAACTGCAGTTTATATCCTCTCAAATGATTCGTTGACTTAAAGACTTATTTTAATAATCAAAGGAGTTATAAATAATATATAAGTTATGTGAACTAAAAAAGGTGAATGTTGTTAGAAAAAAGAAAAAATAATGAATAAAATAATAAATAATCTTATAATAATAATAATAATAATAATGAATAAAATTTGATAATTTGATAATATAAAAGCTAAAGCAACTGAAGCGCATTATACTTTTCTGTGAATAATAATGCTAATTAAGAAGAAATATAGAATATATAATTAAGTTATCATATTCGTAAATATTTTAATAATTATATAAATGGAAATGTCATATTTATGAAGAAAATTTTAAGAATTCATGCATTATTGTCCATAATTCATTTTTTGCATTTACAAAATAAAGGAATGCATTTCGCAAAAATTAAATTTTTTTAAATTAAGATGATATATCTAAGAATTTCGTGGTACTAAGCCTGTTATTAAAAGTGAAGTCCAAACGTCACTGTTGATTTTCTAAGTTACTAGTCTGGTGAAGGAACTCAAACCAATGAAGTACCAGAAATATCGAGTATCAGAATTATCAGACGAGAAATGGAGAATACTACTAAAAGACGTTTGTAACAATAATTATTTCTATTGTTTTTATTGTATAAATATTATAAATATTTCATAAATATTATAACAAAGAGAATTGTAAATTAGATTCCAAAATTGGCAACGTATATGAAATCAATAAATCCCAGTAGTGCATTCCACTAATAGTTATAACCTAAGCCGATTTAAATTTCGATTTGCAACAATTCATAGAATCGATGAACATGAAATATGAAAGTTCATTGAAGCAAAACAACTATTTTCGCACTATTCATTCATTTCGTTCCTTATTTGCATATTTAACAATTTGAGCTTCCTTTGGATATTAAATATTCCATTTTTAGCAAAAAAGAAGTCCAAAGAAAATAAATTAGAAATTATATATCCAATTAGAAATTTTATTTTACTAGCTATCAGCATTTTCGACTTGGCCAGCTTCATTGGCTATTAAAATTCACCACTTATTCACCATTAAGGTCCCATGGTGAATTAGAGGCACTGGTGAGTCTTAAGCAGTACGCACGACGATTTTTTAAAGATAAATGAAAATTTCGAAGAAAAATGAATTATTATTTTTTCACACGCTAGCGACTATTGCATTTTTGCGTTTTATCAACATAAAGAATTATGAGAAATGTGAAAAATGAATTTAAATAAAATAATTAAAATTTCCAAAAAAATTTCAACAAATATTGCTTTATAGGAGCAATTCAAGAAAACGAAATGAATTTTGCTGAAAACGATAGCTGAGAATATTTCTTAGCTAAAGCGAAAATCTCTCTCTCCGTCTTAATTAATCCTTTTAATTCGATTCGCGGATTTTTTAATAAAAGATGATTAGAAGGACTTTTATAAATCATTCTAAGTCAGCATTGTCAAATCAACAAAATATAGGACGGCATTAGAATGATGTTGATGAAATTCTTTCGACTTAACAATCTTTTGGTTCCAGGCAGAACGAAGCGATAGAATGGTTCAGTGGGTTGTTACTCCTATTTCGTAGGCGACCATGATGTGGTTCTGGCATGGGTAAGCCTGTCTTTTGAAAGCTTGCGCCTACACTCCTATCGCTAAGTAACTCGCACACTAAATTTGTTTGGTCCAACAAGCCAGCGGAACGATCCTAACTAACTAGGAAAGAGCAACACTCGGATTTGGCTTTTAATAAAATCTGATTTGCGCCTGTCAAGATATATTAATATTAATTTGTTTTACCAAATTATTATTAATATGCGTGAAAATGATATACACCATCACTCTGAACAAATGGACCAAAAAATGAATGTGCAAGAAGAAAATTAAGCAAAAGAGAAACGCAAGAAAAATTTAGTGAAAAACGAAACAAAGGTTCGCCACATAAATGGCATAAAAATATGAAAATAAAAAATTGAATCCATAAAGTTTTTATATAGCCAAACGCTAAAAGACTGCATTTCGGTACCAATTTATTTAGAAATATGTTAAAATACCAAATTTCTAATTGTTCTCAATGATATTTTTTTGAAAGCGTCAATATTTCTTATCATTTTGTTCCATTTCATTTTTAATGATGAAGTTTATTTTCACTGTGGGACGAAAACTCACCTTCTACCAGCTAAGCAATAAAATTACTCTGACCAAACTGGTTTTTCACGGAGAATTTTCTGGAAAATCTGATGAAAATTCTTAAAAAGATAAGAATCATTATAATTAAATTAAAGTTAAAAGTAAATGAAAAATTCCTACATAAATTTACAATGATAAGATTAATGAATTTATTTCGTATATTGTCTTTCGATTTCATATTGCCTTACATTCCCATTTGATGCACCGAAGTAAAATTATTTTAATACTAACTGTTGATGAATTATTCTATTCTATGAAATTCATCGAATCATTACGCGATCCTTTTGTTCTTACATTGATCGCACTAAAGCTAAGTGGTTGACACTTATTGTTTCTGGTTGAGCTAACCTGTTGAGTACTGATAAGATGAAATAATTCTGGCAGAGAAACAATTGCAGGGTAAAATTGCAACCAGTATCACTTGGATTTTTTTAATGACAAAACTCTCACCAAATGTTTTTAGTTTTTTTTAAGAAACCTCCTCTTAGCATCAATTTTACCAACATTCCAAAAATTTTCAAGACAAACGAAGTAAAAAGGAACATGAATGAAGTTAAGCGAAAAAAAACGAAGCCCTAGCAACGAATTAAATTATCTACCTTTTTTTGAATCAGACTGTGCTGCTCAAGCAAATATGAAATGATAAGATGGAAGTGAGATAAACATGCCGTTAGACTAATTTTATGCGAACAATAATTTGTTTGGTCTACAACTGATGGTTCATTAGCTTAAAGTGAAGAGCTACTGGCAGTCAATCACTTGCACACATAAAAGAAGGTAATCATTAGTTTAAATGGGATCCAAAAAAAAAAAATTTTTTTAGGGAAGCAGCAAATATGAAAGAATGCCATTCCATCAAAATGAATATAAATGGAACTAATTGGGGCAAGAACCTTTAACCTTCGACAAATTTTTTTTTTTTAAGAGTCCTCACCATTACTGGTCAAACTCACTCCACTGGCTTGTCGCATTGGGCCAGGGAGTTTCTTAGCGATAGAAATACAGGTGAATCGCCAGCATCACCCGGAAACCTCGACAGATATTTCCTCTTTTTTCCAAAGATAACCAAGATTTTGTTCATTTTCTACATTTTCGACTATTTAAATAATTGATGATCTGCGAACGAATATAAAAATTGTTGGTACTTCTGCATAAAGTCCGGAATGAATGATCGGGAAATTAAATAATTAAACCGCTATCAGTGGCAGATTAATTAAAAAAGAGAAATCCATTGACGAAAATTAGGATTGAAGCGAAATAAAATTAACAACTTGTTAACAAATCAGTAAAACTTTATCAATTATGATACTCTATGGCAGCCTAACTCGATTAGATGGAATAATGATAATAATCACAGATCATTCGGGCGATAATAATGACGAAAGTGAAATCTCCACATTACAATTTTTTCGCGCTTTTAAGTTGATCATTTCTGGTTTGTTTAGCCTCTAAGATATTCATTTCGTAGAGAGAATTATAAATGGATCATTCACAGCACTCGGATTTCGCTTCTAATGTCAGGTTTTATTCATGTCACAAGAAAGGAACGAAGACGAAACGATATGCTATTTGATCGATCTGCTCGCTGTTTCGAGTGGCTTGCTGACGAAAGCATCTCACCGACTAGTATTCTGTTTATATTGAACTGAAATAATAGACTGAGTCAGACGCAAGTTTCATATAATATTCAGAGCAACTGCTTCTAAAACATGATAAGTGATTTTAAGAAATGCTTCGAAGAGAAGTCATATAAGGTGAAGCTGTTTGTCAGTTGCTTCTTTCTGGTATGATGATTTCTATTTCTACTGTAGGAGTGTAAATAAACACTAAATGCTCTTTCACTAAATGGCTCTATCGCTGCAACTTTAGCTACTGCAGTTGGAAAGCAGAAATAGTGAATGTCATTAGAAGAAGAAAAAATGGTTTAACATAGCGAGTCATTTATTACCATATTTATGCAAAAATCTCAATTTTTTTTTTTTGAAATAAAATTTTTTTTCTTAAAAAACATTTTTTTTTAAAGGTTAAAAAATATTAAGTGAATTGATGCATAAATATTCATAAAGATTTCCTTTCAAATATATTAAATTCTCGAAAAAGCATGCAAATTTTTAACTAATATTTAATATTTATAAAATATTTCGGCTTATCACAATCATTTTTCACTGTTATTCGCTTACTATTCACTTATTATTCATATATATCAATGGTAAAATTTGTTATATTCTTTTTCGCTTATTGTTTATCAAATTAGAAAGCGAATTATCAGTGAATTTTTTATTTGATCATTTCATCAGTCTTATTCAGTTATTTTCCAAAAACAAAAAATTTGCAGTTCGGATGGATTCATGAGAGTTTTCGACAGTTGATTACTCGGAAGTATGGAAGGCCAATCTGGCTTAATATCTTGTAAGCACTAATTTAAATGACAACTTAATAATTGGGTATTTAATGCCGATAGGCACAATAGTCAGGGAATCGCAGCTTAAATTGTCTACAGCATTAGGGTTCGAGTTCCGCCTCAGGCAGAAGTAAGCTCGGCGTTAGAAGTAAGAAAATCTGGATAGTGCTAATGATCATTTTGTCCCAATTCACTCATTGGCAAAAATTTCTCATTGTACAACCAGTTGAAAGAGACTGAGCAGAAATGATTTACCTTCACTGACTAGAAATGTGAGCTGACTAGAAATGTTCTTGATACCAGTGGAATGCATAAATCTATTTCGGTTCGATCATTTGAGCAAAATTAATTTCAAAATTAATAGCCAAGATGCAAATTATTGCAAAAAATTTTAATATTAAATTTGTGGCCATAGATCCAAGTCTAATTTATTTTAGAGAATTGGCGAAATATAAGGAAGGCGATGAATGCTACATACAACACTATTACGATGATGAAGAAACTTTTAGACTAGCAGGAGCTGTTGCGACTGTAATTGGTAAACAGTTCCAAATCTAAATCTAAATTTAGGTCACCAAGTATTAAACGCCTCTAAATTTCCTCTAAATTTTCATGATGCAAGAAAATTACAAATTTATAGGTTCGACTGTGGATGAGGTTTGGGAGGCATATGGTGGTTTTCTAATACATTACACAATGCAAACAGGTTGGGATGATTTACTTCGAGCTATGGCATCTACATTAGAGGTAAATTATCTAGTAATAAAAAAAATCAAATTGGAGAAGTGGTGACCTAATACCACCAGAAATTCTAGCAGAATGGCGAAGGCAGAAGTTTCTTTGAGGTCTGCTAGCTTCCAACTATCTTTGTCTACGGAACTTTTTATCACTGCTTTTTTAAGATGCCAGCGATTACAGTCATATTGCCTTATTATAAACTTTTTCTTACTCTATTTCCTCAGCTATCAATTATTTGTATGGATCTGTTGGTTCCTTTTCCACTTATGTCGAATCTTTTCCACTAAGCCTGTTCACACCGTTCACACCAGTGCACATTGTTAATATACTAGCTAATGCCTTAATATTGCTTGATCCTCAATAACTGATATGATATTTTGCAAAAATTAAATAAATGCGACAATTTGTTGTGAATTTCTAAGAGTTATTATAGTCTTATTTCCTTAAAACTCGTCCTCTTTTTAATTTTTTTCACAGGAGTTTATTGATGGACTTGATTCACTACATTATTTCATCAATAACCAGTTATATCATGAAAGACTGAAAGGACCATCATTTAGAAGTGAACAGATTTCGGAAGGATCACTTTTATTACATTATTATTCTAGACGCCTTGGGCTGTATCCAATAGTTAAAGGTTCGTAATTTGTCGCAGTTTTTCCTTGTTTAAAATTTTGATCAAATAACGAATCAAAAAATTCTAACGTTGAGAATACATCCCTATTTATGCCTCCAAAATGATTCCTTGATTTCATTATTCCATTATTCAGCGAAATAAGCATAACCAGACATTAACCTCTTATTTACCAAGATAATTTATCTCTTTTTTTGTCCTTCCTTTATTCCAAAATCATAAAAACCAGTTACCAATATGAAATTTGGAGGACTAAAATATCAATTTATGTTCAAAATATGCAATTTTTATTGTTGTTATTTCTGAAATTTCTGAAGAGAATTTCTGAGATTTTTTGAAATTGGACAGTCAGAATTTTCTTAAAATTGAATTAATATAATATCACTGGCTTCTCCCACTTATCAGCAAACTAAACTTACCAAATTTTGAGGAGTTGTTCGTGAGGTTGCCAGAGTTATATATAAGTTGGAAATAGTAATGAAAGTTGTTGACAGAAGACAAGAAAAATTCGGGAATCTTATTAATGATCACGTTATTTTTCTGGTTAAGCAGGTGAGTTTATCTTAACACGTTGAAGAAGAAGTTTAATTTGGATTTAGGAAGTATTAAATTAATGGCGTTGGCATAGAATTGGTCTGAGAGCCAGAAAAATGAAGTATTACATATCAACGTATTAAACTGTGAAAAAATGGATATTTTTTGGTACAAATAGTCTGAATGAGTTTGAAAATTCAAGGTTCGTATGATTTTACAATATGAAATAAGGATGAACCAATCTCAATTTATGCTAGCTAGTTCCAAGTAGCTGATGGCCACACCTTGTTGGTCTTTTATCTTCAAAGATAGATTCATTGAATTTTTCTGCCAAAAAATGTTGCAAATCTGGGAATGCAAATTACAGATTGAGATGCTCGGGGAATAAAATTCTGCAATTTTTTGTTGTTTCTGATTCAATTATAGTAAAGCAAACATCTATAATAATATAAGTATATGTAAAACAAATAACTAAGCCTTTTCAATTGTTTCAAGGTTCCATCTAAAGGGCCTTTTAATTTCTTAATCGGTATATCTTCACTGGTAAGAAGTAGAAAAATCCTTGGAAAAAACTTATATTACTATTCTTAAAATGTGCCCAAAATGCATCGAATTAAATCTAATAAATCCTTCAAAATAATCTTATTATTAATAATACAGTCAGAAAATATGCTAGACATTGGACAATCAGTGACAAGCAGAGTAACGGCCGATTTAAAACCGGATTTGATGAGTGTAAGTCTTTAAAAAGTTCCAAAACTTTTTCAGTATTATTTCGTGAAAAATAAATGCTTATAAATTTTCAGAAAAAATTTCATCCTGATTTGTAGAAATAGTCAGGAATAGTGAAACTTTAAAATTTCGCGATTATCCAGAAATTTCAGCTTCAATCTCCTGGAGTACCCTTATTATTAAAAAATTTGAGCGACAATGCATCGCCATTTATATTAATTACTAAATAATCTAAAATGAGTGGTGAAATTTCTAATAGTGCTAATGGCCAGTGGAATAGACCTAGCCAATAGCCAAGAATGATGAGTGCCAATCATTTACGTACTAAAATCAATAGGATTTCAGCTGTAGAAAATTATAGAAAATTAACATGAATACAGTTCTGTAGGAATGTTTGATAATTTCTCTGCGAATAAGATTTATTCAATTTCATATGGGACAAGAAAAAAAGATTTATTATTTCGCTTGGATTATTGATTTCCCATGGGTAAATTAAACGTTAAATAAGTATTTAAAAAAATGTTTCTGATTTAAAAAACAAGTAAAGAACGAATGATAATTGCATAATATATCATCCAACATTGCTCTGCTAATTAAAATAACCGGAAAACGTAAGAAATAATCTAAGATTTGAAATAAAATGTCCCACCAAAACTGGAAAATTTCTTATTTTACCGGAAAAATTGCATTTTTTTACAAAAATTTGAAATGGTTTTTTATAATATCGAAATATAATATTAAAAATTATTGTTTAAAAAATTTTACTATAAATATTTAAAAAATTTAAGGAATTTTGTGGATTATCGTTGAAAGATTTCTGCAGTGTATTTCCTTTTCACATATGTTTCGACAGACATCTCATTTTGGAACACGTTGGTGAGTTTAAAAGACAATTTTTGACCGGTATCAAATGAAGGCTAATGAAATTTTTTTCTCATAAATTGCTCGAGATAATTTCATAACGCGTTGAGACCTATCTCTAATTAATTATTTGACGAAAATTTCCTATGCCTTCGATAGCAATAAACCTAATAGCACCAGAGGATGAGGTTCAAATATCTAAAGATCCAGCTAAACGAAAAAAATCCTGGAGGAAAAGGACAAAGGCAATGATATGATTATATTTCTTTTTATTTAAATCACCTAAATCAAAAGACTGTTAAATAATATGACATAAAATAAATAAATATAGAACAACGGAACCTCTAAAAAACAATAAAATTAGTTTGAAGAAAGTTCTTTCAGGCAACCATATCAGGAGACTTTGTCCATGGATTAAACTTCAGCGAACAGCTTTAGAGGATCTGCTCGACCTCATCCATCCTGAGGTAATTATAAAAACATAGAATTCTTATATGGAAATCAATTTGAAATTTGATTCCATAATTTCTAAAAAATTCAGTAAAACAAGGCAAACATTGTGTCACTTTTCTTTGACTAATATTCTGGAAGAAAAACAATCAAGTGGTTATTGTTCAAACAGTAGAGGCAAAGTTCGAAGTGTGGAAACTAACCTGTGTGGTTCACTGGTAGAAACCTTTCCTTAAGCCTTAATTTATTAACAGCCAGTATAGCGTACCTAAATGTGAGATGATGAAAATTGGCGAGCGCTAACCGCTCTTACTTAATGTTTCAGATTCCACTCACAATGAATTCGATTTTGGCATTCAAAAATACCGTTTTTATCACCTGTTTGAAGAGATCGATGGAAGATGATTCAAAAAGATTAGCCTTAAAAGGTTCACAGATTTTATTTAGAAGATTGTCGTTTTGTCATTTGCTTTTTTATTCCAAAATGAAGATAATGATTTCTTAAAAGTTTTTTTAAAGAATATGCAATTCCAGGCCAAATGGTGATGACAGCAAGTAAAAAATACGTAATATATTTATGTACGTTAAATGCGACAACTATCAAGGAGTTAGCTGAACAAAATCTCTATATTAGTGGCATGCAACTATATGATAGATCGAGAGATTTGATAATGCA